>OX438762.1:66622746-66825246 GCA_949316455.1 Acleris holmiana | reverse complement strand
TTTTTATAAAAGCTTTTAAGTGGCTGCAATATTCTAAGTTTCTAAGCAATATTTAAAGTCATAGTTTTCAGTGAAAACATCAGTTATTGAGCCAATATTGGCAACGATAATTATTATTGGTTGTGACAAAACTATGACTTTTACGTAATATTAATAGTACTATATATCTACTGAGTACTGATATTAAGTTGCTAATCTCGTGTCAACTCATGCCCTTCGTTTATCTCTTAGAGATGGAATGTTGAGGCCAATACTGGAGTTATGGACACCTTTGAGCCCTGTACATTGCACGGTGGTTTTAATTAAGATGGTTATGTGAGGGATAATTTATTTCAAGGGTCTTTTGATTTATTTTGGGTTTGGACCATTCTTCTTTTTTACCGACAATTGCCCGTCTTCATTTTACCATATGTTATTAGTTAGAGTATTGATTATTAATGTTTTAGTGTTTGGAAATACGTCCAAACATTTATTCATCTATTAGTACTAAATAATCTTTCACTTTCTCTATCCAGTGTTTTTTTTTATAAGTTTGTTTTTCATAGAATCGCATGACAGAGTGGTAATACAAAATTTAGTCTCCTCTGAAAACGGCCACTCTGTCACAGAATAAAACACTATCACCACCGAAATAATCATTAATTAGTCCAAATAAAAATTCACGCAACATATTTTTTAATTAAAAATTAAAAACATAATTATCAATAGTTGAAAAACGCAAAATATAGAAAAATGACGATGTATTGTCGGTAAAAAAGTAGAATGTCCTGTTTAAATTTAGTTACAGTACTATTTAGATTTTAGCAATACACATTTTCAGTCTTAACTGGGTAAGTTCGTATTTTCACATAGAGTTTATATACTCTTAGATATTACTTACATGTAATGCGAGGTTCATAAGAATATCACACATAAAATAAAAAAACTTAATTATTGAAAGAAAAATATAAGTAGTGACACCTTATTAATAACCAAATAAAAGATAAACTATGTTTAATGACTTTATGTGTCACATCATATGCAAAAGGTTTGTCTTTAAGATTAAAAATAATTTGTATGTCCCATGCCTGGACTATTAGGCTACCATAGCTTGTTACCATAGTATCTTTTATCATTCGCTTATTTACAATAGCCGTCTTAATTCTCATTGTGGCTATATAAATATATGATTATTGTATTCATCGAAACTGGGTATGTTTTCTAAATAACACATTTAAGGAAGTAAATATACACATTAAACTTACAATTTAGTATTTATGCTTTGCATTATTTTATTAACACAATTAAATTACTAAGCTTGTCTACTGCACAAAATTATATTGATGCATATTACTGTTTTAGACTCTAAATTTTATTGTTGTACACAGCTAAGTCATTTGTATAGCTCTGTTCTATTCTGACTAAAGTTGTAGAAAGCAGAGTGGTAAAATTCAAATAATTGTTCTGGAATCCCCTGAGAATGTTAAAATTATATTTGTATTCTGTTTGTTCCATTTGTTGGTATCATTTTATTTTGTTTGTTTCCTTTACAAAAAAATATGTCTAGTTCATTCATTATATCATATTATTTAATCATTATATAAATATTAATATATTTTTATGAGAAAGAATGAACTATAAATATGGCTGTGTTGCACCAACATATACAAAAATATGGAGCATTCTTTAAGGTTTAATAAGTTGATGCACTGTTAAGAATGTGAAACATGGTATTTTTTTAAATTAATTCCTTAGTTAAGTAAGGATTAGTGAAATACTATATTTAAACTTCAGCTAGTGGCTACAATATAGGTCATTCTCAGGTTTCAATCCTACCATTTTTTTAATTAATAATAGTAATATCAGTAATATAGTACCTCAGTCAAGAGCAGCTTAATATAATACCTTAAGAGTACTTTATTTTCTTTATATAATTGTAGATAAACCTGAGACCTGAGACTAGAAGTACTAGAACAATAAAATAAGTTACTTGAACCATAAGAATAAGTACTATTAGAAGGGTAACTTCGTCCCCACCACGCACCCTCCCGCATAGCCTGTCAACAGTTCAGGACTACTTATCGCAGCAAAAACTAGCAGGTTGCCACCCAAAATCAGGTCTTGGAATAAATGTGCAATAATATTTCAAATGAAGCCCTCAAAGGCGCCACTGTCTACGCAAACTGGTTTTACCATACAAAATTGTTATTTCCGTATTTGACCATATGCTTTATGATAATTGCAGGACAATATCAATGAAGTTTGCATCCTTATTTATAATTTGTAACATAAACACATTAAGTAAAGAGCGCAACAATGAAAGAATTTACTAAATACATTATTTACCTATCCACTTTTTGTTTAGATTTAACAATACTCTTGTTTTAAAACACTACAGTAAAAAAATACAATTTGCCTTAAGCAACTTGGTCTTGGTCAAGATGCCCTTCTAATAGTACTTATTTTTATGCTTGAACTCTGAAGACCTCATTTTATCACCACCCAGTTCTACCTACTACAAAGAGTTTACAATTGCACAAAGACGAGTTAAGTGGTAGTTAGCTGGTAAGTAGGCTCTAAGGCACTTCATCCTAGAGTTGCAATGTGTTGACACCTGATGGACTGTAATAGAAACTAGTAATTTCACCATGTATTCCCCATACACAAATACAAGGTCAATACAAAATGCAAGCTTTAACTACAGCCTAACTATCACAAACCTACAATTAATAAAAGTGTAACCAACCAAGTTAAAGAGTTTATTTAACATTTGCTTCTGACAACCATGCAACCTGCGACATGACCTATCATAGATTATGATGCCTCAACCTTATTGGAAATCAAATTTACTTTGACAGACTTTCTTTTATTTATCAGCTAATGTCTTTACAATAATAATCCAGTGGATGAATATTTGTCTGGCAGGGGCAAACTCCAGCAAGTTGTGGACTAGGAAATTATATTATGTTTATTTATAGTACAATCCTTGAGTTAGGTAGGTACTTTGTTTACTTCAAAACTCATATTTATGCTTGTGCAGTTTTGGACATGTCGTCTTGTTGGCGGCGTCTCATTAAGCAGATGAGTACGCATTAGAAACTTCCGACTAAGTTATAAACTTACTCTAAGCTTAAAAAGAACATTGTGAAAGTCACCAAGCAAACTTAAAACAACAGTGGTGTGCCGTTTCACTCAAATTACCGCTTCTTCATAAGCTAATACAAAGTCTGTTTACTTTAATTGCACGCACCATGCAAATATTTGAAATAGCAGCCAAATTAATTTAATTATTATCAAAAGTAAGCGGCCTTCCAATTCACTTTTCTTTCTTTAAATAAGCTGAGCCAAACTTAGACATACCAACTAACTGACATAAGATCACTGTCACTGTCATATCACTGACGTAAGGTTGCGTTCCGAATCACGCTCGGCTTGTAACAGGCGGTCCGAATCAAGCGGTCTTATTCGATCAACAATACGAGATGACCACAAGTATTTTATTTTTAGTTTTTAGTAAAAGGTCCTTGATACACAAAGATCGAATATAGAAAAGATTAAAACGGAGATACAGCTAAAAAAGAAACTGCTGCTACTTAATATTTGTCTGGCAAGGGCAAACTCCAACAAGTTGTAGACTAGGAAAAAAAAAATTAAAAAATTTCTATTGAAAAACTACCTTTATTAAAAATTACTTGAACTTGCAAATTTAGCTAAATATTGTCCGCTAAAGTGCAAAAAAATTACAAAAATCGCAAAAAAAAATTTTTTTACAACTAGAGCGAAAAATAAATCTCTCACGAAAAAAGTAAAATGAATCGAATATGAAAGATAAAAAAAAGGAAAAAAAAAGAGTCCTGAATGAGCAAAATTGGTCCAGCGGGACCCCGGGAGGGCTCATTCTGGCAATTTCGCTGACAATATTGAGCTATTAAAATTATTTAAATCAATTTGTATTACTTAGATCTCCCAAAAAATGGAATTGCAAGAACCGAAAAGCTAATTCCTCCTGTCTAATAATGACCTACATTGAAAAGCACGTTGAAGATTTTTTGGGATTGGTGGAACGCAATGATCTTCTACTCGAAACTGGTTGGATTACAAACTATTAATTGCTTAGCAAAATTGTGCAATATTAGTCAGTAAGACGGTTATAAATTATTTTATAATAATAGGTAACCGGGGAAACTAGTCCGAGCGAGAACAAACCCGATTATTGGGTCTCACTTGCACACGTGTCAATGTATACCTACCTATAATAACGTTTCGAAAGAATTAGGGTCGGCATGAAGTTGCAGGATTTTCAGAAACCATAAGTAATTAAACTAATTAATAAACAAATCAGGATAAATTTGTTTACGAATGAGATGTTAATAGGAAGGTAGTTGTCTACCTACCCATAGGACAGGGCGGGCTTGGGACTGAATGGGGAGAATTCATGTGTGCCGAGGGAATAAAAGCGAGCCCGGTAGCGCCAGGAATGAAATTCATTACGTTTTTATTATCTTACGTACAGTCAAGGCCATAAATATATAGGTATACCTACGTTCCCAAGACGTCAAAAATACCTATACACCTTTATGGCACTGGCAATGAGGCCCATGTATAGGTAGGTACATGACGCGATGGCTGTACCTATAGATATTAATGCCCTTGACTGTACCTACTCCGCGTTTTCCCTTTCGTTCAGAAATAGGTATTTTAATAAAGGACAGGCGCCTGCTGATTTAAATGAGTTTAAATTAGGGACGCAACGATTACGAAGCGGTGCATCATTTTGCACCTGGAAACGTAATAATAACGATTGACAACGGAGCGATTTATAGTAGGTAGTAAGAATCGTCCCGATTGTCATATTGTAAACTTAATAATGCCTATACAAGATTCGTACAAGAACTTATTAGGAAAAACAACAAACATATGGCTTTTCTTTAAACATTTACCTACCACTACAAAAAAAAGAACACTTCGGAAACAAACTTTGAATTCTGTGTTTTTGTTAATACCTAATAGTAATGCATCGGTTATCGTAATAAACAACGATTACGATCGTAATTATATAATTATAAAAACATTCATTTCCCGGGTTCCAATGCCCTCGCCAAAATCGAACTGTCCTTTACAGAAAACCATTTTGAGCAAATTGGATGCAACGATACCGCCATTAAAATGATAATGATTTTAATTGATTAAACTGATAATCAAATTTATAAAGTAAAATTCATAACAAAATACCTATTAATAATAATATTATTACACGATGGATACATGGGTCTACGTGGCTTGTTATTATAATTAATTTTGCATTTGTAAAGAGAGTTTGCAATCTTCTTCGAATACTACCGAATATTCTTTAAATAAAATAAGATTAGGTATATATTGAATAATCTGGACAGTACAGTATATTCATAACGAAATACCTATTAACAATTAAATTAATAGGTATTTCGTTATGAATACTACTTTATAAATTTGTTATCACTTTAACCCTCTGCAGCTGAGGTGAGTTTTTTAAAAACATTCTACTGAGGTGGAGTTTGCCAGACGTCTTTTTTGATAAAATATAGAAAAAACTAATGGGTCAATGGTAAGTATTGTTTATTTAGTGTATAGCATGATTATTCAATTTTCATGTGGAATTTATAATTAACATGTATACCTCTATGGGCTTTTAAATAAAGAAAAAATATTTACTTGAATAAGGTTAACTTATAATGCCTCGTGTTTAGAAGAGGTTACTGGGCGATACAGAGCTATTTCACGCTATAAGGCGATTTTTTTTTGGTGGTGTCTGATAGACATCACCTCAGTCGCAGAGGGTTAATAAATTAAACTACACCAGTCAAGTTATGACGACACGTTATCCTAGTTGGTAGTGACATTGGCAGCGACCCTGCCGTCGAAGCTAGCGGTCCCGACTCCTGGGTTCAAATCCCGGTAAGGGCAAATATTTGTGACGAGCGCGAATATTTGTTCTTTGTCTTGGCGCGAATATGTATTTCTCCATTAGTTATAATGTAAGTAAGTTTATCGTTATCGAGTCCCGTTCTGTATACAAGCCTATGTAGTTTAGTTTGGGACTAGGTCATCTTGAGTGAGACTGTCCCCTGGTGCTTATTTCATAATATGAATATGAACTAATGGCAATTCAAACGGTAACAATTATTAAATTAATAAATGCAAAACGTAGGGCAGAGAAGGGCAGATAAAAACATATTATTCTTCTTCTATACTTAGGTAGGTATATGAAACACTTCCGTGCCCGACTCCGCTAGATCTAAGTGTGCGTGCACTATTAACCCGTATTTATAGACAATAAAAGCAATTACTTGAGTAATAGTAATGTCAAACGTCTTGCTAAAATCGTTTCTCAAGTCATTACCAGGGGGGTGATTTTCTCAACACAGCGCTGCACGCTGCCTAGAGTGCAAAAGTGAACGTTTATCCGGCAAGTTTAAGTAGTCCCGTCGGAGCGTACGCAACACATTTTAGCGCGTGCCTTCTCAATTAGGCAGCAGGGCTTGGTCGCCCAGCGGAGCTTTACGTTCACCTTTGCGATCGATGCAGCGCTGTGTGAGATCTGAAAAATCGGCGTCATTACTCGCAATGTGGACATGACTTCTAAGATTTTAATAAAATGAATTGTTTTTTTAGGTATCTGAGATTTAATAAGGATTTAATGATCCTTTGCAAGACAGTAATAAATAAAAAGATCAAATAAATTATACACATTAATCACTAATGTTAAAAAAGTAAAATTCAAACAAATGATACACACTTTCCCTTGCCACCAAAACCCATAATTACACAATGGGGTACTTGGGTCTATGTGCCTTGTTATTATAAAATTAATGTTGCATTTGTAAAGAGAGTTTGAAATCTTCTTCGAATACTATTGAATATTCTTTGAATAAAATACGATTATATATTGAATAATCTGGACAGTACAGTATGATATTCATAACGAAATACCTATTAATAGTTATATTATTACAAAATGGGGTACTTGGGTCTACGTGGCTTGTTATTATAAAATTAATTTTGCATTTGTAAAGAGAGTTTGCAATCTTCTCCGAATACTGTTGAATATTCTTTGAATAAACTACGATTAAATATTGATTAATCTGGACAGTACATTGTACGAGAAGAAATAGGAAATAGGAATCCGTTTGCAAATTAAAACAATCCTTAACCTATCCTATACCTACTCTTGACCTACCCATAGGCTGTAAGTCAAAAATCAAATTAAGAATTAGTTTTTTTTTTTATATCAATGCTTTAATTAAAATGTCTCGTAATATTCCGGAGGTTAAAATAAATCTAGGTATTGAGACTGTTATCTAATACTTAGAAGAGAAAAAAGACTTTGAATCCTATTGGCCTGGCAATATTCCTATTAAGCGCTACTTAAAGCTCCATTAACATCAGTGGATTGCAATAAGGGTTTTTCAGCTCATAACTTTATTTTAGACGTGAAAAGAAATAAATATATAAATACTATTTATTTACTTTAATAAATCTACACAATAACAAGTCTTTGAATTATTTACTTATTTATAACCGTCTTACAAAGGATAAAAATTTAATTAATTCATTTCATTTTAATCATTTATTAAAATCTTTGGAGTCATGTCCACGTTTTTGCGAGTAATGACGCCAACTTGTCCGATCTCTGGTCATTACTTTTGCTTAATTAAATAGTTTACTTTTCGTGTCTATATACAGGGTGTTAGGTAATGAGTGGATAATCCCTGAACTACGGATAGAGGGCACTTAGGACGTTATGAAAAAGCTAAAATAGGTCTAGTAAAAGTCGCACGGTTTTCGAGATATTTTGACTTCGGATTTTTTGTCATTTTTCCTTATGTCCGTGTTACGAAAAACCCTTAATTTCATGTATTAAATCAATTTTTTTTTCGTTGTTTCTTGCATGGTTAGAATCACTATGAACTAAGGAAGGTTTTAAAGCTACATACCCAGTTTTTTTTCATGACAACTTTTTGAGTAAACGCACAAAGTTTGTTTTTGCATACTACGTGAAAAACAAACGCGGGGATTTCTTAGTATGGAAAAGTAACTTGGTGAGTTTACTCAAAAAGTTGTCATGAAAAAAACTTGGCATGTAGCTTTAAAAACTTCCTTAGTTCATAGTGATTCTAACCATGCAAGAAAAAAGTGAAAAAAATATGAATTAATACATGAAATTAAGGGTTTTTCGTAACATGGACACAAGGGAAAATGACAAAAAATCCGATTAAAAGTCCAAATATCTCGAAAACCGTGCGACTTTTACTAGACCTATCTTAGCTTTTTCATAAACGTCCTAAGTGCCCTATATCCGTAGTTCAAGGATTATCCACTCATTACCTAACACCCTGTATAGGGGCGTAAGAAAGGATTTCTAGAAATGAACCCCTAACGGGAATACATACAAAGAAGTAGCAGGAAACTAATTCGACGTGTACGAAGTCGCGGGCGTCCTCTAGCACAACATAGTTAGCTAACCTACGTACCTGGGTACCTAACTAACACGCCGTGGACGAACAAAAAGATGGTACCTAGACATCGATTTTTCGGGACCTGCAAAGTGAATGTCACTGCAGTTAATAAAAGCGGAGAAGGTTCTGAACTTAAGTGCTACATAGGTACCTAGAGAGGACAATCAGATATATTCATCGGAAGCTGCATTATATGTAGAAAGCAAGCCTCTTTGCCCAGTGAATTGATACTAGGGACCAATATGAATGATTTTATCTGAGGAAACAAATTTCATTCACTGGAACTCAAGATGGCGGAAATTTTCCAAAATGGCGGCTGCATTATTTAAAAAAAAGTAGAATCAAAACGGCTGCACCGATTTTTGTGATTGAGGTGTCAATTCGTATTGAAAACCCCTAATGTACGGAAAAAAACCACAAAGAAATTAAATATTGAGAAAGTTATCTTAAACAAAAGTTGCTTGTATTATCAATAATTATGATATTCTACATGATACATAAATAAAAAAAAAGTGTTAAATTGTCATCATTTTCACACCCCAGACAATTTTCTAAGTACCTGAATATTTGTAATTCGTACTCCTTCTATATTACGAAACATATTCTACGCGACACATTAATAAAAAACATTGACTTCATGTTGATGTTTTTTTTTCTAAGTTCAGCTCCCCCTTTGCTAATGCCCAAACATTTTTTCCCTGACCTTTATTCAATTTCGTATTTTCCCTGACCCGCGAAATTCCCTGACTTTTCCCGGTTTTCTAGAGGGTGGCCACCCCAAACATGGTCCACGGACCAAGCAATTATCTGTAAAACGAGATGTAGTACAGGGTTAGGTATATTGCTATCTCATTCTGACATATCGCTGCGTCCCTCTCGATTCGACCATGTTCGATCGTCTCGTCTGCTGCTAGGTACTATAAGAGTGTGTCTGGCTCGGTCGGTAGGTTAACGAACGTGCAGGGTGCGGGCAATGCGAGGGTGTGCGGAGTGCGGAGTGCGGTGTGAGCCAGGGTGCGACGTGCCCAGACTACCTACCTACCCCGGAGCATGCACCGTCCATGGCTTCCCGAGAGTTAATAGGTATCATGTTTGGAGGGAGGGAGGGTCTGATCTGATTAGGGTTGCCACCTTTCTTATCAAGGTACATGGTGAGTTATAGGGCCAAAAAATATAGTACACACAGCAAAAATATAGTACATTTTATTAATGATCGCTTGCAAATATTTTGGTTAGCAAAATTAACTTGGCAATCAATAGAGTAGCACTTTTTTTCAACCAAGTTTTGTAACACAACCGCCAAAATAAACGTCAAAACGAAATGTCAAGTTTTTTGTTCGGTTGCGTTTAGAAACCTCTTTAACCTCTCTAGACCAAATTTTTTGTCACGAATTTCGAAATTATATAGTTCTTAAAAATTAAGTATTTTAGCGTACTTTATGTTTTTCATATATAATGAAGTACGGACAGCCAAAAATAATATTGTTATTATAGTAGGTACTATTACATAATATTACGAGTGGCAACCTTAGATCTGATGTATACATACACCTACTCAGGTAAGGTAATTGTTCCGGTTTCGCGTCTAGCTTCAGTTCTCATCTTTTAGAACAGTAGTTAAATTTTTTAATTGCTATGATTTGAGTTAAATTTTCACACAACAAACATCTAGGTACTTAGGTAAATTTATATTTAGACCCGATAGTAAAACTTTTTTAAGAGTTTCTATAATCGCCAACTAAACTCAACCTTCCAGACTAATCAACTGGCCGAGTGGGTAGGTACCTACCCTACTTATTGATTAATATGCAGACGATAATTAAAGGTAGGTATGTAGCAACGTCTAGCTTTAATACAAAGGGAAACCTGGCTATTGATTTTTAATGTTCACAGCGAAGCAAATCGCAATACCTAAAGCGTTGTCTGTCTGTACCGTTAGTCGGTGTCGTTAGGTAGGTAGGTAGGTACATAGTAGGTACATAGTAGGTACCCACTGAAATTAAGGATAAAGTAGGCGAGACTTTCGGTCTCTACGCAGTCTAAATGGGACGTAGGTAAGTACCTACCTAGATAAGCACTTAAAAATTGATGATTGGGTTACATGTTTAATTTTATTTAACACAATGCCTACATACAACTTCCTCATGTGTGATATTTATTTATTTAAAGTGTACCTCGTATGTTCAAAGATAACTGGTCTACATTAAATCTATTTCCGCCCGCATATACCTACCTGCCTACCTAGTAGATACCTAACAAAAGACGGTGAGGGCCGATAAGTGGTCAAAAATCACCGGTTTCCGGCCGTAAGAAATTAGAGTGGTGAAAATTATTCCTGTTTAAAGGTTTAAGAAATAAAGGCGGCTGATAATTAGCACATTTTAATCTATTTTTAAACCAGTAAACTGTTTCAATGTGAAATATTTACAGCATCTTAATAAAAATCAACGCTAAAGTCAACAAATCGCTCCAACGACCGATAAGCGGTATCCTACCTAGCTTCTAGGTAGGTACCTAATTGCAGCGCTTATTCAAGGAACATTTTGATTTTATTACCTACTAATATTTCACAGTCCACAAATTCTGTTCTACGCATGAGATCTGATGCAACCATCATTATGGCTTGGTTTACAAGCCCCCTCCCCCCCCCCTGAGGAACCCATTCGAGCACTAAAGTAAACTTTGTTGCACTGAACCCTTAACAGGGTTCAGAGGCCTACCTATATTCACAGTCGACTCGATTCACTCGATAAACAGTCGATTATCGCATCTAACACTTGTCGTATGGTACCTAGGTAGGTCTTGAAATTAGTTTCTTTCGTGCAACCACTTATGGTACCTACCACATAGTTATTTACAACAAGACCATGTTATTCCCATCCCTTTACCTAATAATATAGCGAAACCACCCGATATTAGTAAACCAACACTAGTGTTAGGGGATAGAGTTAGCTAAAATAATAATAAAGACAAGAACGGGCCGTCTAGCATTATTTCACAAGGGTAAGCAAAAAATAATGAAAACGTGCGAGCAGGAGAGCGATCTGTGGAGTCGAATAAGTAGGAGTGAGAGCACCGGCGCAAGGGGAGTCGAGCGCGAACCGGTTCGTGCGGACGAGCGTCCTCCCCCGGCTGCACCGACGAGCACTCACATTGTCAGCTTTTCCCCGAAGCGTGCAATAATAATATCGACGGCTCCCCTACCTTCTACTTCGCACACATTCTACCCTCGCGTTACTACACCAATAAGGTCGAAATAACGAAAAAGGAGACATCAAAAAAACGGAACCGGGTTTTAAGATTTCTCCCTTTCTCCTTCGCTCATTATTATTATGACCATAATATTATGTCAGTCCAGTCGCACTCAACTTGCCGATGTTTATATGGCTATTCGCGGGCTACCGAGTAGGCGCGGACAGTGGCACACGCGACGCACCCACACCAATTCGCAATTATAAAATAAAAAATAACATAAAATACCTTTTGGTGTAAAAACCATAAGAACAACGTTCCATCGTTTCAAAATAAAGGGTTAACTGAAACGTATGCGCCGTCCCATGCGGCAATGATTAAAAGAGAAAAACAAACAGTAAGGTAAGGATTGAGACATTCGCACGGGTGAAAGTAAACACAACACTTATTATCGACGAAAACGACATACAAACACACTTTATCGACAGTCCGGTGCCGGTCGCATCACAACGATAACCTTCTTTTCGAGTGGCGAAGCACAACTGCGCGCGCTCGCGCTACCGACCGGGGCGACCGGTGCGGCAGTGCGCCGACCGCTCCCCCGCCCGCGCCCCGCGTCACTCAACCGTCGCCAATAGAACGCCTGCTGTACAGCCCGCCTAGCTATTGGTCGGCTCTCTTTACGACCGTTCCACAAACAAAACCGGTTACTCAGAACCGCTAAAACATCAGAATGGCACGAAAAGGCGCGAGGGACGAGATTAGAGTTTGTGCGATTGTTATTGCTACTTAGTACTGCCTCGCTCTGGAGCAACTGTGGCAAAGAGATAGCGAAGCCAAAATATTAGCTCTTCGAAGCGACACACGCTGCATGCTATGCAACCGCTCCTTCCGCCAGACATAGTCACAAGTACCTTAAGTCTACAGACAAGTTACTTGCAAAGACATAGGTGTCAGTAGGTATGTAGGTAGTAGACGTACCTACCTGCTTGAATTGGGTTGATTTTTTAATAAGTAAATTAAAATAATGAAGATCTAACATTTAGCGGAAAGCCGGGCTTTGATCGTTATGACAAATTGAATTAGCAAATTCGTCAAACAAAATGCATAAGTACATCCATAAAATGTGTGTGCTTAGTGCTAAATATCGAACAAAGCTCCAACAATAACCCCTCCCTTTCGCCCCACAGTCCTACCGATTACCTACGAGAGAAAGGAATGGTTGCCGGCATGTTGCCATCACAGTCACACCTGTACTACCTATGGTAGCCAGTAGTGGTATGTACAATAAGACCAGAGGTCCTCGGTTTGATTCTCGTCCAAAATTGTATAACATTAATGCAAATGTTTAGGTATGTTTAGGAACATACCTAAACATTTGCACCTACCTACTTACCATCAGCCACGTGACAGGTGACAATTCGGTATACACCGCAAAGTTAACACGTTCATACATCACTGGTTTTAATAGAAGTTGCGCAATGTACACTAAAATGTCACCTGTCATTGTCAGGATGGTGAAATAAGGGGCTAGTGGCCTGTGTGTTTGTGAGCGTTTGCCTTATCTATGCCAAAAAGAAACTTATTGGAAATGTCTTAGGGCCGTATTCAATTAATAAAGTGATCGACTGTAAAAGTGCCCGTCTTAAGCCGCGACAAGGAAACGGCGTCCTAGAAAAATAACATTTTGTGACGTGTTGAGACAAGAGCGACGCGCCTCAGGATTGACATAAATTACTACATAGCGTCATTTGAAATCATTGCGCCTCAGCCCAGATTAGTCTATTAACACTGCCCCTAGAGTCTGGTTGGGGATGATTACGAGTAATTCCGAGGTTCCTAATTACAGGCCGTCGTAGTTTAACTGTTAAATTAATTGTGACCGTATTTATTTAATAATTACCCTGCCTTAACTGACTTAACCCACCTATAGAACTTAACCTGGGCAATCTGACAAAATACCAACGATGTCGTTTGAATATTTCCACCATCTGTAGGTACTTACGGTTGGCTTTAAACAAATCAAACAGTACTGTAAGACACATAACCTCAAATATAATAGTTAACTAATAACCAAGCGTGTTTTATTAAAAATAACGTATGTATATTGAATACCTAGTTAGTTATAGTAAGGTATTTCATCTTAAACTTCATTATGAAAATAATGATCTAGTGTATAAATCGTTGCAAAGAGCTCAGTCTTGATCTTGAAAAGCTTCTGCTTCGGGCCCCGAGTCCTTATCGTTATCATGTCGTTTTTTTTGTTGAAAATTTTGTGGTCGCCGACTTCAGTTGGTCTAACCTATTAGGTAGGTACCTACAATTTTAAAAGAAGATTTTTTTTTTGCGTTTTTAATGTCACTTCGTGATAAATAGAGTCGGTCTGGGTGGGCACCTTGTCAGGTTCAATTATTTATTCTTAATAAAGACTATTTTATCGGTACAATACAATACAATACAATAGTAGGTACACACACAGTTTTTTATACAAGACTCTCAAAGAAAGCATTCTTGTTAAACACGCCATCTGCTTTCAGATTAATTAACTAAGTGAATATTCTCGTTACAGCGCCATCTATTCGATGTCTTTAGTACTACAATGAGTGGAGGTAGGCCAAACATGTCCACTATGTCCAAACGCTGAACCACAGGCTAAACATTACATACGGTAGCTGTACCTATTATAAATAAAAAACCAATGTCTAATCCTCCTAATGTTACACTGGTATAGTATAATCAAGCAAAATTCTGAATGACGAGTGGTTAGAAATGGTACATATAGCCCTTTTCTCAGGGAAAATAATAGACAAAAACTTGCAATGGTGTCCCCATATAGTAGCAAGTAGGTATGTAAATTAAATTTCGCATCTTACGCTGTTAGGAAAATCAGGCAATACCTACACCAATGTTGAGAGTTGAGACGTTTCGCTGAGTTTAATATACAGGGTGACTTCAAATTGGTAATACAAAACACTTGATTGTGGCTTAGTTAATGCCACACGGTATAATACATTAACCCCTTTGTTAAAATTAACTGTATTTAATTAATGCTAATTTTCGAACAAAACAAATAATTAAAGTCCCAAAGTGTGGTTACACTACATTAAATACCTAACTGTCATACCTGTCACTCGATGTTATCAACTAATCAAAACACGTTTTCTTCATAAATTGCGACATGTGACTGATAACCAAAGAGGAAAGTGTTCATTTGAAATGCTTTAAACTTTTGTATTACCAATTTGAAGTCACCCTGTAGTAATTCTCATAGTGTATGTTGTATGGTATTCTAGATTGGGGAAAAAGCTCATATACCTACCTACCTACAGACTAAATTCCTGTTACAAAAAAGGGCCATTTGTTCTATACAGTGTGTCCCTGAATAAGGTGCACAAACGAATAGGGATGAAACTAGATGCAATGTTACCGACAAAAAAAGATTTATTAAAACCTTTATTGCTGTTGACCCTATCGAAACAAAGTGAAATATCTCGCCTCATATGAGGTCTTTTAAGATGAAATAAACGGTTTTTAAATCCTAGAGCATTTTCTAAGTCAATTAAGTAAATAACAAAACGAAAAATACGCCAACCACCGAAAAAAACGTTTTTTTCTTAAGAAATGCGTTCCTGATAATTCCTAATATTACTTAAAAATATGCCCATATTTTTTATTTTTTTTTTTTAAATTATGGATTATTTATTGGACAAAAAACAAACAATTACATTAAATTTCGTAAATAAACTTAAGATAATAAATTATAGTTATATAATTACACAGGAATAAAAAATATAATAATCTTAACTACGTAATAATCTAAAATAAAATAATATAATTAAATAACTAATCTAAATACAAATCAATTAAAACTAAATAAAAAACTGGAAAAGTGAGGGCCATATTACCTCATGTTATTATTAGCTATAATTATTTATCAACTCAATATAATTAAATATTTATCAAGTCTTTTTAGAGTTGTTGGTAATTCTGTAGCTCTGCCTACCCCACTCTGGGAATGAAGGCTTGACGTTATGTATGTATGTATGTAACTCATTACGTTTAATTCAAAAAAAGAATAAATGTCTAATGCAAACACAACATTTGAGCGGTCCAAAATATTATGTCGTTTAGTATGTGTTGTCTTTCTTTGTGTTTGGTGTATTTTTTTGTTTTTTTATTTGATTGACACAGAAAATTCTCTAGGATTTAAATACCGTTTATTTTGCCTTAATAGAGTTCGAGGCGAGATATCTCAGTTTGTTCCGATAGGGTTGACAGCAATCAATGATGATATAAAAAAATATATTGACATATGTATATATATATATTATAATGTCTTTCAAATTGTATCTAGTTTCATCCCTATTCGTTTGTGCACCTTATCCAGGAACACACTGTATAACTTAAACTCCCGTGATTCCTGAAGATCACTGTTTAATAGTAGATTGCTCAACGAGGGACTAAATTTAGCCATTATGACACGAGAAATTAATCCACTTCATTCATGATTGGCAGTGGACTGCCAATCATGAAACAACATTTTGTCGTCTGAAGCAATTAATATGTCAAGTTCCAGTGTTGTCACATTTTAATGTTCATGATCCTATTGTCCTACAAAGTGATGCTAGTAAGAGTGCTGTCGGAGCGGTGTTGCTACAAAATCAACATCCAGTATAATTATGCTTCAAAAACTTTAACAGATACACAACAAAAAATGGCTCAGAGATCAGGCTAGAGAAAGAACTCTATTCAATAGTTTTTGCCTGCATCAAATTCCATCAATTTATATATGGACAAACTGTAACTGTAGAGACAGATCATGCTCTTTTAATAACATTGTTTAAAAAGCCTTTAGTCGAGGTACCAACACGTCTCCAAAGAATGATGTTAAAAATACAACTCTACATTCTAAATGTAGTTTACAAGAAAGGTACATTGCTGATACCTTGTCAAGAGCAGCACTCTCTGAAACAAATTCAGATGAATTGGATGATGATATTATTGTTCATGTAAATTTACTGATTAAGTCACTACCAGTCTCATCAGAACGTCTACAGTGGCTAATCAAAGGCACTAATGAAGAACAAAGTTTGCAAATTTTGAAAAAGTACTGTAAAGAGGGATGGCCGTCAAGTAAAACGCAAATTCACGAAGAGCTCCATGAGTATTGGCAGTATAGATTTGAGTTACATACAGAAAATGATTTAATTTTCAGAAATAACAGTATAGTCATACCTAAAAAATTAAGGCCAGATATTTTGAAAATAATACCCAGTGGTCATTTGGGAATTGAAAGGTCAAAAGCGTTTGCAAGAGGTCATGTATTTTGGCCATTTATGTCAACTCATATAAAAAACATTGTTCAGTCGTGTGACGTCTTAGATGATTTTGGTAGGTATAAACACTTTAATCGCCTGTATCTCAAGAACCAATGATGACTACTTAGTCGTGATAATTTTCCTCTAAAATTAGTTTTATGCTCTTACATTTAAGTTTTTTTTCACATTTTTAGTATTTGTAGTTTTGGCTGGGGGGGGGACACTTGAGTCTAACAAAAAATAGCGCTTTAAAGCTTAATATTTCATAAACGGATTAATCGAAAATCTGTTCTCAAAAACCCGTAATATTTTTAAAATACCTATCCAACAACACTACACAATAGGGTAGAAAGAAAAAAATACATCCCCACTTTACGTGTAGGGGAGGAACCCTAAAGAAAATATTTTTTGACATATTATTGTAAGTACCACTTTGTTAGCGTGACTAATATGCATATTCATGCCAAATGACAGTTTTCTAGTACTAAGAGTCTCTGCGCTAGGCTGCGGACGGACAGACAGACGGACGGACATGGCGAAACTATAAGGGTTCCTAGTTTGACTACGGAACCCTAAAAAGCGCCTTCAAAAACGCAAAAAATAACTTCTTTTGAAATTTTAGGTACTTACCTAAGTAATAGGTTAGTCCAACTGATATCAGTGATATCGGCTTTTTTTGTTGAAAATATTGTAAAAAATAAAAAATAATTATAAATACATTAAATAAAATATTATACCTACAATTATAAAAGAAGTTCCCCGATTACTTCGTCAATTGTGGACCGATTTTTTTTTTTTTTTTGTTTGGTTGAGTATACTTCCGTGGTGATCCCATTGTCAAGAAATCTGAATCTGATGCAGGAATCAGTGAGGAATTGAGGGAACTCCTCAAATATTGAGGCAAACATATAGCGATTTTAGTATTTTTAGTAACAATTCTAGCATTTTCATTCAGAAAGTATCACTTGGGGAAGTGGAGCTGATGATAAAGGCCACAGATGGCCATCGGAATTCCTCAACGGTACCTATTTCAAGGGTGGCAATAAGATATCTCGATTAAGATAGTTGAGCGACTACAACGAAGAATATTTACTTGTTGAAATAAGACTATGACGTTCCGACGGCGTTGCTTGCGGCACGCTTGAAACTTTAAGTTTCATATCAACTAATAAGTGGGAGTACGGAACAGCGTTTTATGATCACTTAAAAGTATAAAATAAAATAAAAGTTTTAAAAAACAAAAAACCACCTTCAAAAACGCAAAAAATAACTTCTTTTAAAATTGTAGGCAACTAGGTACCTAATAGGTTAGGACTTCAGTTGGAATAACCTATTAGGTAGGTGGGCGTTTTCCAAAAAAAGTGTACACCGCTAAAGACAAAATTAAGAAAATTTAACTTTTTCTATTTCGTCACGTCATGAACACTTTTTTTGGAAAACGCTCAGGGCTGGGATTCTACAGGGTAATAACGATATCGTCTGCGACGTGTTTCCGTATTGTCAACGTTTTGATAACACTTATGTTATTTTCAATAATGGCGACTGTGACATAAACGATTCTTAAACACGTCAAACGCGATATCGTTATAACGCAGTTGAATAGAGGCCCAGGTGCCTACAATTTTAAAACAAGTTATTTTTTGCGTTTTTACGGGTTTTTTTTTTAATCGAGGTGGATATTCGTATGATGCCCGGTTTCAATAATGGGGAGTGGAACCGAGTTATGTGGGATTAGACCCACTAAAACCCCCTCTACCTTGGCGCATTTACAGTAGGTAGCTCTGGGACCTTCACGTGTATAATCCAGTGCTGCCACGCGCTTTGCCACGGCTCAAATAATAAACCTTTATAATTTATAATCCAATCCTTATACAAGAAACATGTTTTATCAACGTACTTTTAGTTTTGTTTCATAGCGTTACTCGTACGGTATACAAACCCTATAGAAAAACAACAAATGCTTAAAAACCGGTCAAGAGTGTGGGCTTTACGTTAACGCTAACGGTTATATTATTAAATTAAGACCTTATTTTATTTATTAGCACGGAACTCTCATTGCCTGAGTCCGACTTGCTCTTGACCGGTATTTTTCTTAGTTTTAAAGTAAATAGCTAGCTTTTAAGTTTCATTTATATGAACAAGGTAAGTATAAAGTAGGTTTTTATTTTTATGTTGAATATTTTTTGTTTACTTTGACCTTTTTTAACTAATCAAATTGACTTAAAATTTTGTTTGCTTATTGTAATTCCGATGACAACACTATAATATCGACGACCGTAATCTAAATTGACGTAACGGACAAATGGCTACTTTTCAGGAGAGCCAAAAAACAGTATTTTTTTTCTTTTAAAATTCATAGTTTTATTGTTTGTTTACGTATCATGTAACTAAAAATAGCCAATTACTTACTTTTTTCCACTCTTTAACTACAAATAACTCAATTTATCATACAACGGTTAGTTACTGAGATAGCATGTCCCTTACGTCAAAAAATAAATTCATAATGTCCAATACCACCCTTCTCCAACAGTTGACTTAAGAGTAAATTTGATGTATCTACAAATAAATTTAAAGAAATGAAATTAAAGTGATCGTAACTCCATTGAAAGTAATCAATGACAGGGTGTAAAAGGTACATGGTACAATTATCTTAGGTGAAATAATAAACGAAAACATAAAATGTAATTGTGTTATTTATTAGGATAATTAAGAGATCAATCATGGAAGTATAGACATAATTATCCAGAGCTCAGAATCGCAATTATTTAGTGGTATTTGAGTGTTTACAGGACTTTCATTATTTGAATCTTAATTTTTCTGTTACTACCAGCAATATACGAGGTTCGTAATTAAAGTAAAGTGTTCTGAAGAACATATACTTAGTTTTATAATTATATTTCAACGATACATCACTACATACGCCATTATGAGCTCACATTAATATGTCGATAGCTAGACTAGTAACAAGTAATAAAATAAAACAAAATACACGATTCGGTGTAAAAACGATTAGAGATATAAAACAAAAACATAAACAATTTTAATTCGACGGTATTAATTAGAACCTAGGTACTAATAGTAATACAATTAGCAATAGGCCAAATCCTATCTTAATTTTCATCACTGTTGTCATTTCAGAGTGAGGCAAAGTTAAATATTCGTTATGAAAACGCTTTGGGATAGTACCATTAAAATAGTACACAGGCCACTTGGTTGGTATTTTCCTAGGAAGTTATGACGCAATACCTAGAAGGAATTGGTATTTAATATATTTAGAAACGTGATAAAGTATTCTGGTCCTCATAGCATTTCTAAAGACTTGCAAAATAATATACCTACATAAGTAGACACAAACACGGTAATTGCATGTAGCCGAAAATTTGATATTTTATTAAATAAAATACTTACTGCAATAACTTGTCTCGATCCCGCAGTAATTTATTGCTTCGAGCTAAGAGTGATTCAATACTGTTTATATTCATTGTTATCTCAGTTGCCTTCCTTATTATTAAGTACTTGAAACATGCGTGAAGACGAGTGCTCGTGCAAAACAGAACTGAGCAAGCAGCGGCAGCACTCAATCCAGTGTAGCCAGGTGTAATTTGAAAAATGAATAGTTTTTTATCAGTCGAAAATACCTTTGAATAAACGATTAATAATCTGGATTTTTTCTTGTACGTATGTATGTATGTATGTAAAGGCTTTATTGGAAAACTAACAATTGAATTATAGTGCTCTCATTAAAATTATTTTATTTTATTTCAATTTAAAAAAATATAGTTATCACGTGTCGTGTTCATTGTAAATACTTTATACTCTGTTTGCACAAATAACTAACCCTTGTAATATTATTTTAAATGCATTTATAGGCATATTTTCAATCGATGTCCAAGGCTCAAAAATCAATAGATTGTCAAGAAAATTCAGTAGATTTCGTAAAAATCAGATGAACCAGTAACACTGTCAACCACAACCAGCAGCGACATGCTCTTTCTAAAATGTTTTTTATTGCGTACACGAGGTGATAGTGAGATCTCTTTCACCCTCAAGCAACTTAAAGTGCGTGAGAGTGATTTAGCTATATTAACGAACACTGAGTATGTCATCTAACGAAAGAGATAACGCTAACATTTTAATGTAAGGGACGGTAGTTTTATGATTATAGTTGTGAAAAAATGTCGTATATACTCTTAGCAAATATTTGATACACTAACAAATTACCGTAAGGGTCACTGTTGCCTTACATTTGTGAAAGCAAAACTGCGTATCGTACATACAATTGCTTACAGAATAGTCTTTTACGACGCAGGTAAATTTAGAAAATTATAGTTACGTCTAATTGTGATAGAATCAATTTTATTTTTGTAGATAATTTTCAGAACGTTAAATGATGTATCGTACCTTTACTTATTTAATGGCGCCTTACAGCGTTAGGTAAATTGCGAGATGAAGGTTACACCAAGAATAAATTGCAGTTTTTTTAATTGCTGTAGATACGTCGTATTTTTTTGAAATACGGAGTCAAAGTAACATTTTTTTAAGGCTGTAAGGGGCATGTTTTTTAAGGCTATCGAGACGTCACCTATACCAATCGATAGAGAAAAAAAAACTGAATAGAACTGCGTTCATAACTCATTTTCGCCATTTTGTCCCTTACATCAATTTAGATTACGGTCGTCGATATGTTACCGTATACTGCTGTCCCGCCCACTTCGGGTTTAAACAAATATTAAATAACCCTACGTCCATTTTGCTGGAGTAGGTAATGTACTTTCAAATGGAGAAATAACTTTTCGAATATGTTCCGTGGTTCCGAAGATCACCTGTCGGATAGATAGTAACTCTAAAAATTCGAACTCTCTAATATTGGCACTTTATAATCTAATTCTAATATATAAAATTCTCGTGTCACGGTGTACGTTATTGAACTCATTTGAAACGGCTCGACCGATTTTAATAAAATTTTGTGTGTATATCGGGTAGGTCTGAGAATCGGCCAACATCTATTTTTCATACACCTAAGTGATATAAAAAAAAATGCAGCGGGCGAAGCCGCTGGTGGGTCACTAGTATATTATAATATGATTAGTATAGTACCTATACAGGGTGAAATCTAAGTCGAGAATCGTGTCATTTTTTCCTAAATCCTTACTCGACTAATTATCACTTACACCATTTGGTAACTCAAATAAATCATCCTTCTTTTTGTTCAAAATTTAATTTTTATCCTAATTTATTTTAAATTCTTGGACACCCTACATTACGACAGATAGTTGTCACAAAATTCGAAGAGAACTTATTCAAACTCTTTGCAACTTACTGGCTGGATAGTGTTTTGGCATTAATCGTCAATAACGTCAACATTGTAAACATTTCTCAAAAGAAAATCAAGTCCGGTAACCTTCGGGGAGGGAAGATGGCCGATTGAAAAATGCCCGGCTTTTACTTTTGATTTACTCTATTCACTTGACATTGGCGAAATCACTGTGTGGACCGCCATTAATTAAAAAAGAAGAAGAAGAAGAAGAAGAAAATCAAAGCGATTTATTTGAATAAAAAAAGCGAAAAATGCCTCCTCCGTATCCTTATACCAGCATACAAAGATTTGACATGGTGTCTTTGATCGCTCAGACTGGTAGAATTGGACAAACGCAAGAACTTTTTCAAGAAAGATATCCTGAGACGCCGGTACCGAGACGTAATTTGATTATGAGGATGATACAAAACCTTCGCGACTTTGGTCAATTTAACGTTCCAACACACGCTCAGGCCCGCGGTCTTAAGCATACAGTTATTTTTTAATCGTAATCCACAAGCGAGTACAAGGGCTGCTGCATGGGCTGATTGGGCCTTATTTCCTTGAACGACGTCTAAATGGCCAAAACTATCTCCAGTTTCTGACCAACGTAATTCCAGATTTGTTGAGAGAAGTACCGAGTCAGTATTTGAGTAACTTGCATTATCAACAAGACGGAGCCCCTGCTCATTTCCACCGCGAAGTTCGAGCACACTTAGATAGAGAATACCCTGGCCGGTGGATCGGACGAAATGGACCTATTGCGTGGGCACCAAGAAGCCCGGATTTGATACCCTTAGATTTCTATCTTTGGGGAGATATCAAACGACGAGTCTACGAACTACCGTCAGAAATAGTAGTGGAGCTGCGTCATAAAATCGTAAGTGCATTTGAAGTAGTAAGAGCCGATGTGTACCTATGTGTTAAGCCGTGTACAAAATAACCTCAGGCGACGACGGGCGGAACTGTGTTTACAGGTCCAGGGCGAACTTTTTTTTTGCTACCCTCGCTGCTATTAAGTCAAGACGTGTATCTGTGTGAGCTCTGCATTTAAAATCCAAATTATTTTTAAAGAGTGTACATAATTACAGTTACGTGTTCTAACAATACTTTCACTGATTTACCATATTATCTCACGGAATGAAGTCAAGTATCGAGTGATTTGTGATAGTAAATGGTGAAATTGAATAACAATAACTCCAAGCATCAGTGAAGTGAAGTGGAAAAAACGTTTGTGTACTCGTATTATCCGAATTAAATTGACACTTTGTGCAATACTAAGAAACCAACCGGAACTTTTATTGTAAGTTAGTAAGTCTGGTTTGGTCGAGCGGTGTACGTGGTTGAACATTAAACATTCGCCGCGAGTTCGATTCCGCGCTGTGTTACTAATATATTCTATTTTTTGTCTTAAAGTGGTTTTCTTGGTTTATTAGCTTTTTTTTATTATTATTCATATATATATTTATCTACATTTTTTTTTTTTTTTTGGAATTTGGAAATGAACTGTGCAGCCTGTTTCAATGCCGTCGGAACAGATGGATCAATAACTTGTTCGAAATATCGTTCGAAGTATTTTTAACGTTGACTTCGTCAAATAACGGTTATTGGGCGTGTCCGAATTGTAGTATCGATTTAAAAAGGGGAGATAACAGCCAAACTCCTGTGCGCCCCGTAGCCTCAAACATGGACTGGAGCAACGCTAGCATTACAAGTCCGACTCGAACTAATTGGGTGACGCAGCGACCGAAACAAAGCGAACAGACCCTTCAAAGTACTCTGACCTCCCCTAACCAGTCGGGCAGTGTCACTCGGGATGAGATCAGAGACACTATCCAGACAGAGTTGAAGCAGTTTCTGTCTGTGGATATGAGTGAGGTATTACTCCGCAGCCTGCGTCCAGAGCTACACGCTATACGAACTGACATAAGCGTTGTCAAAACTTGTATGGAAGCAATGAATCATCAATTCGAAGACATGCGTATACAAATAGAAGGTACTTCAAAGCAGATTCAGCATCTCGAGCAAGAGAATCACAAATTGGAATCTGCATTAAAGGATTTAAATTCGCGTCTGACGCAAATGGAACAGCACGCACGCTCATCTAATCTCGAAATCCAGTGCGTCCCTGAAAACAACGCAGAAAATTTAAAGCTCCTGATAATTCAGCTGGGCAGAGCAGTTAACTGTGTATTGAATGAAACAGAAATAATTTCTTGCACAAGAGTTGCCAAACTTAACCCTGACGGCAGACGCTCCCGATCAATTATAGCCAAATTTATAAATCCAAGTATTCGGGATAAAATGTTAGCGGCTGTAATCAACTTCAACAAAGCAAACCCTGCCGATAAGCTTAATTCAAGCCACCTAGGAATAGGAACACAGAGGACAAACATTTATGTGAGCGAGCACCTGGCGCCCTTTAACAAGGCTTTACATCACGCGACGCGTCATGCAGCAAAAGAAAAGGGATATAAGTTTGTCTGGGTGCGAAACGGAAAAATCTTTGCTAGAAAAAACGAAAGCTCAGAATTCCTCTTCATCCGCGACATGGACTCTATCCACAAAATGTAGCACAACCCTGCATTGCTATTATCAAAATGTCAGGGGATTAAACACCAAAACTGAGGAGATCTATCATAACTTGTTATTGAATGAATACGACATTGTTATTCTTACGGAAACATGGCTCAAAGACAATATTTGTAGTACAGAAATAATTGATGACCGCTACACGGTGTACAGAAGGGACAGGAAGATCAATAAATTTAACATAAAAAAAGATTGGCAAAGGAGTATTAGTAGCAGTTTCAAAACGCATCAATTCATTTAGAATTTCTAAATTTGAAAGTGATTGTGAGGACATTTGGATCAAAATAGATTTTAAATCCGTAAAAGGCTACTCGTCAATACTTATTTGCGCTGTATACATTCCCCCTCCAGTAAATAACCGAGTGATGGAACACTTCCTAAAAAATACTACAAACTCTATTGGTCATAATAAGAATGTAGTAATAATTGGCGATTTTAACCTTACTAATCTAAATTGGTCTGTAAATACTGCTACTTCAATCTTGGATCCAATTTCTGGTAACTGTTCAATAAATCAGTCCTTTACTGACTTTTTAGCATATAATGATTTGAAACAATATAATTCAATTAAGAATGTAAACTCTAAATTATTAGATCTTGTTAATACAAGATCTAATAATTGCAAGTGCAACTTCCAAGTTTGACATAGTGGTTAATACCACTATGTCAAACTTGGAAGTTGCACTGTATACCGATCCTCTGATAGCAATTGATAGTCACCATCCACCCCTAAATTTTACGTTTAAAGTTCAACCAAACCAAATAACGCACGTACAAAATAAACCAAGGCCAAACTTTTACAAGGCAAACTATGATTCTATTATTTCAAAGCTTAAAACAAAAGATTGGGTAAGCATCTTTAATGACTGTGGTACCGTAGAAAAGTTGGGGATGTTTTTTATGCTTGCATTAAAGATATTATGACTGAGGATGTGCCAAAAACTATTATTCGTAATAAAAGAAAATACCCTGCTTGGTTTACAAAACACCTTATAAGGCTTCTCAAGCAAAAACATAAGTGTAGGCTAAAAGTTAAAAAATTTAACGACGATATGGACAAAATAGTTCTTTGCACGTTAAAAAATAGATGCAATCGTTTAAATCTCAAGTGCTATAATGAATATATCTCAAAAATTGAAAGTGGGATAAACAAAAATCCAAAATCATTCTGGTCATACATGAAAAAAAAACGTAAAAACGCGGATACTATGCCATGTCAAATGAAATTAGGAGATCAAATAGCCAATACAAATGCAGAAGTTTGCCAACTGTTTGCCAAAAACTTTGCGTCAGTTTATAGTACAAGTTATTCGATCGCTAAAGTCCCAGAAATGGCTAGGACTAATACAAATACGAATGGTGCTTTAGGCACGATAAATCTTGACGGCTCAGTCGTCCTTAAGAAATTAAAAACCTAGATGTAAATAAAGGTGCGGGGCCAGATGATCTTCCTCCTATATTTTTAATAAAGTGTGCCGACTATTTGTATGAACCGTTAACACTGATATTTAACAAATCTCTTGACAGTGGCATATTTCCCAAGCATTGGAAAGAGTCTAAAATTGTGCCTATATTTAAGGGCGGAGCCAAGGATTCTGTAGAAAACTACAGACCAACCTCTATTCTCTCAGTCATTCCTAAAGTCTTTGAGTCCCTTGTATACCCTTACTTATATGCTCAACTTAAATTACAACTTCTAGAACAACAACATGGTTTTACACAGGGTCGATCTACAAATAGTAACCTGGTCTTGTTTTTGGAATCTTTGATAGACTCTGTGGATAGTAGAATTCAGGTAGATGCAGTGTACACCGACTTCAGTAAGGCCTCCGATCGTGTGGATCACACTATTATTTTGGAGCGTCTCGCTGAGGTTGGTGTGCACGGGTCACTTCTGAAGTGGTTTCAATCGTATCTCGATTACCGTTCTAGTTATGTCGTCGCAAGTGGCGAGCAGTCTGAGTCCTTCTTGGCCACATCTGGCATTCCACAAGGCTCCCATTTAGGACCCCTTATATTTAACATTTTTATTAATAACATTGCAGATTGTTTTAAAAGTTCTAATATTTTCATGTTTGCGGACGACCTAAAAATAACAATGCCAGTTCGCTCGACAAAAGACTCAGTTTTGCTTCAAGAAGACCTAAACAGGTTTGCACAATGGTGCAACAGTAATAAAATGATTTTAAATACTAATAAATGTCGACACATAAAATTCTCAAGAAATAAAAAGATCATTGCTTCTAGCTATTTAATTAATAATCAGATTCTTCATGAAGTAGATAGCATCAGGGATTTAGGCGTTATTATTAATAATGAATTAAACTTCAACCAACATATAGACAAAATAACTAGTAACGCATTTAAAATGCTCGGATTTGTGTCGAGAAATATGCGCTCATTCAAACGAAACAAAACTAAAATATTATTGTATAATACACTTGTAAGAAGCAATTTAGAGTATTGCACGCAGGTCTGGACTCCTCAATATGAAATTCATAACAATCGCATCGAAAAGGTCCAAAAAAAAATCATGTACCACCTTACTTATCAAAGTTTCAAATTAAAATATTTAAAGTCATATTACGCGCGTTTAAAATATTTTGGTTTACAGTCTCTTGCTAATAGAAGAAAAATGTTAGACCTTACTTTTCTTAAAGCCATTATCGGCAACAAATTCAACTCCACCACTCTTCTTTCTAAATTGTTTTTTTTATGTTCCAAGTAGACTTCCCAGGAAAAACACGTACAGGCTCTTCAGGGAATCGTTAAGCAAGTCCAACTTAGGGCGCAATGCTCCTCTCACTCGATCGACTCATCTGTACAATGGCCTGTCCAGAGCTGCCGATGTGGACATTATACAGGACGCAACCTATAGCTTCAAACGTAAACTACTTACTTACATGTCACATTCGCGAAACTGACGGGCTATTGTGCAAATAATAAAAACAATAAAGTGCGTAAATAGAATAGATACGAAAGAATAGTATGATAAATTAATGTTTAAATTGCAAGTATTATGCACAATACACTTTGTACTTAATAATTATTAGTGTGTAAGCTGTGGATACCTATAATTAGGTGAACATTATATGTTAATATTAAATGTAAGTTATGCTTAGTAAGTTATAATGTATCATCTGTTGGTATTCCTAAATAAAAAATAAAAAAAAACATTTTGAACACTTGTTGAAATACGTGTACCTAAATAAACCTTGAATTGAATACGATCTTTTCATGTGAGCAGAAGTAAGCCATTTAAACATTAAATTACTGTTTATTGAATAAAATGCTGATGATAGATAACAGTGATAACCTCTGAACTTAGCAAACGTTGCATTTCTAATCACGTGGTTGAGTAGGGTGACCACAAGTGAAGATAACTGGGTATCAACTTTCTCTTTTTCAAGATAATTAATTAGGGAGCTCGTTAATTGCGATACCTACTAGTGCCTCGTGTTAGTCATCAGCAGCACTACCGGAAAACATGATTACGATTCACGACTTAAACTTCACCGTGTAGATAATTATTAATATGTAGTTAGGCTCGAGTTAGTTGTGCATTCGAATTATTCTGAACTAGTGTATTGATTTACGAGCACCGGGAGGCTACGTGGGTAGAAGGCCGGTGGAGTGGATGGGGGAGGAGGGAGGAGGGAGCAGATCGATCGAAGGGTGGCTGTCTGGCTGCGCGCCGCTGTCGCGCCGCCGTCGCGCCGCCGTCGCGCCGCCATCGCGCCTCCCGCCGCCCCACACGCGGGTTTTCCAGACACAATTACGTAGGTAGGTACTTAATAAAAAATATTTTTTGTCACACGCTTTGTGGCTGAGCGAACAGTGTGGCAAACATGCCAATGCCAAAAAGATCTCTCTTAACAAAAACCTGCTAGTCCTTGTAATTTCACCTGTTACCACGACAACCTCTTTTTACCTGATTACCTACTGCAAATCAAAAGGAAAGGGTTATGAATACCTAGACCAGTCTATGTTTGTAAGTATTACGTACGTTCCACTTTTGCGCCTAACCTACCCATCTGATTTTGACGAATGAGGTGTCAATCTGTCAATCGATTCGTAATTATGGTCTTGAGTACATAGAATACATTTTATTCGGGCAATAAAATAAAATAAAATTTTAAATGTCGGATTCTATATGTCTAATAATTACGAATCGCTTAACATCTCATTCGTCAAATTCGCATGAGTAGGTTCCTCGTTTAGGAGCAAAAGTGGAACATGCGTAAATGTTGCTATGCCCAACAGGGTCCATAATTAAGTTATAATTAATGATTACTGTATTAACTTGAGGTCTAACATCTGTAAACTAACTTTATGAAATGCAATAAACATTAAATTTGAGTATTGAGTTTTGAGTATACTCACAAGATTACGTTGACTGCAAAAATCATGACCCTTCCTTTTGGCTTTGCCAAAGTCGGGTAAGAAAGTGGGGAACTTTGAAATTTTTCTCTTTGGCCAACGTGTCAAGTGGGGTGTTAAATGGAAGAGGAATAAATTCCGAGGTCATAAATATAAACATAGTCTATTATAAAAACAACGCAAGCGCCCAAAAAGCAATTTTACTATACTTACTTACCTATTTCAGCGTTTATGAATACTACTAGCGCAATCTATCGGCAGTTTTGATAATCAATCCCTTATAACCCTTCGTATGCCTATACTATTCTCAAACCAAACGGACGACTGGGGTCGTAAAACCATTAGCATCGTATTGTCTCTTTCGCACCCGCACGCCCTTATGCAGCGTGCCTGTTATCAGCCAGGCCGCATAGGGCAGGTAGAAAGCACATTGTACAAGGCATGTCGATAAGATAATATGCAAAAATGAAAACAAAGTAAGTAATGCGTACAATATTTTATATTACGAAGTAAATACTTTTAAGACTACAATTAGGTACTTTAGAACTAAAACATAGTAAGATTTAATAAATAAAAAAATATATAACCCATACAGTTTTATCGACAAGTATTAAAATTAAAAATATTCTTCATCGTTGTCACTATCCTCTTGAAGATTGATTATAAGTGGACGAGTATATTTTAAATACGCTTTTACTAAGTCTTCTTTTTGAAGGTTTTCGGCATGACGAACACATTGAATCCAATTTTCAGTAGTTACATGCATGATGGCTTCATCTAATAACTTTTCTACATCAACCATTTTAAAAGTTTTATTTTTCGCCGCTATTTCACCTTTAATCTGAGCCCATATTAATTCTTTGGGTTGTAGTGGCAGTGGTATGGCGGTAGACGAATAACTTCGTGGCCGTATTTGTTGGCGTGTTGATCCACTACATATTTTTATTTTTTTGACTTTGTTGTACTTTTCGCATAAGTTCCTCAATTATTTTCAACGGCGAGTATTCAATGTTATTTTTATCCAGCCAGGCTTGAATGTCTTTTTTGAGCCACCGAGAATTAGGTATTGGATCGAATACCTTTGTATGATAACTGGCGTTGTCTAATATGATAATCTATGGTTCTTCTAATAACATTAAAAACTTTTTGAACCACTCCATATATACCTCCGAATTAATTTCTGAATGATAGTCGGAATTCGCCGATTTGACAGCTCTGAACACTAATTTTGCCTCGGGGATGAAGCCTGTTTTTGATGATCCATGACATATCCCTTTTCCAATCGGTGCATTAAGTCCTCCATTACCTTCATTATCCACCCACATTCGCTTGCGGGAGTGATTTTGGTTCACCCAAGTTTCATCCAAATAAAAACGTGGCCGTGTGTCTTCTGAGGCCCGCAGGTGATCCATTTTCCTTAAAAAATCCATTCTTGCACAAACAATATCTTGGCGTTCCAAAAGTACTTTTCTTCCATCTTTTGTGTTCTTAAAACTATATCCTAGAGCAAGCATTATAGTTCTCATGGATGTAACAGAGCACTTGAAGTCTAATATTATATTTTGAGCTTCTTGTAACACTTTTTCTACGCTTGGATACTCTCCGTTCGCATAGAATGACGAAACAATTCTTTTTATCACAGATTTGTCAAAGTCGTCTATATTGGTAACCGGAGCACATCCTTTGTAAGCTTTTCTTGGGGTATTGCTTCCAAAACTGCTTTCCGTACTCGATCCACAGTAGTTACGCTTATTCCACACATCAAGGCCGCCAGCTTTCTTGGTTGTTGAAAGTCAATAGTCTTCATAATATCAGGATTTTCCTTCAGTTCATTAAAAAACACGTAGACATTATAAATGAGCTGTCGAGATTGTGAATCAATATCACCTTTTAACTTGGTAACAGAAGTACTGCAAAAATCTTCCATTATGGTGTATGCTTACAGACGGTATTCGTGTGACGAATGAGGTATGAACTCTATTTGTAATCCTTTTATAGTAATTGTCATCTTTGATATAGTATAATAAAATCGGCGTATTCTAATCACTGTGTCATTGTGTGATTAAATGTACAATCTTTGTGCGATAATCTAATGACCTGCGGTATTGCGTGTAGAAGGTAATAATCACCAAGTGATTAAGAAATCATATACTCCATTTGTAATCCTTTTATAGTAATTGTCATCTTTAATATAGTATAATAAAATCGGCGTACCCTAATTAATGACTGTGTCATTGTGTTATTATATGTAAAATAATTAGTGTGATAGTCTAATGACTACGCTTATACTATATAATGGCTACGACTATAATGGCGACTCCCTGGATTCTTGAACCACGGCGAGCATCCAAAAGTCCTAAGCCTACTAATGAACTACGGTATCAGCACGATACTGAGAATAACTTAAACTAATAAAAACATTTAAATAAATTACATTTACAGGAAATACAGGTTACTACCTAGTTTGGCAGCGGTGGTCGAAAAATGTATTGTGAAATGATATAAACTCTATTACCTAAGAAACTTGTAAGCATACTGTTTTATGAATAAATGATTATTATTATTATTATTATTATTTTTAAGCAATGAAAATATAATCAATCTTATCGACATTTAATAATCCAGTATCGACATGCCGCCATCCCTACGGCCGCCGGCGTTTATTGCCTTAGTCGTCCGTTTGGTTTGAGGATAGTGCCTTACATCCGTCCCGACCCCGGTAGAGTGCCTAGTGATGTATCCGTCCACAAGGGATTTAATCGTTTTATTTTAAATTGGACTATATATACCACCTAAAGATAGAGTTCTAATTTGCTTGTAGAAAAATCGAAAAAAAAACCTATTTCCATAGATAATATTCAGTAGTTCGAAACATTGAACCAATTTTATTGAGAGCCGGAGCGTTTAAACATATATTTGACGACACGCTAGCCTAGTTGGGAGTGACCCTGCCTTCGAAGCTAGGTGTTCTGGGTTCAAATCCCGGTAAGGGCAGATATTTGTGTGATGAGCACGAGTATTTGTTCCTGAGTCTTGGATGTTTTCTATTTATTTAAGTATTTATTTATCTATATACGTATGTTTATCGTTGTCTAGTACCCATAGTACAAGCCTAGAGCTTAGTTTGGGACTAGGTCAATTTGTGTGAGATTGTCCTGTGATTATTATTATTATTATTATTATTATAAACTCTATCACGTGACACCGATGACGTCAAGCATGGCAGACGACGGGGACAAGTATGATGGGAGGCTTTTGTTTAGTGTTTCAATTCCTTATACATCGACACAGAATCTCACATATTATTACTAACTTTATATTGTTGACTTTATTGTGTACCAAAACTAACGGTCAGTATGTCGATGTTTGGCACACAATAAAGTCAACAATATAAAGTTAGTAATAATATTAGTAACTAACCAATAGACGCCGGGTCCCATACAAAATTATTTTCGAAAAGTGTCCTATGGCGACCTATACAAACTTCATACTTGTATAAAATCATTGTCAAAATAAAACATTCTAATTTAAATGTTACGTTGGTAACGCAATGCTTAATTTTGCTTGAAACAATTTATCATCTTATGTGGCTTTGAATAGATGCTCGTTTTTAGGGTTCCGTAGCCAAATGGCAAAAAACGGAACCCTTATAGATTCGTCATGTCTGTCCGTCTGTCCGTCCGTATGTCACAGCCACTTTTTTCCGTAACTATAAGAGCTATACTGTGGAAACTTGGTAAGTAGATGTATTCGGTGAACCGCATTAAGATTTTCATACAAAAATAGAAAAAAAACAATAAATTTTTGGGGTTCCCCATACTTAGAACTGAAACTCAAAAATTTTTTTTTCATCAAACTCATACGTGTGGGGTATCTATGGATAGGTATTCAAAAATGATATTGAGGTTTCTATTATAATTTTTTTCTAAACTGAATAGTTTGCGCGAGAGACGCTTCCAAAGTGGAAAAATGTGTGTCCCCCCCCCCGTAACTTCTAAAATAAGGGAATGATAAATGTAAAAATAATATATGATGTACATTACCATGCAAACTTCCACCGAAAATTGGTTTGAACGAGATCTAGTAAGAAGTTTTTTTTTAATACGTCATAAAAACATTGATCAAAGCTACAGCGAACTTTTATATTATGTTACTTGCTGCTACGGAACCCTTCATGGGCGAGTCCGACTCGCACTTGGCCGCTTTTTTACCTTATGAAGCTTCTACTAGCGAAGTGCCAATGTCATCGCGAACAGAGTATAAATGGAGTAGCTTTACACTTAATATTATTTCTGTTTTGACGTCTCAGGTGGGTATGGGTTTAATTACTTACTTACAGAAAAAAGCGGGATGGCAAATTAATAGGTTTCGAAACGATGAATTTTTCAACGATTTGTCGGCGAAAAGGCAGAGAACTGACCTGTTTTTAATGCTCCTGAGTATATTTTATTAAAAAAAAAACTATTAGTGGTTTCTTAACCGACTTCAAAAAAAGGAGGAGGTTATACTTTCCATTGTATGTTTTTTTATGTATGTTCACCGATTACTTCGTCAATTGTGGACCGATAATGTTTTTTTTTTTTATTTGATAGAGTATACTTCCGAGGTGTGGTCCCATTGTCACCAAATCTGAATCTGATGAGGGAATCAGTGAGGAATTGGAGGAACTCTTCAAATATTGTGGGCAAATATATAGCGATTTTAGTATTTTTAATAAGAAGTCTAGCATTTGCATTCAGAAAGTATCACTTGGGGAAGTGGAGCTGATGATAAAGGCCACAGATGGCCATCGGAATTCCTCAACGGTACCTATTTCAAGGGTGGCGATAAGATATCTCGATTAAGATAGTTGAGCGACTACAACGAAGAATATTTACTTGTTATAATATATGACTATGACTTTCCGGCGGCGTTGCTTGTTGCGCGCTTGAAATTTAAAGTTTCATAATATCAACTAATAAGTGGGAGTACGGAACAGCGTATTTTTTTAATCACAAAAAGTTTAAAGTAAAATAAATATTAAAAAAAAAACAAAAACGCAAAAAAAAAACTTCTTTTAAAATTGTAGGCATCTACCTAATAGGTTAGTCCAACTGAAGTCGGCGACCACAATATTTTCACCAAAAAAGTTGACTTCAGTTGGACTAACCTATTAGGTAGGTGCCTTTAATGGTAAAAGAAGTTATTTTTTGCGTTTTTGAAGGCGTTTTTTTTGTTTTTTTTTTTAAACATTTAGTTTTTGCTGTTTGTATACTAATACTAGCCTACATACCAAATTTCAGCTTTCTATAACTTCCAGAAGTACCCTAAGAATTTTGACGATCATCATATTCATCATTGATGATCGGATTCCCCGGTGCAACATGGGGTGAATGACCCCAAACACATACGAGGTGCGGTCCAAAAGTGTCTACTGGAGAAGTATGGCGGTTTAAAAATAAAAAGCGCTATTCTGATTGTCATTCATTATGGTTGTTCGTAAATAGTTTTGAGGTTTCTGTCTGCTGTGGTTTTGATTTCACGACGTTTAGAATAATAGGAAGTCTGAAAGTTTTCCACCACCATCTCTCCGTCATTTTCCACCATCAAAGAATGGAGTTAACAGTTTTGTTTAGGGCGGGAGTCCATTGACGACGAACCTCGCTCTGGCCATCCTGTGGAGGCACTCTAGTGGAAGAGGAAGTTCTGAGTGATCGAAGACTGAAGACTAAAAAAGTAGCGGCAAGGACAGGGCTTTCGAAAACTTCAGTTACTAGGATTCTTCATGAACATCTTCACATCAATAAAGTTAGTGCGAGGTGGGTGCCCAAACTTCTTTCGAGTTTGCAGCGAAGTGAGCGAAAAGCGTGCTCTCAAGAAGTTTTAGACTCGTATAGGCGACACGCAGAGAGTTTATTGGAGTCAATTATTACGGGGGATGAAACCAAAAGAAAGCCGAGGTAACACAATCCACCAAAAAGATAATGGCTACGGTATTCTGGGATTGTCCCGGAATACTAATGATTGACATAAAGAAAAGGAATACCACGGTAAATGGTAGCTACTACGCCACCCTTATTGAGCAGTAACGAGAGGCGATCAAGCAGAAGCGTCGTGGAAAACTTAGCAGAGGTGTTCGGCTTCTCCATTAAAATGCACCCGTACACACTGCTTCAATTGCCAAGGCTTCTGTTGCAAAATGTGACTTCGAGGAAATTCACCTCCCACCTTAAAGTCCCGACTTGGCCCCGAGTGACTATTATTTGCTTAAATTAATGGCGATCCACCGCGATATTCCGCAGTGATTCCGCCAATGTCAAGTGAGTAGAGTAAACAGTAAACAGAATAAATCAAAATCAAAACCCGGACATTTTTTAATCGGCCATCTGCCCTCTCCGAAGGTTAGCGGAATCTTAAGGCAGACTTAAGGGTAAGAAGATTTTCTTCAGATGATGAAGTGACCCGTACGGTTTACGCCAATTTTGAGGACAAAACTTTTGATTATTTTTATAAGGGCATAGAAATGCTTATGCTTATAGACTATATAGAAAAATAAATAAGTTTTATAAAAATGTGCACCTACTTCTTTTCTTTGTTAGGCCGGAAACTTTTGGACTGCACCTAGTACATGGCATCACGCTTTAATTTCCAGAGTGGGATAGGCAGAACTACAGAAATACCAACAACTCTAAAAAGACTTGTTGATAATTGCGTAACCACATTTTGCACAATCAGGCTAAGATGTTTACCAGTGTATTAGTGACAGGTTGCAAGCCCTTATTCCCTTCCCCCTCTACCACAAACATTATGGTAATATGGATTTGGCCCAGGATTCCGGGATTTATGTTGTTGGTGGAGGAAAATGGAAATTATTTTATTTAACATGCTATCAATTAAACTACAGGTCAACGTTTGAAATAAATGTTTACATTATTGAAAAAAAAAACCTTACAATATTTCTTCAAAAATAATCTTGGCAGATTAATAAGTAATACGAGTAAGTATGTACATTTAGATAATCGCAAACAACATCGCGACTAATTACAAAAGTAATAACATAGGTACGTGTTCATATTAACATGAAAATATTTAATTGGCTGTAAAATGTAAAAAGGGCGGCAATTTATAATCCCGCTGTATATTTGCGAATATTTGTTCCTGAGTCTTGAATGTTTTCTATGTATTTAAGTATGTATTCCTCTATATCAATATGTTTTTGTTCTCGTCAATTAAAATCTGCGTATTAAAATTTCATAGAGAATACTGTAACGTCACTCTTCATCGTTGAATAGTCTATGTTACTTCCGAAACAACCGAAATAACTATTTCGATACGCTCTAGACAACTGAAAAAAAAAAAAAAAAAGAACTTCGTACTTACACAAGATAATTGAATTAGTTATTTCTTGAGGAGTTAAAGATCTTTCGTCACTGTCACTACTCATTTTCTTAGTTTCTATTTTAACTTTTTAAGCATAAGGTCTGATTTTTATTTCCACTAAACTAGTAAACTTCTTAACTTTGAAAAGAAAAGTTATTACACCACCGGCGTCCGTAATGTTGCAGTACTGTGCCAAGATAAAAATACTGGCCAATCACAAAGCGTAGTTTTTTTATGTTCTGGATACAGCAGCAAGTTTAAGTAGATTTTTGACAGATGACGCGATGCTGCTACGTTCCAAAACGCCAAACATTGGCAATTTTGTACCGCATCGAGTCTCCTTAAACAAGGGCACATATTATTTAAATACAAAGTTCTATTTTCAATTTTTTTTCGGTTGTCTAGAGCGTATCGAAATAGTTATTTCGGTTGTTTCGGAAGTAACATAGACTATTCAACGATGAAGAGTGACGTTACAGTATTCTCTATGAAATTTTAATACGCAGATTTTAATCGAAGAGTACTTAAAAAGTTAAAATATGAACTAAGAAAATGAGTAGTGACAGTGACGAAACATCTTTAACTCCTCAAGAAATAACTATTTCAATTATCTTGTGTAAAAGAAGTCGGATAGTAGAACTAGACAATATAGTAGGTACTTACGATATTTAGTTTTCTTATATAGGTACTCGTATTAATGATTTAAATTATTAATTTTAATGAACTCGTACAAAAAGTATTGTTCACTATAGTGTCATAATCAAACTTTTTAATCACGTACCTAACTTAGGCCACTCAGCAAGCTTCGTAGCCTAAACACGGTAGTCGACTAAAAAGCTCTCTATTATAACACGATTGTGAAAAATACTATTATCGTTGGCTAGTAGGTATCCATAGTACAAGCCTAGAGCTTAGTTTGAGGCTAGGTCAATTTGTGTGAGATTTTCCCCTGATATTTATTTATTTATTATATTTAATATTTATAGGCATTTATAAATTTACGTATAAAACTAACAGCATTTTTATACGGACGCGGTCGCGGGATTAGAGTCGCACCCACATTAAGATTCAAACTATAACGAGTGAGTCATTACTGACTGGGGCAATTGCGCAAAAGGGGTAAATGTGTCCTTTAAAGATTAAAACAAAATACGAAACATTTGGAGCAGTGTTGCCCTCTCATAGAGAAGTTAGTACTATGCCCCCGTCTATTGAATAGACGTCGCCTATATGTACGTAATTTTCTTTGAAAATCACCATCTTGTTTTTATCACTTTTTTGTGGATCTTGCACATGTGTCACGTGGTCTGCTAAATCCAAAAAATCATTAAAAATGCCTTCAATTGATGAATTGATCTATCTATTGTAATATTTATTTTATTTGCCAGAAATCAACAATGAAAAAAGTGTGGTTGTTTTTTACGTTTGGTGTAAATGCGTATTACTACATAGTCATCGAAATCAGTAATTGTAAACATTTTTTATGATTGTTTTTTAAATGACCTTAACCCTTAATTTGGCGGTGTGCACCACAGTGTACATACCATAATGCTCACTTTTTTTTTTTTTGGATTGATATTTTTTTTATGCTGATTCGAAATCAAATAGGGTTTGAATTCACGACTTTTTAAATTTTTGCCAATTTAAGGGTAGGTAGTTTGTTTTTTAAGTTAAGAATTGTAGGAAAATGACAAACGCTTTAAGTGAAATGGCGGCAAGAACGTTACTTAAAATACAATTTTTTTTTTAGAAAACCTTTTAATATGGCTCGTACCGAGAGAAGTGAAAAAATATTTGTTCTCATACACACTTCCAAAAATCCTTTCTTAAACGATGCCTCCATTACAAAATCAACTTCCCCTCGAAATTCCAAATGATTATCTCTAGCGGTTTGGGCTGGGCGATGATGAGTCCGTCACCCGGGACTTTGCCTAATGTATATATAGAAGATTATGTATACTGTAATATAGTTTACTTTTTTTATACTGGCGTTGAACGCTACCTTGCGGTAAGCGGTACACCTTTGGCTCCCTTGGCTAAAAATAGTTATGCATATCATCAATAATTACAACACATAATAGGTACCTGCCTAATCCTCACTAACGTAGCATTTAGTGAATTATACCATAATTCCAAACAACCATCGCACTACAAATAAATCAATACCAGCTACTCGTACTAAAGCGTTTCCTCGTTTTCCTTTCAACAAACTATGACCCTTTATACTGTAAAAACATCCTCCAGACCAAAGTTGCATCTTATCTCAAAAGTTGGCGCAGTTAATCAGGATTTCGGAAGGGTGCAGACCCACCGTACCCCTAAACCGTACCACTGACCCAAAATTTGTATCATAAATATGAGGTAGGTTTAGGTTAGGTTAGTTCTTCAGCAGGCCCGGAGGGCCAAACGAAATAGGAGCTCTGCGACAGCAGAGCTCCGTCGACAAAGTTAAATTCGATTTTAGTAGTAATAATTGGTCAAAGTACCACCAGTGGTACGGCCGAGGGGTGCGGTGGGTCTGGAAGGTTTCGGAATCGTGCAACAGGTACAGGTACGAGTACGAGTACTTGTGGCACCATGGACCAATAAATAAGTTACAGTTACAGCTGATTTTATTTCAAGTACCCTACATAGTTTTGGTTGAGAATAAGTGATATGCTACTTCGCCGCCCTCGCGTATCATTTCCGATTGTTTTACGATTATGTATAGGTAATAAGAAAAAAACTTCATACAAAGTAAGTATATGTTTCGTTAAAGGTAATTAAATATTATTTGTAATAGCATTTTTTGTTTTGACTATACCCAACATTTTTGACGGGTAACACTGTGGAATATTAAAAATAGCAGTTAAAGTTTTATATTTTCGTTTATTTTTATCATTCATGTAGTAAACTGTACAAATGGATATCAAAAGAAATTGGTGAACATACAAAATAAATTCGTGATATTAAAATCATATTTTCGACCACTTTCCTCCAAGTCGAAATTTACAGTAGAGAGGTCTGACTTGGGTGAAAGTATCAATTGCACCCTCAAAGGATAGGAAACAAGTTAAAGAGGCCGTATCCGAAATACCTATTACCGATTTCGCTGATTTTCGTGATTTTACAGACGTGGTTTCACTGTTGAAATACTTTACTTCTACAAATTTTAATGCGCAACACGAAAGATAATTTCGATTTTAAACGAATGTATGAAATACTTTTTGTTTTTATTATTTAAGTAATTTTGATTAATCGACCTGAAATCGGCGACTGTTTTGTGAATTTGGCTGTAAGAGGTTTTGAATATCGCATATTCACGAATCGTTTTAACGTCTTAAACGTATGAAAAAAAAAACAATTGATTGCTGTAAAGTCGTCTAAAAAATTTATGATTTACTTTTTACCACCTTTTTTTGTGTAAAATAATAATTAACTTGGTATAATTTTATAAAAAATGCATAATAAATAGTTTTTAATTTCTGCTTCTTAAAACACTCGTTCATAAAATTAAAACAACAGTATTCAACTTCAGTTAAAAATCAACCCCTTACCTTAAAAAAACATCCAAAAATTAAAAAATAATTAGCAATATATAATGTTTTAAAATAACCTAAACCCGAATTTAAATTTTCAACAAAAATAAAAAAAGTAGTTTATTCATTCGTAACTCATTTATTCGATCATAACTGAAATGATATATCATGATGCGCATTAAAACTTATAGAAAAGCAGTATTTAAAATCATGAAAATAAGCAAAACCGGCAAAATTTCGTATACGGCCTCTAAACTGAACGACTATATAATAAGGTACAGTAAAGGAATTTAATTCCCTACCCATTTCGTTAAAATGTCGTTAGACTTTCGCAATGCATTAAGATCGATAATTTTATTCCAGTGATAGTATTGAAATGTCAATACGTCTTATTTGTCACTTCTCACTTCATATTACAGACAACCTCTTTAATTTGCTTTTCTAACGAACATGACTTGACATGACTGTGTCAGTGTCAATCGAGAAAATTGTAAAATATTTTTAAATTCGTTATTAATTTGAAAAATAAAATGCTTGCCGCTAACCGTGAACTATTAAGAGTTCAAATAGTGGAGTTACACCAAGAAGGAAGAGGGATTCATGAGATATCACGTCAGTTAAATGTAAGTAGAGACACAGTTCGCCGTTGGGTACGGCGATATAATAATGAAAGAAACCTTATTGATCTACGGCAAAATAACCATCGCCCGCTTGCAACGGCCGAAGACCAACGCCGATTAATGCGAAGGGAATACATTATTGATGGCTTTACGTCAACGGGACGAGTTTCACTAATGTTTGACGTGCATCCTAGAACAATCAGAAATTGCCTACATGCTATGAATTTGCATCACAGGCGGCCTGCGAAAAAAATTGCCTTAATCGAGAATCATAAATTAGCACGACTTCACTTCGCCCGCCAGTATTTAAATTTTGTCTGGACGGCTACAACTTTTATTGACGAAAAGACATTCTCAAGTGCTCAAACCGGAAGATTACATTTGTGGCGGTTTAATCGAACCCGGTACACAGAAGACCACGTCGTGGCTAATCATGCATCTGGACGAATTACTGCAAACATTTCGGGTTGGATTTCTTCAGCAGGTGTTGGAGAACTCGTGAGTTTGCCACCAAGAGCAACCGCTCAGGACTATGTAGACCTGTTGAATGAAAGTGTGCTTCCGACTTTGCGATCTTGTTATCCGCAACAGGAGGTTCCTCAAATTGATTTCGTGCAAGACAATGCAACTATCTACACCGCAAGAATTGTGCGAAACTGGTTCACGCACAACCAAGCACATATTAAAGCTATTCCTTGGCCTGCAAAAAGTGCTGATTTGAACCCAATAGAGAATATTTGGGGCATCATGGTCCAAAGATGGGACAATCAAAATGAAATAACACGCCAAGCACTTATCAATCACTGTCATAGAGTATGGGAAGATTTTCGTGGCACTAACATATGTGAACAATTAATCGCATCTATATGTCGGGAACGTCTTCTGGACGTCATTCAAAACGAAGGTGGATATAAGTACGCGTTTTTAAATAGACTTTTTTTTAAATTAACATTTAGTTTTTTCGTTCCGTTGAAAACTGTCGTTATGGTTTTTATAAAGACCTTGCTCAGTAATCAAGACCTAAAATGATGTTTTTGTTTTGTTGTTTTTGTTAATTATAAGAGTAATATAAAGAAAACGTTTTTAAATTGTGGTTTTATTAAATTATCACCAGAACTAGCGAGATGACAAACGAATCCTCGACTCTAGTTTTGGCAAAGTGCCTTGGCGTCCCAAAGTTCAGGCTCTCTATTCATGACGGTTATAACGATATCGTAGTTAATCTGTTATCGCTTTGTCACCGTTTTGATAGCTCTTATTTTCTTGACAGTAATGGCGGCTGACGTCATAACAATACCAAAACAGATTAACTACGATATGCTTTTTACCGTCGGGAGTCGGGAATAGAGCCGCAGTTCACAATGTGAACGTAGTTAATCGGTTGCCTAGTTACTAACATAAAACAATGCATGCGATATGTCAAAGTAACGTCGTGCTCTAGGTAGCTCTTATGGTGACAATTAGCTATACGAATTTGAGCCTTAGGTGGGTTGGAAATTAAATTCCTTGACTGTACCTATTATGTTGGATACAAGATACAACGCAGGTCAGACTCACGCAAATCAACCTCGACCGACCAGCCTAACTGGCCCGGGTGCGCCTGGGGTTGTCGGGCTGAGAGTGCTGTGACCTAGTTGCACAGCCCGACCTCGGCTAACAACGGCGTAGGAAGTAGGTCGTGTAAGTATTTACCGCAACTTACGTAATACGTATTTGATACTAAAACATTGAATTTGTTTCGGATATGCTTTTTGTATCTTGATGTTATATTTTTTAACTAATTTTAATTTGGTTAATAAAAACATAATTTTCATTTCTCAACTTTTTAAATCCCTCATCTATCGAATCATTTGCATGCAGGGGTTAGATTTAGAACTTAACCGACGACAAATGAGTATCTTTAAAATAAATTTATGTGGCGGGTTTGTATAGAAGCGAGCGGCGCTTTTAGATTTGATATCATTAAGGCCTTTATGATATTAAATCCAAAAGAGGGGCCTATTCATAAAAAATCACCGCATAAATTAAAATTAGGTACTATATCATCAGTAAGAAGTTCAAAAATCAAACCGAGCTGCTGTAGTTTTTCGTAAGTGGGAATACACATTAAGATTCCTTTGAATGATACCTATTAGTATGGTTTGTTTCATTTAAGAGGCCGTAAACGAAATTTTGCCTATTTGAAAGAAAGACGACGTTTTATGAACGAGTGTTTTAAGAAGCAGAAATTAAAAACTATTTAATATGCATTTTTTATAAAATTATACCAAGTTAATTATTATTTTACACAAAAAAGGTGGTAAAAAGTAATTCATACATTTTTTAGACGACTTTACAGCAATCAATTGTTTTTTTTTCATACGTTTAAGACGTTAAAACGATTCACACATTCATTACATTACTAATAAACTTTTAGTTAGTTCAAAATCAATCAATTGCATTAAAAAAACATCCAAAAAAATTAAAAAACCTAAATCTCGTAATATGAAAAGACTAAAATAAAAAAGTAGGTCATTTATTCGTTACTCATTTATTAGATCATAGCTGAAATGATATTTCATGTTAAGAATTAAAACTTATAGAAACGCTGTATTTTAATTTAACGTGTATCCGAGCGTGCCTCGTGTAATTTGGACGTGTATCCGAGCGTGCCGCGGGCAGAACAATCAGTTCTAACTTGTCTGTGGGCGAGGCGCGTGCTGAGCCCTTCCACCACCGAAGCGATCTCATCATCTTTTTGTTAATAATTCGGTGAATTATGATAAACGCAGCCGCGGCTGTCATCGTATCCAACGCCATTTTGAAATGTCGGCTCGCGGCGAGCACGCTGCCTCACCCGCGCATATTTAAGTTGGGTACGAATTAGAGCAGCCTCGGGTTAAGGCACGCGCTGTGCGCGAGCAGCGGGCGAGCGGCGTGCGGCGAGCCGCCGAGAGTCGATCTTTTGACCGTGCTCAAAGGCGCCTCGGTGTGCGTGCCTCGCGTAATTTTGACGTGTATCCGAGTGTGCCGTGGGAAGAACTAAAAGTTCTAACTTGTTTGTGGGTGAGGCGTGTACAAATTTGATAAAGTTTCTGAGTCGTTCCACAACCAAGGCGATTACTTCTTCTTTTTGTTTATAATTCGGTGAATGATGATAAACGCAGCCGCGGCTATCATCGTATCCGACGCCATTTTGAAATGACGGCTCGCGTCAAGCATGCTGCCTCACCCGCGCATGTTTATGTGCAACAATTTGGCTTGCGAGCAACTCGCCGCGCGGGGCGAGTATGCCTCAGGCTGAGCTGCTCCCAGCCCACCCAGCTTTAAGGTTATATTTCGTCGCTGCTGAGGTGAAAAGTTGTATGTGCGACACGAGACCAAAGTTATTTGCATCTCGGTTCTTTGAATCCCGCGCTGCACTCGGGATTCTAACTTGGAATCACTCACTACGCTCGTGATTCAGTTCTAGAATCCTTCGCTTGGTCGGGATTCAAAATCAACACTCGCAGCAAAAACCAACTTTGCTCTCTGGTTGCACAAAGAACTATTTTAAATAAAGGAGTCCATTAATTTTGGGGCCAAAATCAAAAGTGCCGGCCAACGAATAAAAATGTTTTTAATCTGATGGGAACATCGCTCTGAGCGTTTCATTATATGACATGTAAACTCTAGAACCATCATTTGTTAATGTTACAGAAGTTCGAAAATCCTGACTTTTCATGCAAAATCAATAGTGTCAACTAACAAAATATAATTATTTTTTACTGCTTGGGGCTTCACTCTGAGCATAGATAACACCATGACCCAAAATAAATATCATGGTAGCAGGTAACATCATCGATCAGTCAAAAGACATCTACTTTTGATAGTAGCCAAATAAAGGGTTAATGAACACACACTTTTTAGTTTGAATGAAAAGTCAGGATCTTCTATAACACCTACAAATGATGGTTCTAGAGTTTGATGTTATATAATGAAATGAGCGACTCGACTTCATACTGAGTGGTATCCATTTTTGCATACTATTGTGTCCAATTCTTATGTATTTGTAGTTTCCTTAGATTCGTTAATTGTTTGCAAAATAAATGAATTTCTTTCTTTCTTTCTTTCAAAATGCTCAGCGCGATGTTCCGATTATAACATTTTTATCTCAGGTTATAACATTTTTATTCGTAAATCGGCACTTTTGATTTTGTATGAAATATCAGGATTTTCGAACTTCTATAACACCAATAAATGATGGTTCTAGAGTTTTGATGTCATATAATCTCAGAGAGCTCAGAGCAATGTTAAGATCAATCTAAAAATACTTATATGATATCCGTTGGCCGGCGCTTTTGGCTCCTATAAAATAAATGCATTATTTAATAAAATAAAATGTCGTTAATTGCAAATAAACCCTAATACGAACAATACTTATTCTGATTCGGATGATGTCTAAGTGTCAATAACGTTAATTACTAAAGTTTTAGTTTCAAGAATTACACTTTACTCGTTAACGGTCTGAACACAACTGAACATACCTACCCAAACCAAATTACCTAACCTAACCAAAGGATGCAAAAAATATCATTTTAGAAATGCACGTGCAGTGCAATACCAGCAAACAACATAAAAACTAACAAGATCATTTTTTATAGTGTATTTTCGGTCTTTTGGCACACCTGCGTAATTGTATTACGACTCTACTTAAAGATAAGTAACCATTAAAAAATAGCTAATGGTAATGGTTGGTTTCAACTGCTTATTCGCCGCCTTAAATAAAACAAACATAAGCCCTTTAAATCACTACATAGTATAAAACAAAGTCGCTTTTTCTGTCCCTATATCCCTATGTATGCTTAAATCTTTAAAACTACGCAACGGATTTTGATGCGGTTTTTTTTAATAGATAGAGTGATTGAAGAGGAAGGTTTATATGTATAATACTTTAATCCGGAGCGAAGCGAGGGCGGGTCGCTAGTAAACAATAAACAAAAAAAACTTTATTTTAAATTTTATGTTAATACGTGAGTACCTACCGGTACTGTTTAGTCTTCTTCCAAAAGTTGGGAATCAGTGCTGTAGGTATAACGTAAGGTAAGCGTAAAGCTAATAATAATAACTCTTCAAAGTGCTCTCGGGTTTTTACGTCTTCTCTCTATTTCGCTCTCATACAACGCGTGTGCGGGAGGAAGAAATCACTAAATTCCCCAAATTTTATCGAAATCCTCAACATTTTCCTTTCTGTGTCCTTTATTGCAATGAATAATAAGTAATAATAACATTAATAACCGCGATAGTTTAGAAAAAGCGTAAGTCGTATTCTTAAGAGTACCCTGAAGTGGCCATTACATACGCCAAATTTCCGATCCCTGGACATTTTTGATGTCTGTATATTTTCTATCATTAGATAACTCGAGCGACTACTCGAGCGGAGTCATATTACAGATGACGATGTAGTCAATCAACGCTTGTGTTGCCCGTCTTCTTCAATTATTCTTTGACAGAAACAGCTGTGCCATTAGAGTTCACTGGCCGATGTGCCCACACCCACGCGTGAGGGAATGAGATAGCAAAACACCAATTCAAAGGGCTAGAAAAAAAGAGGCAGAGAGAAAGAGTATTGTCATACAATATTCGCTAGACAGGAAGCAATTTATTCCTATTCCTATCCCTATTCCTAAAAGTACGATAATTTTGGTTTCATCTTTATCATGTCTGTTCTCTAATATAACTTGGAAGACTTATTACAGTTTGTTTAAAATTAAGTACCTACCTGATTCCAGCATCGCCAATATTTTTTTCCATCATGTAACATAACAACTCACTTTATCGATTTTGCTTAACCCGTATTTTTAGTAAAAGTATTGAAAAAAAGATTACAAATGAAACGATTGCAAAACAATTTTAATTTAAAAGTAAAGCCTCCGTGTGGTTGCCGGGTTAGAAATAGTTAGAATAGTGCCATTCCATGCCTTCTCGTGGATGTCGTAAAAGGCGACTAAGGGAATAAGGGCTTGTACTTAGTACTGTTAGGCGATGGGCTTGCACCCTGTCACTACTGTAAACTTCTTGGCCTGATTGTGTAAAATGTAGTTACGGAATTTTAAACAAGTCTTTTTATAGTTGTTGGTATTTCTGTAGCTCTGCCTGTAGGGTTACTCTCGGAATGAAGACGTGATGTTATGTATGTATGTAAAAATAAAGCAGGCAAGAATGGTACAAAACCCTTCGTGTGCGAGTCTGACTCGCACTTGGCCGGTTTTATCTTGATTTGCTAGTTACGCGGTATTGCACTAACCCCGATGATATACGATTTTTGTTAAATTGATCTATTTATTAAGTTATATGTACCATTGTCACAGTACTTAATTTAATTCATATTTTTTAATCTTTCCTGTTTAAAAGATAAAGGACGGGGGCACAATTTATGTAACTTTCGGAGCGATATTCCCAAAAATACTCATTTAAGTAATCAAAAGAAATGCTTAAAACATTATTGATTTTAAAAGAACCTTCGAATTATTCCACACATTATTGTTCGCTGAAAAAAAATGTATTCAGTTTTTGTTAGGTATGTGTATGGAGGCTATGGAGTGCCCCCCTAGTTTTTTTTTTGCTATTTAACCACCTAACTTAATAGCGGCTTATAATAGATACCGATACCTGCTCAAAATTTCATCAATGTATACAAATTGTAGTTTTTAAGTAAAATGACGGACGGTTGGGCGAACATGGTGAAATTATAGGAGCTCTTTCCCACGAACGTCCAGTTTTGCAGAATCGGTTTTTTACTGGATACCGCAAAAATCATACCTGTGTTGCTTCCTGTTTTTAGGGTTCCGTAGTCAAACCAGGAACCCTTATAGTTTCGCCGTGTCCGTCCGTCCGTCCGTCCGTCCGCAGCCTAGCGCAAAGACTATTAGTACTAGAAAGCTGCAATTTGGCATGAATATGCATATTAGTTACGTTAACAAAGTGGTACAATAAAAAGTAAAAAAATGTTTTTTTTTTGGGTACCTCCCCTACACGTAATGTGGGGATGCATTTTTTTCTCGTCTACCCTATAGTGTGGGGTATCGTTGGATAGGTCTTTCAAAACTACACTCGAGAGCAAAACTTTCGGGTCACTATAATAAATTATAATATTTCGAAAACGAATACACGTAAAATAAATTGAACCTTATAGACAATTTAATCCTCCTTAATTACCTACAGGTATTAAAACTTATTGGTAAATCTAGACTGCCATCAGTTATTTTTTTCCAGAAAGTAGTCTGTTTGAATATAGAGGAGTCACATTCTTTGCCATATGAACCTACACTGATATATCTAAACTTGGAGTCCACTACTGCTAGTAACACAATGAAAAAAACATCCTTGTAATTAAAGTACATAGGATCTAAAAAAAGGATGTGGCAAGGGAAAAGCTCAGTGCGTTGGATCTAAAAAAGATGTCTTTTATTGATTACCAAATGAATACCAAAGACAATCCGCAAAATTAAGATCGTAACATGTCCTTTTTTAAATAATTATTTCCAACACTAGGCTTACTTAACAATGATCGATCAAGTACTAGAATTTCAAGCAGGTGTTATAAATTGACTACAAAACATAAAACGCCGCAATAACTGCTTATATCAATCACCACCAAAAGGTTATTTCACATCACAATATCCTGTTCATGTATCGCCAAATGCGTCATGTTCTTCACATATCGACTATTATCGACACCTTTCATCAACCGTCACCGGTAGAATCAACTCACTCTGATTTCCCAGATTTTGCTCTATCTCAAGAACTAATTATGTTTACTTAGTCGTGATAGTTTTCCTTTAAAATTGGTTATAAAACATGTTCTTTCAATTAAGTTTTTATTCAGATTTTGAGTATTTGTAGTTTTGGCTGTAGGGGGGGACGGGAGGACGACGACTCTTGATTCTAACAAAAACTAGCGCTTTAAAGCTTAATATTTCATAAACGGATTACTTAATAGAAAAACTGTTTTCACAAACCCATAATACACTCGAGAACAAAAATTTCGGGTCACTAACAGAAATTGCAACATCTCAAAAAAAATACAGCTAGCCTAATAAAATAAATTGGACTTTAAAGACATTTTAATGTCACTTCAATAAAATGCATTACAATTAATACTGAATGTTTGTTTAATTATATAAAAAATAAAAAGTAAAAATGGCATCTACTTGCTTGAAAAAACAAAATTGAAAATATTGAATTTTTGATATAATTATCCAAATTTAACACATTTTAATACTTGGTATTGCCTCCACGTGCAGCCTGCACAGCTGCGATGCGATTCGGCATGCTGTACACCAAGTTTCAGAAGCACAGTTGAGGAATGTTCTCCCATTCCTCTACCAACGTGTTTATGAGCTCGCGAAGCGTCATTGAAGGAGGTAATCGTTGCCTTACTCGTCGTCCAAGCTCGTCCCAGGCATGCTCGATCGGGTTGAGATCTGGGCTCCTGGCCGGCCATTCCATGCGGCGAATACCCACATCGTTCAGGTAGTTTTGTACTACACGAGCAGTATGGGGACGGGCATTATCATGCATGAAAATAGCATTTTCACCGAGCCTTGCCATAAATGGACCGACGTGCTCATTTAGGATTTCTTCCACGTATCTTACGCCATTTAAAGTACCGTTTTCGATCAGCACTAGCTCTGTTCGGTTTTCTGCAGAAATCCCAGCCCACACGAGTACCGCTTGCCACCGTACGCAACCTTTTCTGCAATGCAGGCTTGCATGAATCGTTCTCCTGGCCTTCTGTACACCTTCACCCTTCCGTCGTGTTGATACAGAATAAACTTTGATTCGTCTGAGAACACAACTCTTGACCAATCTTCAGGTGTCCAATCTGAGTTTTCGCGTGCATAAATTTGTCTTGCTGTGCGATGGTGCCTTTCCAGTTTAGGGCCATTTGCGGGCCTAAAGGGTTTCAAATTAGCTTCAACAAGTCGCCGTTTTACAGTCCAAGCACTAGGATTGCTCCCACCAAGCCGTAATAATTGTTGTGTTAATGCAGTTCCCGTAAGGTATCGATTTCGAAGCATAGTATTAACTAGAACTACTCCCGTACCGTTGTACACCTGGGTCTGCCTCCTCCTGGTCTGCGTAAGTTCGAACCAGTTTCTAGAAACCGCTAAACAATACGCTGTACTGTTGGCAACGTCACTCCGGCTATTCTTGCAGTATCTCGCTGGCTTCGGCCGTTTTCCAGTATTGTAAGGATTCTCGTGCATTCTTCGGGTGTAATTGACATATTTATTACATTAATAATAACCACTGAACATTTGGGACCCTTTTTATATATACATTTTATGACAGAACGAAAACAAAAGCAATATCAAATGGAAAATGGGAAAAGTTCTTTATTTCATAAACGATCATTTTGTTTTAAATATTTTTTTTAATGACATTATTTCATATTACCAATAAGTTTTAATACCTGTAATTAAGGAATATTAAATTGTCTATAAGGTTCAATTTATTTTACGTATCTAGGTGTATTCGTTTTCGAAATACATATTATAATTTATTATAGTGACCCGAAAGTTTTGCTCTCGAGTGTAGTTACTGAAATAATATTAAAAAACTTAATCAATTAGAAAACATAGATTAACTGAAATAATCATGTAACCAAAATACACATCAAATTTAGTATCAGATTTAATTAGTAACAATTAATAATTCGACCGGAACCTATTATCCGAACGCAGCCTAGGCTTCGGTAGTCGGTAAGCCAAAACTGACGAAACATCCAAAGATGCCAGCTGTCAAACGATTAAGCCATTAGTTGCGCAACATTTCGATGAATCATTATCATACGTAATGTGTATAGGTTCTTGGGTTGTACGTTATTTTACAGACAGAAGTTGTTTAGAATTTCATTTCTTGTAAAAAAAATCTCGTATTATCATTTCATAGAATAGTCAATTTATAGAATAATTACTTTGAAGACATTTAAATCATCGATTTTTATTTGAAATAAATTTCAATGTTCCTTTTTTCATATCATATAATAGCAAATTACATATTCTTTGTTCTCATATTATTTAGTTAATCTATAACTTAATAACAATAAAATCATTTTACAGTGTACGTTATTTTACAGACATAAGTTGTTTAGAATTTCATGTCATGTAATTTTTTTCTCGTATTATCATTGCAATTTTTTTCGCACAGTTTATTCAAGAGATGTAAAAAAAAATAACTTCGAAGGCAAGGCGGGAGCTTGCTTCGCTTCGCTCCCGCTTTAGCCTTCTAACCTAACCTATTCAAGTCGGTTCTGCCCAGAGAGGTCATGGTCGCTCACTCATATTTATATCATACTATAGTATTTAGCTTATAACCCTTATTTTCATTACTTAAAGATAATTTGTATTATGTTGTAATTGATTTTGTTATTATTGGTGTACCCTTACTCTCCAAATAGTAATTTCGTAGAATAGTGTTTCACAAAAATTATTCACAGAATATTGAGTTTCCCACGACTTAGTATACTGTTGTCGTAGGTGTCCTCTTCTTTTACAGAACATTATTTCATAGAACGTATTACTTCGCAGAATTTTCATTACTTAGAAATCTAATGTCTGCTGTTACCTTATTGTTTTCAGATTATCTTAAGCATGGGTAACGTAGGTTAGGTTAGACCTGTGACCATTAAAAAAAATCTGGAAATAATAAGCTTTTAGCAGAAAGTAATGAAAATTCTACGAAGTGATACGGTCTATGAAAAAATATTCTGTCAAAGAAGGTATCGTTAAAAAAAAATTATATTGTTTGATAGGTTTGTTTAATAAAAAAATTAAATTATAAAATTCATTGAATTGATTTTCTGTGGAATTTGTTTCTTTCAAATAAATAGTTTAAAAAAAATATTCGAAACAAATATACAAGAACCGAATAGTAAGGTAAACGCGCCTATTACCGGGGGTATCAAAATCCACGACCATTACCGTGGTATTTTTAAATACGCTTTTTATAAGCAAACCTATTCATTTTGTAAATAAATCATTTTACGCGAACGTAGCTTATTTAATTGACTTACGGACCCGTCGTTAGCGCTAGTGTGTGTGGATGAAACAGAGTGCTCGCAATTCGTCAGTATCCGCGACGGCAGCGCAGAAAGAGGTCTCGCCATACTAACGCGTGACGCCACAGGTAAGAGAACTCGAATCTTATTTAGTATTTTACGTAATATATAAGGCAAGTGAACTAATGTTATGGTGTTTAAATGGTTGTTTATTGTTTTCTGCTCGACTTCTGAATGTTCTTTATACATTTTCTGGCCTGGAAATACGTTTAAAATGGAAAATAAATTACCACGGTGATAGATGCCAATTTTTGCTGTGGATACTAATACAGTGGTATATCACGGTAGTTTTTTTTTTTTCAGGTATATTTTTTTTTTGGTTTATGTGATCGGTTATATAATATATATATTCTTACGGTTAGTCTAATCTTGATCTATTCACGCTATTAAAGAACTATTTCCGTGGTATAGAAAGTATTCTACGAACCCTTAATTTTTAACAAAAACTTCTGTACTGAATTCGTAGTTTGTATAGAAAACCTTAAATTGTCAAAAAAATAATAATATTGAGATTAAATCGTTAATTTACTTACCAGTTATGTAATTTAGTTTTTATGCCAAGATTGTAATATATATTTTCGATTTGTAATAAAAACAAAAGCGTATCAGTTTGTTTTTATGGGTCGGAATTAGGTTTTTCCAACACTCTATATTAAGCCTATTACCGATGGTACGGTCCGATAACCCTCGGTAATAGAAGGTATGGGAGTTTATTACCGACCCATTCGATATTTTTTTTGGTCGGTAATAGGTTCTTAACGAAGTATCTAATACCGAGTGACATTTTAGTCATCTATTAAATTAAACACATTTAGGGTACCGTAAGTACAGATTTCTTTGATACTTAAAGTTGAGACTTTTAATCATCAGCTGTAAAAACTTCCGTGTTTACTGCATAATTATCGTTATAAGTCCTCTCTACTTTTGATAATTATATTAAGGATATTTATTTATTAATTTATGTACTTAATTATAATTATACTAGCATACATTCGTTTCATTATCCTACATAAATATATATAAATTTCAGCAGTTTATTTTAAGCAAGACAAATTTTTGGTTTGCTTAACATTTACTTAATCTTAATTAATAAGGATTTTAGTCAGTTAATTTTATATAATATTGCATATTTAATTATTGTAATTAATTATTATTTCCATAAATATAACTTAGTTACCTAGTGGTTTTTTACATAACAAGTATCTTTTGCAACGTTTTTTATTTTTATTGTTTTGTCCTAAGTACAATCATATTTTAACGTTTTATTTCGTTTTCCTTAAAAAACTTGTTGTACATAAATAATATACGGAACCAAACCCGTTATTTATTTTTAACCCTCGATATTTAGTTCCGAATCGTGAGTCGGATGCCTATTACCGATGGTAGAAAATGGCTGTTTTTTATACCCTCGGTAATGGAAGCCGAATTCGCGGTAATAGAATCACAGCCTGCTGATTACCACGGTAATAGAAGACTTGGGTATTTTGGTTTCAATAATTATTTTGCAATATATAATAAAGTAAAATGAATCCAACAAGTTACGACGCTGTAAGTTCAATAAACACTCTCAAATAAAAAAAAAAATTCGGTCGCTAAGGAGCTTTGATACCCTTAATTTTTTGGACTTATTTGAAAACTTCCGTAAGTACCACGGTAATAGGCGCGTTTATCTTATATGAAACATTTTCTGTGAAACAAAATTCTGTAAATTTTCCGTCTGTAAAACAAGGGGACACCAGGTTCTTGATTTAAGTATACAGGGTGACAGGAAATTCGCCGTATTCCTTGAAAGGGGTTATTCTACAGCTCATTTGTAATGATTTATGCCCAGTTAACCAGGGGTCAAAACTCATTGGTTTTCGAGTTATTCACGTTTTTAGTTTTTTTTTAAATACCCGCCTTTCGACCTTAAACTAGTAATTTAGTAAAAACTTCGTCATTTAGAAATAAAAAAAAAGCATTTGTCGAATAGCCAATGAACCACTGATTACGAAAAATAAAAAAAAAATGCCAAATTTTGCAAATAAAAGGATTTGAAGTTAGAAGTTCAAGTAATTATTTTCCAAATTTTGTAACATTTTAAAGCATAAGTAATTAAAAAAAAGTATGACACTTCGCGTACAAATTACAGGAATAATTTGCCTTTCTAAAAAGGTACAATTTATGACATTTTAATATTAATTTTACTTAAAATTTTAGAATTAACAATAATAGCAGAAATGTTTGCGGTTATAAGCTCCATCGTTTCAACCAAAAAACACGGGAAGCGTTGTATTAAGGGGGCACCGAGCTTTTTGCGCTCATTAACTTTAGGTATTTTATGCACTCTGTGTATGTATGCGTATAGCACACCAGCAAGGAGCGAGCTGGAGCCATGCGCCGGCCGCGCGCCGCGCCTGACGAGCCGTGCGCCGATCCACTAGGCGCCGAGGTTGCTACCAATGTTTACAAAATAAAAAAACATAATCGATTCCGAATACTTTTATTAAAATATTCACTATAAGAAGTTAAAAACTTTTTTCAGCCTACATTTTTTTTAAAATTTGTTGTTTACTGTCGGTAGGGATGGTAGGATTGAATTACTTGTATGAGGTACAGTAACATCACGAGATTGTTGAGCCACTCTAGAACCCTCTCACAGATAGATAGATAATTTTTAATTAATGTCGTTTGTACATCTAAGGTGTATTTAGCTAGTGTTAAGTTATTTATAATATTTATTGGGCAATTGTTCGGCTAAAGAGAATAAATCATAAGTAAAAGCCATACATCTTCCAATCGGCCATCTTCCCTCTCCGAAGGTTACCAGGAGAACCCTTTCACAGAAAGTTGACGGTAAATTTTGACGTAAATAATTTCTTTTGCGTGACTTGACGCTGTCATTAGGACAGAGTTCTATGGTGGCTCAACAACCCCGTGATTTAATGTGACTGTATATTGAAATGAAATAAAACCTAATTACCTTTATTGACAATATTCTAAGCACAAAATAAAGTGAACTCAATACCTAATGTAAAGTAATAGAACAGCTAAGTAGGCCAAAAATCCCAGTCATCGACCCTTTCTTCAAGTTATTATTTTTAACTGACTTCAAAGAAAAGGAAGTTCTCAGTTTGACCTGTATGTATGTATGTATGTTTGTCCGCGATTATCTCACGTTTGGCTGAACCGATTTTAATGCGGTTTTCAGAAAAGTATTTGTTTCACATAGGAGAAGGTTTTGGTATTTTAACCGTCTTTAAAAAAGGGTCTTAGTTTGACCCGTATGTACGAATGTTTATCCATGATTATTTCCGCAAAAACTTCAATGTCTGATTCTGATCACTATAAAGTATAAATTAAATTGATGTTGAAATTGATGATGAAAACTAAAAACTTAAAGCCGCTGTATCCATCACATACATATTTAGAAGTTCCTACTTAATGTATGTATGTATATAATGTAATGAATAATGTACGCAGGTATCTTTAGAAAAAAATATTAGGACACAAGAAACGACAATAATCAATATCGGATTTTACTTCACGGCATTATTTTGTCTGTGTGAGTAAGCAATGTCATTGTCTATTTCTCCATCCACTGAAAGACAAGAAATTTGGTCCATTGGCATCCTGTAATAAAACAGAACGTTTTGATTTAACTATAATTTATTTATTAACAGAATTGGTTTTTGGATGAAATTTTGTAATCCTCACTCTATAAAAATAATTCGTATTTGGGACTTACAATTCCATTGTGTGGTAAATTTTATAATCGATGTCAACCAATTCATTTACTCTGTAAATTGAAAAAATATAAAGATAATGTGGAAATTCATACTAAATTTATTAAAATGTTTTCCTATACACCTCTTACTATTTTTACGCATACCTCACCAGTTCATTAGGTAACTCTTCGTTTTGTAGCGAAGTGCCAACAACTGGAACATTAACCCTATAAATAAAAAAATAATGAATAATTTTGCAATTTTACTCATTTGTTGAAATATTGTTGTTAGGTAATGACTATAGGTACTTACGGAGTATTCTCTTTGTCTTCAGATTTCTGAAGATGTCTTGCTCTAGAAATATTGAAACCATCCCAAGAAGTAACAATATTATATAATTAATTATAGTAAAAAAAACCTCGGGTCGTTCTAAGAAGCCTGTTTTGCCTGTAAATGTGTTTTTTAGCTAAACTATTTTTATATCTTAGTAAATATTCACCATAGAAGTGTATTTTTTATATACCTACTAATTGAAAGAACTGCGCGTGTTGTTTAAAATTACTTTTGTAAATTAACCAATTTTGGCCCAATACATCAAGACTACAACTAAACGATTACAAAGTCTTAGTAATACAAATCGATACATCTCGAAAATCAGTCTATGTTGCTACCGATTTATTTTCTCCTCCCTTAGCGTGGCATTTTGACAACTGTCAAATCAGGTTTCTTAGAACGACTCCACTATCAGTAGGTTTACGATTTTAACTTACTTCATTTCTTCACGCAAGCGTTTAGCATTGTGCTTTTGCCAACCCCTTCTCTTCCTTTTTTGGTTGTGTTTGTTCCCCATTTAAAATAAAGTGAATAATCACAAAAAACGCGATAAACGCAACCAATCAACAAGCGACACAGCCTCCACGTCCGACGGCCGAAGCAGGACTAATGCGGACATGGGGGAAACGTGACGGCTCTGGTTAAAATGGACGAAACGCGTGCGGATTTAGGTATTTCCTTCATATTAGTAAAATAAAAACACATTTTAAAAATGTAAAGTGTAGACGTTATAGAAGACGTGTAATTTTGTTGTAAATCCAAAACTGATGATCTTCCGTGAAGTAATTACGCCGTACTAAGTGTTTATTTTGTTACGTAGAGGTATCTTTGGATGTTTTTTCTATCGAGGGAAGTACAAGTAATCGTGTTTCTAAAGTGTATGATAGATAGAGTGATTCTTTAAATATCTTACATATGAATTGCATAACTAAAGCTTCAGTAAAAACAATGCAGCAGGCGATCAAACGAACGCATTTTTTTCGTAATTACGTATCGTTGCCTCGGCGCACTCTTAAAATGAATTTAGAAACAGTTCTCTTTTTTAAATTCAGCTATGGGCTTAGTGTCCTATTTTTAAATAAATTTTCTTTTTAAAAACTTAAGGTGCGTTCTATTTTTAAATTTAGAGCATCTCAAATCGTTCTCTTTTTTAAATTCAGCTAATGTCTTACGACGTTCTATTTTTAAATAATTGCATACATAGTACATAACATCACGCCCTCACTCCCATAGTGGGGTAGGCAGAGCCACAGAAATACCAACAACTCTAAAGACTTACTGATATATCTGTAACCACATTTTGCACTAACAGGCTAAGAGGTTTACTAGTGTATTAGTGACAGGTTGCAAGCCCATCGCCTAACAGTACTACAAGCCCTTATTCCCTTAGTCGCCTCTTACGACATCCACGGGAAGACATGGAGTGGCACTATTCTAACCCTTTTGAAATAATTTTGCTTTTTAAAAACATAAAGTGCGTTCCATTTTCAAATTTCGAGCACCTCAAAGTTTTTGAGAGACCTACGTAATCATTTAGTTTCAACTTTCTTTTCGATCCGGACGATATTGATAATTAAGCTTCTTTCTCAAATTAATGCTTACCAATTCGAAGAATACGCAGATATCGTTTATTGTTACGGACTCTGCGATGGAGACGCCGCTGCAGCTAGAAGAGAATACCAACGTCGTTACCTTAACCGCCGTTTACCTCACGTAAGTGTGTTTGGTTCATCGTACCGTATTCGGGAAAGAGGATCAGTTCAACGCCGCCAAGCTGACGCTGGAAGACCTCGAAATGATCCTGCTGAAGAAGAAGAAATCCTTTAGTGTTTCCAGGCAGACGGCACTACTTCGACGAGAAATGTGGCTAACCAGCTGGGTATGTCGCACTGCAAGGTGTGGTTTACACTGCACTCAGCTCGGCAGTACCCGTATCATTACACTCCAGTACACGCTATTGAAGAGGGAGACCCAACGAGAAGGATAGATTTTTGCAGATTCTTAATTAATGCAGATATCTAAGATCCCGAGTATCTGAAGAGAATTTTGTGGACAGATGAATCCAATTTCGACCGTAACGGGATAACAAACTACCACAATCTGCACTTTTGGGCTCCCAAAGGTCAAAACCCAAAAAAAACAAGAGAAGGAGCTCACCAGCAAAGATTTTCATTGAACGTGTGGATGGGAATCGTGCACGACAATTTGATCGGACCTTTCAGCAGGCAGAAAGCCAGCACAATTGACCGGCATTGCATATGAATTTTTTTTGAGGGATGAGCTACCGACGCTACTTGAAGATGTGCCGCTTGCGACAAGAAGGAACATGATTTACCAACACGATGGCTGCCCCGCTCACTATTACTGGGGCGTACGACAGTGGATGGATCAGAACTACCCAAGAAGATGGATTGGTCGAGGCAGCCCAACCCCTTGGCCAGCCAGAAGCCCGGATTCAACTCCATGTGACTTCTACATCTGGGGTCACATGAAGGCGACGTCTACGATAAACCAATACGTAACGTAGAAGAGTTAAGACAAAAAATTGTAGAGGCGGCACAGCATAGACAATGAAAGATGGGCTTTCGAGGCGAGTAACAATCACCGAAGTACGAAAAAGGCTTCGTGCTTGCATTCGAAACCAGGGCAAACAGTTCGAGCAAAATTTGTGATGTAATTAATTTTAGTTTTTAAGACTAAAGTTTATTTGATAGTGAAACGGTTTTTTTACTCATTTTATCCTAACCTTGCTTAATCACTTATCAAAGTATCTTTTAAGACTTAAGACAGAAACTGAAGCCAAAAAAACCCCACGAATTCGAGACACAAACAATTTAAATTAATTAAACTAATGACCCTTTGTTTGTGTCACTAAAGGCAATCTGCTGTGCCTTCTACATCAAGAAGATAAGTTAAGATAAGAAACAGAAGACCAAGTATCTAAAACGACACAAACAAACCCATTAGAGTCAAGTACGCTAAGTAAAGTCTTCTAGCTGTTCTGCTATTATTATTATTAATTGTATTTTTTTGTATTAAAATGTCATAAATTGTATCTTTTTAGAAAGCTTATGAATTAAGCAAATTATTCCTGTAATTTGTACGCGAAGTGTCATACTTTTTTTTTTAGCTATGCTTTAAAATGTCACAAAGTTTGGAAAATAATTGCTAGAACTTCTAACTTCAAATGTCTTTGTCATTTATTTTTTTTCGTAATCAGTGGTTCATTAGCTATTCGATAAATACTTTTTTAATTTCTAAATGACGAAGTTTTTACAAAATTACTAGTTTTAGGTCAAAAAGAGGGTATTTAAAAAAAAAAGTGAGTAACTCGAAAACCAATGAGTTTTGACCCCTGGTTAACTGGACTTAAATCATTACAAATGAGCTGTAGAATAACAAATAAAATTTACAATAAATATTCAGCCCCTTGTCTCCGAAATTTACCTATGCGCTAAAAAAACCCGTCCAATTTTTTTTTTTTTTATATTTTACGGTAATTTAATATGAAGCTGTCAAAATTGACACTGAGAAATTCACAAAATACTTAGGCAAGCAAACATGGACCTTATTTCATACGAAATAAAATTTATAACAATTTAAGTACCTACCTAGATTATTATCCTCGGTCCTAATTCTGGTTATCTATCTTGAAAACGAAAACCGCAAGTTTGACTAGCACTTGTTCGGTATTTTAGTTGTCGCGCTCTGCGATTGCTTTCGAATCCTTCAAGACCCGCTTCGGACCCAGCGCCCGTGAAATGTTTTAAATGCGAGCCATTGATTTTTAACCCAACTTGCGGGAACGGGACGGGGTCTAAAGACACCCGATATTGGCCTGTCAACTATTAAGGTAAACGCAGCTATCAACGACCCATCGAAAATATGCAGGTATTACCGACCCATTAGTGTAATTCTAAATTTTAACGTTTCTGCAACTGTTTGAGCCACAGGTAATAGAAGAAATACAAGCGTTTGTTTGTTGAGCATCGGATAAACTTACTTTAGTGTGCGTGGCAGTGCGAAAAGGAGATAAAATACATCAGTTTCTGTGCGGCCGGCGTGAACGCAGGTCTTGTCGTACTAGCCCTTGTTCCGGCAGGTAAGTACCCAATTTTTCTGCTTAAGACATTTAATGCATATAAACGATACCTACAATTATCGTGTAGTATTAAATGTATTCATTTACTTATAAATTCTCGAATTTATAATGCATTTTATTGATAAAACGTCACTTTATATGATAAAACTTTAACTGAAAATAGGGCGGTGATAGCTTCTTCAATTTTACTAGTAGCAGCCATTAACGACCCATGAGTCGGTAATGGCCGCCACGTAGACTTTCGTTTTTATATCTTTTCTGTTGAAATGTGACAATTATCCAAGTATTTGTATAAACCATTTTAATAACAAACAATCAGCCTTTGTAAAAATCAATTAGCGTTACACAATTATTTGTGTAGTTTTCTTGTTTTTGCTTTGTAAATTTATTGAAAATGACTACATTATTCATAACTCGATTTACTTTAGAGACAATAATTAACTAACCATAATTTAATAAAACGTTGTTTTCGTAGTTAAATGTTGTATTACTTTAATCAATCACGGTCTCTTTTACAGTCAGGAAACCACTGATTATAAATATTATTATGAGTCGGTAATACATTTTACTATTATACCTACATATTCTATTACCGACCCATGTGGGTCGGTAATAGCAACGATGGGTAACTATTAGCGACCCTACACAAATTATTATACTTAAGTATTTCATGTTAAGTAATATTATTTATATTGGTGTACTTACATTGGTGGTCCAAGAATTGACGATATAATTGAGAATCTAGATGCCTCATGCCTAGGCCAACCTGAAACACCCCCGTGTATGTTCCGCGATTTTCATTGGTTTCTGAGTTAGTTGATACTTTTGGGATATTTCAACAAAAAACAGATTATTTAATTCTACGATGGTATTAAAACCGACTGGTTTATAACAGTGTTTTTTTTCTAAAAGTAGTCCAATAAGGGATCTTTTGTATTTTTATTAAAGTATTTTTCACCATTTACAGTTGTATCATTTTCTGACAGTCGTTAATAGCTGCAAAAAAAACGTTAATAGCTTCACAGCTGTTACTATGGGTCGGTAATAGAAACAATCGACTTACCCACTTTATTAATTATTTTTCACAAGGAAATGCTTTATTTTGAAGCATTTAACGTGGTAAACGTGGTAAACCCAATATTCAATATTACCATATAAAAATAATAAAAATACCGTGACGGCCACCAATATTCCTAATAAGTATGATCAGTTTCAAAATTGCCTTAGGAGGGTCGTTAATAGCTGCATTTACCTTAGTCTGTGATGCCCTTAATGACAAGAAATGCTACGTTTTTTCGAAAATGCGCAACCCTAAGGTCTATCGAAAAGGCAAGAGCAGGTAAAAAAGTTAGGGATTTTGCGTCAAGCATCCAATTCAAATCTAGCCGGCCACGTTTGTTTTACGGCTTGGCAACGTTGCAGCCCGCCAGGGACGGGGTGCGGCGCGCTGGCAACGTCGTCGTGGGGCGCGCCCGCCGCTAGCTTACGGGATTTGTTTCTATTAATACTTGAACTGCGGTTTGATTCGTTTCGAAGACATCTTCATCATGAATAAATATAACCTTATATGGCTCGGCGCGGGCACAAGATATGAAATTCTAAGTTCGACAAGCTAATTGCAGAGTCCGATAGATAGGTAGTCAAGATCATCAACAGAAGGCCTTCGTTCTACTAGGTTTTTTAACCTAAAAATTGTCCAGATTGTCTTTGATCTGTTATGGTATTGTCCACGTTTTGATAGGTTTTATTTACTCGACAGTAATGGCGGCCGAGTTAAAAACAATACCAAAACACGACAAAGGCAATATCGATTCCGATTTGAATGTCTTTTCCCTGTTAATCGTTTTATTTGTAGATTAATAACTTTTGCTTATTATTAACTACTAGCGACCCGCCCTCGTTTCGCTCCGGGTTAAAGTTTTATACATATAAACCTTCCTCTTCAATCACTCTATCTATGAAAAAAAAACGCATCAAAATCCGTTGCGTAGTTTTAAAGATTTAAGCATACATAGGGATATAGGGACAGAAAAAGTGACTTTGTTTTAGACTATGTAGTGATAGCAAGACATTTAAGGTTATTAGTTATTACTATAGTCAAATTTGCAACATTGCCTTTGACGTGTTTTGGTAATGTTTTTAACTCGACCGCCATTAGTGTCAAGTGAATCAGAGTTATGTTTGGCAGTCCATCCCGGTGGAGTAAAATAATTTGGGCGCCGAACATGTCGTTTTCATCGCGTGAGCTGAGGGATGATTCTCTTAACACAGCGCTGCATCGATCGCAAAGGTGAACGTAAAGCTCCGCTGGGCGACCGAGCCCTGCTGCCTAATTGAGAAGGCACGCGCTAAAATGTGTTTTGTATGTTCCGACGGGACTACTTAAACTTGCCGGATAAACGTTCATTTTTGCGTTTGACGCAGCACTGTCACCCCCCGTGCCTAAACGCGGAGCGTGGGTAAACGCGGGTGATCGCATTCGGGCGGGCGCACACGCAACGCGTAGCTAAGATGTCGGGGGACCCGGACACAGACGAAGAACTATATCTGTTCAGATGTATATTATATTTTATTGCTTTGCCTGTGCTATGAGTTAAAACATACGAGGATCGGTTCTACTAGTATTATCGTCAAGAAGGAATTTTGAAAAACCACCTACATGATAAAGTCATTCATTACAATAATTAGGTACTTATGTTGACGAACACTTTCAATTATCTTCTCTTGACGATCCATTGCAAAATCGAGAAATAAGTTGTTAATAGAGATTGGCCGAATATTCGGTGTTCGGAATATTCAGCAAGTTTTTCAATGTCCGTATTCGGAAGAATAGTTTGGTTACATCGCCGGATATTTACCTACCGGATAAACAAAGTAAATAACGAGCATAGGTTCTTTCATAATTCATCGGATTGACATCCTATTTCAGTATTCTAAGCAAGTGCCTACCAAAAAGAGATAAGTAAATACGCGTCAAAATATTTATTAAATTATATTTCCAAAAAACGTAGCTTAAGTAAGAAAAACCAGAGTTGTTTTAATTAAGTAAGTTTTATTAAAGCCGACCTGTCAAAACCTGTTTCTAGCGATTCGGCGCAACCAAACATTCGGTTCGGATCAGAGCTGAATCGAATGTTCTGCCGAATATTCGAATTCGGCAAAGTCAGTATTCGGCCCATCTCTAGTTGTTAATATTTACAATTTCACCATGAACACACGCACCCGCGCGCGATCTGCGCTCTGTGAGTAAGGCCTATCGGGGAATGGGTTACGCTTTAAGGCCGAGCCACACCGGTTGCGTGTTCAGCACGTACCTATGCGTCGACCTAAAGGCGCGTACAAATTATGCGCGGCTGCCGCGCGAGCCAGTGTTCGCGTCAACATTGGTTCGCGCGGCAAATGTTCGACGGAATTTAGGTAGGCGGCAAGCGATCCAACTCGATTAACTCGCGACACTTGTCGTTGTCCATGGCAAACGTTCATTCGTCGTGCACAAACAACCGTGCAAATTGCGCGCGCGGCAGCGACTGAAGCTCCTTTGATGCGGGCTAAAAAACCGACAGCGCTCGGATCGCCCCGCGGCACGTTCGAGCGCGGCAACGTTCGAGCTGCCGCGCGCGGAAACCCCGTCTACATTATGCGCGGCCGCCGCGCGAGCCAATGTTCGAGTGTTTGCCGCGCATAATCTGGACGCGCCTTAAGCGTAAACGAGTGAAGTACCCCTGTCGCACCGGATTACGCGCACGTGTACACGCTCGCCGACGCCACGCGTGCTGCAGAGAGCTGCACACGCCACGCAGCCACACGCTACAGCTCCGTAGCGTGCCCAGCCGTACAATATTGCATATTATTATTTATTTTAGGTATTTCTTCATTTTTCTGTAGGTTAGATGTTTTATAATAAATAATCAAATATAAAAGTAAAATAACAATACGGTTATATTTTTTTTAAAATAAAAATTCTAACCTACCTTGCCGCCCGCAGCGGGGCAGGGCTTAAGCTACCGGTGATTAGGGCTGGGAACTTCCTCACATTACGTGCCGTGTCGAGGAGTACTGCTTTCTGTAATCTGTATCTGGCCCTTGATCCAGCCATCAAGCGAGAGTCTCTTGAGATGTTGGTCGAGACTCTTCAAGAGACTGAAACAGAAGCAGCATTCGATCACGATATGCAGTGAGGTTAGTTCCTACCTCCGCAGCCCCATAATATGCTCGCATGCAATTTTCGTTGTTTAATTCTGTCCATCGCATGCGTCGCACAAAACCACCAGTAGCGAGAGCCGTGCGCGGAGCAGGATGCCCCGCAGGCTCCAAGCGTGCCGGCAGCAGTGCCCAAGCAGCAAAAATATGTTTTTTAATGATCGAGACAACGTTTCGTATTCAGTTTTATCGGATTAAATATTGTCATATAAACATCATATAGACGTTTATATAACGCGATTTGGGCGCACTTTACTCGACTTACTGGTCGTATACACATCGCATAATTATTATATAACTATCCAGTATGTCATATAGAAGGGGTAACGTTGACTTCTATAACACTCGATTGTTCAATTAATGCATGTTATATGATTGTTACATGTCTACTGAATCGAATAACCGCAAATAATATGACCATATTCCCGCATAATAGTGATTTATATCACTATGGAAGCTTTTAATATGACTAGTTAGTCCCTTAGACGCAATTTTCATGACAATTACATGATCTATGGATCATATTAGAGCGGATAATGTGTCTTTAAGCCAGAATAACCAAATGAGTATACGCGTGGGGAAATATTTATTTACTTGTGTTCTTCGGAGGAAATAATTGCTGGTAAGTATTTAAGTTTCATGTTTTCTACTATTATTTTGGTAATTAATGTTAAGAGCATATAAACGTGAAGCATAGTCATATTTATAAACGGTTACCAGTTTATCGACTAAGTTTTACTAGTGTTATGTTTAATTTTAATGCCCCCCTTTTATTTTCTCAATTTAAATATTATTTATTTAAAAATAATATATGGTATCAATTAATTGTTTGTTATTCGACACATAAGTTTCGTTCATTACAACTATTCATCTAAATAGTTACTTATTCAGCTAACCTGACGCCATTATAGTTCGTTTTAGGGTTCTCTAAGGTTAGCTCAAAAATCATTTTTACTATCTAAGAACAATAAACTTATTTTGAATTAAGAGTGTGTAAGAACCTAACTGTAATTTTTATTTGTATTTTTTTAACTCTTATATAATGGTAGGCCGTCTTTGTTTATATTTAACGAGATAGAGAGCGGCAAATAGGTACTTTTTTGTAAAATTTCCTTTACCTGGTTTATAAGACCATTGTGCCAATAGTTTCCAGTATCTACAGGAGTTATGCATATTTTATCACTGTTTGTACTTACATAGGAGTGTTCTGGGGTCAGAAGGCATTATATGTGGAATTCTTTTATTTAATATGTCGCAAAGTTCTTTTAGCGCGCTATGTGAAATATTGTTATCCAAAGCCCATTTTGTAATCTCAGTGCGGCATTCAACGTTGCTGAGATGTTCATTAAAATCATCACTATGCTCTGAATTAGTATGTATTGATGTGGTAACAGAATTTGAAGTAGCGTTATGTTCTTCACTTGTATATTGAAATTCATTTAAAAAAATATTTTCTACTGAACCCCTTTCTGTCACAATATCATTTGTCACTTGACTTTCCGGACCAAAGCGAGAAGATTCGATGGTCTCGACCTGAGATATTGTACTTCTATGTTTTTTTGTCACTTTCCTCCTGTAACCACCGCTTCTTTTAAACTTTAACCACTTTTCCCATTCCATTTTTATTAATAAATTTAATGATTTGCTTCACGCAGTTAAGGAAAAAAGTTGACTAAAAGTAATGATGGCGACATTAATATGAAATTTCAGTCATATAATTGCGATTAATAGATATTAATACTCGATTAAGAACAACTACAACACCGTTACTCGACCTGCCATATAAAAGTTTAGTAAAAGAATTTTACAATATCAATGAATCGAATAAGATTTGTATACGAGTTTCTTATATAGGCGATGTTTAATCGATTAGACGTTATGTAATATAAGGATTTGAGTTGCCGTTTACTCATGATTTTAAATGACCAAAAATATTGCCATTTATTGCTTAGTTAAATGCTTATATATATATATATATATAATATTGCTGTATTTGTATAAGTTCTGCTTTTATAACCTCATAGTTCTGTAATAGCAACCTATAACACTTTTATATGATTTGTTTTAATTGGTCTAATAAAGGCCATATTAAAGGATTTTACATGCCCCATGTGTCATTTAAAAGCATTAGTAGTAATGCAGTTATGTCACTATCCCTTATACGACTAGATCGTTATGTACAACAACCGTCTACTCGACTTCTCTACATGCCTTAATGGTTCTGTCGTTTAAAGATCGGATAAAACACTATAATGTGATTAATTGGAATACAATCGCTTTTATACGATTGTTATACTATAGCATTATATAAGTTGCGGTTATACGACTTTTAAAAGATCTTGAATCATGTAATTTGCGGTTATCGAACTCTAAAAAGATCTCAAATCATATAAGCATAAAATTATAGGACTACTTTGCTGCTTGGGTGGTCTATTATTTATTATTATTACAATGATTTATTATTAACCCTTAATTTCTTCTTCTTCTTCTTTTTTATTAATGGCGGTCCACCGCGATGTACGCAGTGATTTCGCCAATGTCAAGTGAGTAGAGTAAAACATTAAACAGAATAAATCAAAATCAAAAGCCGGACATTTTTCAATCGGCCATCTTCCCTCCCCGAAGGTTACCGGAAGACCATCAACCCTTAATTTGATTGTGTCCAATACCATGATGTTCAGTTTTTGTTTTTTTAATTGATATTTTTATCACCACGTGTGACATCAAAGTTGTTAATAAATAGTCAACCTATTTGAGGCACCGTGGACACTTGTACAATACTTTTTTTATGACATTTAAATACAAAGAAGCAGACTTAGCCGCTCTAATATTAAAGAAAATAATTGAAAAAAATAAGAGGTAGATCTTCGCTGCGCGGAGCTCCTACTCCGCGTAGTTCTAACCTATTAAAGCGGTATACTTAGGCCTCATTTAGGAAATTGGTTCACTTACGTTTATTTGAAACAGTTATCTAAACTAATAAAACAAAGAGGTATAGTTTGTGAGTTTGTGAGGTTGTAGAGGGTAAGCTCTGGATGTACTGAATCGATTTGGATGAAATTTGGTATGGAGATAACTAAGGTCCCGCGGAAGGATAAAGGACTTTTAATACCGGAAAACTGAACCATTCCCGAGGGAAAAGCGATAAACGATTTCCACGCGGACGGAGTCGCGGGCAACAGCTAGTTATTTATAATTAGTTTGAAACAAAATAGGTGTAATCTAGCTAATACCTTTAAACGAGCAATACTTGTATTTAAACGAGGGGTGATCCTTAAGTTTTGATAATCGGTATAAAAAATGGGAGATAAGTAAATCGTTATACTTTTATTGGAACATGCACACTTTCTGTGTTGCAAAAACTTAATAACGTCATTCAAATGTTTTATTTTACCCCTTTATAAATATTTTTACTTTTGGAGGTCAAATTTTGTACCTTCACTAAGTCATCATCAGCCCTTGACTTTTATATAGTTGTATTTGAACATTACTGAATGAGAAGTAGGTGTCTAAAGTACGGGCTACATTACAGGGGAAGCGGTTATCAGTTCTGAAATTTGGTCGAAGACCAGCACCCTTGTCGATTAGAAGGCTCTGAAGCACAATTCCTGCCGCAAATTCGTATATTTTTTCTTAAGCTAATTTTTAATATTTTTACATAAGTTTGAAAGAACAATGTTAAATAACTCTAGTTATTTGAGCTCCATTAGTAAAAGCTAATGTCACAGTTATTATTCGTAGGCCTCAATAATCCAGAAAAAGGCCTAAAAACCTACCCTAAACTTTGGTGACAGAGCTGGTGATAAAAAAAATACTACAAAGTTAACTTATTTACTTATCCTTAATCATCAAGATAAACCAAGGTTTCATTCTCAGTAACAACATTTTTAGGGTTCCGTAGTCAAATTAGGAACCCTTATAGTTTCGCCATGGCCGTCCGTCCGTCCGAGCCCAGCACAGAGATTCTTAGTACTAGAAAGCTGTAATTTGGCATGAATATGTATATTAGTCACGCCAACAAAATGGTACAATGAAACGAAAAAAAAAACGGTACGTCACCTACACGTAACTTGGGGATGTATTTTTCTCGTCTACCCTATAGTGTGGGGTATCGTTGGATAGGTCTTTCAAAAATATTACGGGTTGGTGAAAACAGTTTTTTTATTAAGTAATCCGTTTATGAAATATTAAGCTTTAAAGCGCTAATTTTTGTAAGACTCATGTGTCCCCCGCCCATACAGCCAAACCTTCAAATACTAAAAATCTAATAAAATCTTAAATGAAAGAGCATTATATCGAATTTTAAAGGAAAACTATCACGACTAATGACATTATTGGTTCTTGAGATACAGGCGATTAAAGTGTTTATATTGATACTAGATATGTGCGCCGACGGTCAAAAGACCGGCGGCGGCGTCTGGTTAAAAAATAATCGCCGGCGGCGGCGTCATCGGCGTGAAATCGGCGTGAGGTATCAAGTAAAAAAAAAGGCAGAAATAAGGGAAATATACGAGGGGTGATTGGAAAATTCGCGGCCTAAGTATGAAATCAAATCGAAAGGATTTTTTTATATTACGTAGTCCCCGTAGAGGTCTTTTTACTTGTTCCATCTGGATTCCAAAGCCAATACACCACTTTTAAGAAACTTTCCTCTAGGTCTTCAAAATAGGTGTCCACTTCAGCTTGGACCTCGTCGTAGGCCGAAAATTTCTTACCGCCCATGTGTTTTTTTAAGTTTGGAAATAGGTGGAAGTCTGACGGTGCCAAATTGGGCGAATAATGGGGCAATAATTCAAACCCACAGTTGTAAATTTCTGCCATCGATTTAAGTGACGTGTGCACACGTGCGTTGTCCTGGTGAAAGAGAACTTTTTTTGTCAACAATCCAGGTCTTTTTACTTTCAGTTCCTCTTGTAATCGCCGTAAAAGTTCGCAAAAATAGTCGAGTTTATAGTGGTAGCTTTCTGGAGATAGTCAACCATGATTACTCCCTTTGCGTCGCAGAAAACTGATGCCATGACTTTATTCGCCGACAAAATGGCCTTTGCCTTTTTGGGAGGCGGAGATCCAGCACGAACCCACTGCTTCGATTGCTGTTTAGTCTCGGGTGTGTAGTGGTGGACCCATGCCTCATCCATAGTAACATATCTGTCCAAAAAGTCTTGAGGGTCAGCTTCATACAGGTCTAGACAGTCGCGTGAAATTGTTAGTCGAGTGATTTTTTGTTCCACTGAAAGGAGCTTTGTAACCCATCTCGCCGACACCTTCGAAAAACCTAATTCGTTGACTATAATGTTTTGGGTGCTAGCTGACATCGTGGGCATCTCCTATGAAAAATCATAGGAGATGTCCACGATGTCAGCTATTTCTCTTACTTTTAACCGTCGGTCTTTCATTATCATGTCGCATATAATTGCCACATTATGTGGATTGGTCGCAGTGGTTGGCCTTTCGGGACGAGGGTCATCTGCGATACTAACTCGTCCCCGTTTAAATTCAGCTGCCCACTTTTTTACCATCGTATATGATAGACAGGATTGCCCCAATGTACACTGCATATCTTCATAAATTTGTTTTGGAGTCAATCCTTTTTTATGAAGATATTTAATTACGGCTCGCTGCTCCAAATCATCCATTATGAAAAATCTGTTTACACGTATTTTTAAATAAGACGTAATATTTATATCAAATATTGTCTTCCTATTAAAATTTCGCGAGATGAAAACTGAGTAATGATAGTTCAAAACTTTCCAATCAGCCCTCGTAAGATATGTTTAAAAAATGCATTGCCGGTAGCCATCGATAGTTAGCATAGGTAGCATTACCTTACTGATCGCTCAACCACGGTTAAAAAAAAATTGAATTGATAACAATAATTTAAAATCACGTTAGAAAATACTTCATCATTCAAAATAAAAACTTCATATGGGGAATAAACAATCTGTTGAGGAAGATTGGAGAATATTTCACGCCGATTTTACGCCGACGGTTGAACCGGCGGCGGCGGCGTGAGGCAAATCATCGGCGGCGGCGGCGCGGCGGCGCGGCGTACATGTCTAATTGATACCTACTAAAATCATCTAAGACGGCACCAATTGACTTTAAGAAGAAAATTAGTTATAACTTGTTGATTTTTATGTTTGTAGTACTTAACGGCTTCGGAAGCGTGGTCTCACATGCTCTTGCCCGGTTTTTTTAATAATGCATCAGGACTTCCTCGACACCGCTCCAAACAATTAAAAAACTCACTCTTATTTTGCAGACATGCAAAATTGTTCATACAAATGTTTTTTGTTTAGCTATCACAAAAACCAAACTCCCGCGTCACCACTTGTATCAGCTTCTTCGGACATAATACTAACAGGGCCTCTATTCAGGTGCGTTAAAACGATATCGTGTTTGACACGTTTAAGGATCGTTTGTCACAGCCGCCATTATTGTAAATGACATAAGAGTTATCAAAACGTTAACAATATGGAAACAGGTCAAAAACGATATCGTTAATACCTTGTAGAATCCCAGCCCTGGTCATGTAACTATTACCATAAGTATCTGATTGAATCATATACATACATACATACATAACGTCACGCCTTTATTCCCAGAGTGGGGTAGGCAAGGTAACAGAATACCAACAACTCTAAACTTGTTGATAATCTGTAACCACATTTTGCATTCAGGCTAAGATGTATACTAGTGTATTAGTGACAGGTTGCAAGCCCATCGCCTAACAGTAGATACTACAAGCCTTTATTCCTTTAGTCGCCTCTCACGACATCCAGGGGAAGACATGGAGTGGCACTATCATATCTTGACAATTAACTGTGGAACTTATTCCTTTTCTAATGACAAATATAATCAGTAAGTGTCACTTGAACAAAGAGGTGATATAGCTTAATGGAAGACGGAACACTTTTTTATATAACTGTACTAGTTATATGAAAAAGTGTTCCGTCTTCCATTAATCGACTACCTATGACTGTACCAGGTTAAAATAACGTTTCGATAGTCCGGTTAACTGTACCAGAAAAAAAGTATTTCTTCCATAGTCCGGTTAACCGTACCAAGGAAAAACAAGATTTTTCCGTAGTCTAGTCAACAGCACCAAGGAATTTGTTTTTCGTTTGTAGTCCGGTCAACTGTACAAAGGAAAAATGTTTTACCCGCTGTCCGGTCAACGGGACTAGCCAACTGTACTACGGGCAAAGAGGGGCTGGATGGTTCCAGCGGAAGACCAGCGCTGGTTTGAATGCCAGCATAACGCTGAGTTGGAACCATTTCGTGGCAACACAGGTCTTTGTTTGTGTTAGAATTTTGTTACTTTTTGTTTGTCACGAATAAATGTTTTTCTTTCTCTCTTTCTTTTTTCTTTTTTTCTCTACATATCTTGGCCACGGCTTAACTCCTTTCGATGACAAATCGTGTCCCAAAAAGTGTACCTGCTCTACTTTATATTTACACTTCTGTTAATTGAGCTCTTGATACTTGTAACATTTTATAATAGTCGAGCGTCATGTTGTTCTTTAATGTCTCCAGAAACTAATATGTCTTCAATGAAGTTTAAAATACTATCACATTTTACTAAAAGCTTTCAAGTACGTATCTTTTGAAAGATCTCAGAATGGCTACTGATTCCGAACATATACAATACAATACAAAACACTTTATTGTCCACCAAACAAACACATTACACAGAATTTGCACAATTTAGAAGACCCAGGTAAACAACAGGCGGTCTTATCGCTGATTAGCGATCTCTTCCAGACAACCTTAGAACGAACCATATAGTCTTTATCTAAATTATATTAAAGAAGAAAATGAGCCAGTAAAATGTGGACTGGCGGTATTGGTGAATTCAATTCGTTCAAATTGTGAGATTATTTTCAGACGACACGTTGGCCTAGTTGGGAGTGACCCCGCCTACGAAGCCAGCGGTCCTGGGTTCAAATCCCGGTAAGGGTAAATATTTGTGTGATGAGCGCGAATATTTGTTCCCGTGTTTTGGATGTTTTCCATGTATTTCTCTTTATGAGTATTTTTATCGTTGTGTAGTACCCATAGTACAAGCCTAGCTTAGTTTGGGACTAGGTCAATTTGTGTGAGATTATAATAATAATAAAATAATAATATTACAGGACAATATCACACAAATTGAACTAGTCCCAAACTAAGCTCTAGGCTTGTACTATGGGTACTAGAGAACGTTAAACATTTATATAGATAAATATATACTGAAATACATAGAAAACATCTAAGACTCACTTACTTGTGCTCATCACACAAATATCTGCCCATACCCGGATTTGAACCCAGGTAATGTATATACTGTATGAATAATATACATTTATTTCTCTCTATATTGAATGCAAGAAATAAATGGGCAACACATTATTATTTTACTTTTAGTCGTTGACAGCCCTCACTATCGGCGACGCGGCGAGTGAGCCAATTCATTTTCACCGTTCGTACACAGCCTTAACGTTCCGTTTGGCTTGCGCTGGAGTCGATGACGTCATTATATTTAGGCTAAGAAAAAAAACAGCTTTTGTAAAGATCAAAGGAGTGTGCCTTCTGTACTTGTACTATTATCTATTCTGTGGTATGGCCTATCAAGTTTGAAAACTAATGGCAGTTCTTAGCATTATCTGTGGAAGACTAAATATTGAAAAAAGTTGAGTTTTTTTTTTTGTGGACCCGCACGAATGCTTAGCCATTTGTCAAGTATTTTATTTTGAATAAAAAGTTAGGGAAACACACGCGGGATATTGTACAACTAATAAACGGGAATAATAAGGAAATATGGATCAGTAGAGTTGGTTATAATATAATACGGGTTAATAAATTACATGTATAAAAATATAGGAAAAAAGAGGGAATAAATATTATAATTTAATGTTGTTACATTTTATAAAAGATTCTATTTAAAAAAAATAGAGGGGTCAGGGGAAGAAAGTAGGATATTTATATTTGTAGGCAGTGGGACATGATGGGAGATAAGGTTTTCAAAAAAGGGAATATGGTCATACATACTGCAAGCGAAAAATATATGATTCAAGTCCCCAAACTCATCCCCACAGTCACAAGCAGGACTCCTTGATATTTTCATTCTAGCCAGATGGGCAGGACTACACGTATGGCCTAGACGCAATCTAATAATGACTGAAGTGGCTCTTTTACCTAAACGAATTTAAAAAACCAAGGTTTTAATGGTAATGTCTTTTGAATATTCTTGTAATATTTCCCTTTGGAGTGAGTCGACTTTTCCCAAGATTTTCCCCAAGATTCCCTGAGGGAAAAGAAATCACATCATGATAATAATTTAGATACGGGAAAATGTCACCACACTCCGCCGCTTCATTAGCCAATTTATCAGCACGCTCATTTCCAGAAATATTACAATGACTTGGTATCCATGCAAAATTTACTTTAAATCCAGATTTTGAGCATCGAAGAAGTTTGTCTCTGGCTTCGAAAATTAATGGGTAATGTATTTTAGAGCGAAAAGGAAATTTAACAATGGATTCAAGAGAGCTCTTAGAGTCACTGAATATAACAGTATTTTTGAGCTTTGTTAATAAAATATATTCTAATGCTTTAACTATGCCGAAACATTCCCCTGTGACTACCGACGTCTCAGGTGGAAGCTTAATCAATTGTACAATATTATACTGCTTGTGAAATACCCCCACACCAACATTCCCAGTCGTACCGTGCTTAGAAGCGTCGGTGTAAACTTGATGCCAATCATGCCACCTTTCGTCTATGATAAAGTTAAGCTTAATATTTGCATGCGAATCACAACGATCAATATTTAAATTAAAATATATGATGGGCTTAAACAAAAGAGCCTGAAAGAGACATTCAAAAAGAGGCTATATTTTTTTCTGAAAAGTAGGAGATGAGAAATTCAAAGATTTATTATAACTGTTTACCAAACAAGGAGGAGATGTATGCTTCCAATAAGGACATGTTGAGATAAGATTAGATAGAAGTTGGATTTTTGGACGAAGTTGATGATTGGAAAACTGCAAGGTACGGAAGAAAAAACGGTTGGCCAAAAATTGGCGTCTTAATTCTAAAGGAGGGTCAACACATTCTACTTGTAGGGCATTAATGGGGCTAGATTTCATAGCTCCCATAATTATTCGTAAAGCTTTTGCTTAAACGCCATCTAACCTTTTCAAAACAGCCATATTACAAGGTCCTAAAAGAAAAGTTCCATAATCTAAGAACTTCTTATTAAAGCATTGTAAACTAATTTTAACGTAAAAGGATGTGCTCCCCACCAAACACCAGAAAGACACCTAAACAGGTTTAAGTTTTTCTCACATTTTGATATTACATGCTCACAGTGTGGATGACCTGTAAGCTTTGAATCTAATACAACCCCTAAGAATTTGGCATGACTCTTTTCAGGTATTTCATTATTGTAATAAATGTTTGCCGGATGAACATTACGTTTACGGCTAAATGTAACAATTGTACTTTTTGAAGCTGAAAGCTCCAAACCATTTTTATTCAGCCAGATCCTAAGACAATTTAACGTGTTAGTTAATTTGGAGGACGCAACTTCCGGACAGCCATTTACAAAATATATTAATAAGTCGTTAGCGTACTGTAATATTCAAAAGTCTTTGATGGAGGATTCTAGGTCACAAGTATAGATATTATAGAGAAGCGGACTTAGTACCGAGCCCTGAGGCAAACCTCTCCACGCAGTTCTTTCGAAATCTGTAGAGTTTAAGGTGATTTTACAGTCAGATAACATATCTTCTTCTACTATATAAAAATAAGTCGGGTTTTCCTTCCTGACGCAATAACTCCAGAACGCACGAACCGATTTCCACGATTTTGCATTCGTTGGAAAGGTCTCGGGCTCCGTGAGGTTTATAGCAAAGAAAATTCAGGGAAAATTACAACAGAAAAGCGGGAAAATCTTTTTTTACATACAGCGCCATCTCTGAGACATAGCATGTACTACAAACCAAGATTTTAAGTAGATGGCGCCGGTGCGCGATACATTGTTTGACAGTTACTCATTGTTCTTCTTCTTCTTTTTTAATTAATGGCGGTCCACAGAGTGATTTCGCCAATGTCAAGTGAATAGAGTAAATCAGTAAACAGAATAAATCAAAAATAAAAGCCGGGCATTTTTCAATCGGCCATCTTCCCTCCCCGAAGGTTACCGGCTACTCATTGTTCTCTGCTCAGTTAATTTCATGTGACAAACCGGTATTGTGTTCACTGTGAAATTGTGAAAAAAAAGTAAAAAAAAATTGGAAACCATCAAATCAATCACGTGTATTGTGCAAATTTTTATTCAATTTCAACAGCAGGCATTTGTCTTTAAGGTGGTAAGTTGAACTGTGTTAATTATGTGGATCGTGCATTTGAGGTTAAGTTCACCACTCTGTCCATAGTCCAAAATGCCTAGAGGACGACGTGCGAACATCGGCCGCCGCACAAGACATGCAAGCCAGCAACAAGTGTATTCACAGAACTTAAGCGGAGAAAGACAAAATATAATAAGAGAAAATGTCCGATTGAGACAACGCGTGAGCACACAAAGATCATTGGCATCATACAATCGCTTGGCATTCCAATATGATCCCACTGCGAACTACAGTGATGATGAAAATTTAGATATTGGACCAATGACGACTATATGCCGATATTGCAATGCGTTAAAGTTCAAAAGAGAACTACTTCCATGGATCCATTACTTACACCTCCACAGCCACTGAAACCATTGTTCGATGGAAGTGATCCCGATTCCAGCCATTTTCTTCAACACATCCTTGAATACAATAACTGCTTTCGCATGACTTCCTTTGGAGCTAATTTAATATAAAATTTGATAGAATAGAAGGAATGTTCAAATGTTTCAGTTTCTTTATCAAGATCTCTATAATGACATTATCATATCCCGCTTCAATATCTAAGAATGCTGCAATGACGGTGTCGTTTTGAGAAAAAGCAATACGTATATGTGTACAAAAAACACTAACACTATCTATCGTACTCCTGCCCTTCCTGAATCCATATTGGCTATCAGGAATAAGATTCTTATTTTCCACGAACCATTCCAATCTATTTTTAACTAAATGTTCAACAATTTTTATTATAACTGGAGATAAAGCTATAGGCCGATAAGATGTGGAATCCTTGGAATTTTTACCGGGTTTTAGGATTGGTAACACTATTTGAGTCTTCCAGGTTAGAGGAATATCACCTGTCATGATGACAGCATTGATAACCTCTAACAGATACTTTAAAGCCTTATCACCAAGATGTGAATAAAATGAGTAAGGAATGCCATCTTTGCCAGGAGCTGTATCCTTGGTTTGCGATAAACAACCTTTTAATTCGTTAAGAGAGAACAAAGAGTCAAGGCCGAATGGACACGAGGGAACAGAACTAGGAATTATGTTTATAAACATGTCTATGTGCGGAACCGTTGGCGGCGCCAAGCGATCTAAAAAACTATTGTATAGAGACTGCGGCATGACTGTAAAGTTTGTTGTAATACCTGATCGAAATCTGCATATATTCCGCCAAACTTCAGCGGCCTTAGTGTTGGGAGATATGGATAAACAAAACTTCCTCCAACCTTCAAACTTTTTTATCTTTTAGTGTTTTCCTAGTTTTCAAAATAAAATTTCCATAAGACAATTGAAATTTTCTTGTGACATATTGGCATTATAGATTTTCTCAACTTTTTTCCTTTCAGCAACAGCAATGCTTCATTCTTTGTCCCACCATGGTGGACAAGGTAACTTGTCACAAGCAAATTTTTTAAGAGGGAAGGATGCGTCAGCAGCCTCTTTTAAATTTTGAGTAAAACCTTCTGCAGAAGACCTTAGATTTTGTGATGTAATAGGAATAAGTTTTTGGACTTTATCCTCCATACATTGCTTGTAGTTGCTCCAATTATCACTAATTAATCTATATTTCATACGAGGAGGAGGTCTTGGAATATTATTAACTTTAAACATAGATAAATTTAAAATGAATGGAAAATGGTCACTGCCATGAGTAGATGTAAAGTTTCCCAATAAATTGTGGAAGCTAGGCTAGGAGATGTTATGGTAAGGTCAATAGCACTATCATTCTCTGTTGGTTCAGTACGACGAGTGCAAGACCCATTATTAAGTATGCAGAGATTATGTTTATCTATTAAGCTAAAAAGGTCCTCACCATGACAGTTGGATAATGAGCTACCCCATGCTCTATGTTGAGAATTAAAATCTCCCATAATTATCACTGGTTTTGGGATAGTAGAAAATAAAAAATCTAAATCATTAAATACTTGTATGGAAGGTTAGAGGTATATAAATAGATACAAAACATATTCCATTGACTATGCAAGCTACAACAGAAAAGTAATTATTACTATGTACTGGGAATTGGGAAAATGTAAGAGAGTTTTTAATAAAAAGAGCAGCTCCTCCATAACCATCAGATCTGTCATCCCTGAGGCAGGAGAAGCCACTTAATTTAAATACAGAACCTGGCTTGAGCCAAGTTTCTGCTAATGCTATAGCCTATAACTAATGGGTTAAAATTATTAACTAAATAAATGAGTTCACTCTTTTTGTTAATGATGCTTCTGCAGTTCCACTGAACTGCCTTGGATCTGTGATGATCCATTGTGGCTGTTAAGTAGGTACTGTGATAGCGTCAGATAATTTAGCAGCGTTGAACGGTTCAATTATTTTTGACTTTATGAGGGAATTTAAAAGAGAAATAATATCAGAAATATTAAGTTTGTTTTCTGTGTTAAGGCCTTTAATAGCACAACCATTTGTCTGTGATGAAGCTGGTTTTTGAACTAATTCATTATGCTCTTTAATATTATAATCTTTACCTAACTTAGGTGGTAAGCGAGGTTTTGCAAAAACAGTCTTTCTGTATGACATTGGGGTGGTAGATGGCTGTCTGAAGTTAGTATTCAATATGGTAGGTTGGTCTTTAGGCATTGCTACAATATCTGCGTAAGACTTAATTAAGGGTGGAAGTAATCGAGATGCTTCTGCATATGATATGCACTTGTCGGCGGACAAGGCATGGCATACTTAATATTTTGTTGCCTTACAAATTCTGGGCAAGACTTGTTAGTTGCAAAATGTATACCTCCACATAAACAACAAGACAAGAAATTCTCACTAGTGTTACAAGAGTCCCCAGAGTGTTCCCTGCCACACTTGTAACAGCGAGGTTTTGACCTACACTGGATCTTTGTATGCCCAAAGTGGCAGCAGTTATAACATTGAATGGTAGGGTATGTATACAGTTGCACTTGGAGTGAATTATAACACATAAAAATACGATTAGGAAGAACCTGACCATCAAATGTTACAACCACTGTCTGGGTAGGCTTCCAAATAGGGGCTCCATCAACAATTTGTTTTGTGTTAACGCGTCTAACTTTCAATATTTTACCGCATCCATTTGGCACTGAAGTAGACTCAATTATTTCTTCTGGAGAAAGATCTGTTGGGATACCTCAGACGACACCCATACGAGAGACATTGTATGATGCTATAAATGCTTTAAATTTATATTCAACCAGGCTATTATGACCAATGAGAGAATTTGCATCATCATGTTTGGAAAAAGATATTGAACATCTGTTTCTACCAATCCTCTTAACACTACCATCAATAATGTTGCGTAACGCAAAGCGTTTTAAAAACTTGAGATGGGGTGGAGCGTGGTGCCGTCGTTGGGAGACTCTTGTTCGCGTTGGATATGAACTATGTATTGAGCGATATCTGCCGAATCATATAAGATTCTTGTTACTATGACTGGGGGTGACTTTTTGGGACTTGAATCAATCATAGGAGTGGGATTTGTAGGAGTGGAAGGATTTCTGATTTCCTGTGGATTAGTCACATCACTATCCTGACTAGTGCAATTGCAATCTTTGGAGTCAGAATTCAAAGTAGTAGTACCAGAGGGTTACTCTCGAAATTCCCTTTTCGCCAGTTGACAATATAGCTCATACGTCTGGATTGTGTAATGACTTTGTTGCTATATAGACATGAACGCGAAATGTATCTTTAGCAAAACGTCTGGATCTTAGAATGTTACAATTATAAATACACTAGTAGCGAAAGGTCTTTATCTTAGAAATGTCTTTATTACTTAATAGACATAAAAGCTGAATGGCCCGGTAGCGAAACGTTTGTATCTCAAAACATCCTAATTACTAAATAGACATGAACGCCAAATAGCCCGTTCGCAAAACGTCTGGATCTTTAAACGGCAAGTGTTGATATGACACCTGATAATTTCAAACTCCTTTCCACATAATCCAATTATTATCTTTTATTTAAATCCCTGGCACTCGTTCTGTGATCATGACAGCCAACTAATTTTGCTTTCGACGAATTAAATATTCTAAATATACGGACTATTTTAATTTCCAGACGTTTTGCTAATATCTCCTTCTATGTTCATGTCAATCAACTAATTTTACTTTCGGTTAATTAGGTATTCTAATCACACGGACTATTTATATTTCCAAACGTTTGGCTACTAAACTTGTTCAATTCAATTCTGTGACGTCCTGCTAAATTGACACTTTGCTGACTGCGTATTCTAATTTCATGTCATTCAGCTGAAATGACTCTTTGCTGACTGTGTATTTTACTCTTATGTCATCTAGCTGAAATGGCCCTTTAGCGAAAAGGGAATTTTGAGAGTAACCCGTACCAGACTCCCTTTTTCTTTTATGCAACTTGTGCTTACACATTTTGTGTACGCGATTGCGTTTGTGCCCTTTAGACACCGAAGAAGTATCTGTCTCCATTCCCGATTCATTCGATACCACTACAAAACTTACCGGTAAGGGGACTGTGCCCCCCCCCCCCCACCCGGGTCCTCAGATATGTCCATTACGGATAAAAATAAGAAAACTTACCAAATTACCGGAATATAAACAAACTAATGTACTTAATATACAAAATATATACAATACTGATCAATATTTTAAAGGGAAAATGTTTTTCCAAATTAAGAGAAAAAAAACCGCGGCCGCCCTCTTCGAAGTTTCCCGCCTTTTTTCTAGTTGAGTTGATTATGTTGACAATCTCTTTTACCGAGTCGAGTGCCATTAATTTTTTGATTGTTGTTTTCATTAATAGTCTGTTTTTTTTTGTTCCCTTGCAAATGTGATGAAAAACATTGTGTGTATCATTAAAAAAAATCATAGATCCTGACACTACACAAAAGGGGATAAGGTGCAAAAGTGTATACAAGTCACGACACTCTGGAACCGTGATCCCACTGCGATGTCCCACTGGTGGGACGAAACTTTTTCGTGGTCCCACCAAACACACACTTGACCGTTTTGTTACAGTGTGGTATGTAATAGTCGCTACTTTCTTGAAACAAGATAAATAAGTGAACGAGATAAAATAGTAATCATTAAAAGGCAATAAAATTAAAAATAATTCCAGCATTTATTTTACCGCAAAGCTTCTAAATAATGGCCAACTGAAATTTCGCCGTGAACTAACTGCATTTGCAGTTCCATAATATCGTCGTCTTTTTCTATTTCAATTTTTCTTCGTTTTTGTAATGTTTTATAATGAATTTTTATTTTTTGGATAGTCACGTTTTATTTGATGTGCATTTCGTTCGAGTTTACCGTAGACCTGCACGAAATTATTAATATAGATATTTACCCACTCTTACCATATGGCGTTCCTTCAATCCGGCTTAAAAAAACGGTCAAGTGCGTGTTTGGTGGGACCACGAAAAAAGTTTCGTCCCACCAGTGGGACATCGCATTGGGACCACGGTTCTGGAGTGATATCTGAGAACTCAACTGTACCTAGGTACCTACCTAACTACCAATTCAAATATTCCAATATTGTAATTGCAGAAGCGCAGGCGGGCGGGGTCATGGCTACCTATGGAGGCACCTAGGTAGGTAGGTAGGTAGACAGCGATTTCTCTGCGCAGATAAGTTTGCGCATAAGCTTTCGAAAATCAATACCTAGTTCAGATTTCGATAGAGTCCCTGTCACGAATTATTGTGCATCTTATTATAGGTTTCGTTTCGACGGCTCCTCGTAAGTAGGTATTTGCTGCTTTACGTTGAGTAGCGTTTCAACTGTGCCTTCAGAAGCTAATGGAATCCCAATCCCAGCCAGTCCGGTCGCGTAATAGAATGACTGCCCATATTTAATCGTTTTATATTATGCTCTACCGAGAATTCGTACTTACGACGATTCGTAACTGACTGTATTCGTGACTGAACTCGCAATAGGAAGGACAACATTCTTGTCTACTGTTTACTCCCAGCGCTCACTTTAGCTCAACCAGAAAAGTTTCCTAATAACCCCTTATAACTTAAACAAGCAAATTGGACAAAAACAAACGCGCTTATGGTAAAGGTGCACAACCGCGTAACAACCCGGCCTGGTTCAATGACACGATATGGGTTCAACGCAACACACAGCGCCATCTATTAGCGCGCCGCTTAAACAATAATTAATATTAGCCGCTACTCACGTAAAAACAGAGTACGTGGCACGTCCTTATTTTGCTTGTCGGATGCACATGCACACACCAATAAAAAGTTTGTTGACAAATAGATGGTAAGTAGCGAGGGCAGGCAGCGCCAGCACGCGATCCTACGCAAGGGCCCGGGACGGACTGTCCCAGCGAGCGGCGGTGCGTCCTCCCTGCGGTCCCTTTCGTGCTTAGGGCATGCGCTCTCACCACACCGCCATTGGCTGCGCCGCGGACCAATCACACGCCGTGCCGCTGGCTGCGGCGGTGAGCCGCCGGAAAAAGCGGAGGGGAAACTGCTAGTTAGCCTTCACCCACCACCACCGACATGCGTTTCAGCTGCAGGCCTTCGCTGCTCTCCCAGACCGGCGCGGCCAGGGCTGGCGCCACGTTACCCCCCACCCCCATTGTCAGATATGTATAGGTGAAAAACAGTAAAGGTTCTGTTTTATGTAGGTGTACAAAAGTAATATGGAGCTTACGTCAAATTTAAAATATAGAATGTGGAACGGTCTTTAGTCTGCTACGTTAAAACGATATTGCGTTTGAAGTGTTTTACTATCGTTTATAACTTTTAAGAGTTGTCAAAACGTTGAGAATACAGAAAAACGTAAAAGGCCATATCCCCATATCGTTATTAACGTGTAGAATACTCATATTAGCCCAGGGCCTCTATTCTACTGCGTTATAACGATATCGCGTTTATCGTGTTTTAGAATCGTTTATGTCACAATCGCCATTATTGTAAATTATATAAAAGTTATCAAAACGTTGACAATACGGAAACACGTCAAAGACGATATCGTTTTTACCGTGTAGAATCCTAGCCCAGGGATATCGCGTTTGACATGTTTTAGTATCGTTGATAACTCGGCCTACATTACTGTCAAGTATAATTACATAAGAGTTATCAGAACGTTGAAAATACGGAAACACGTGAAAGATGATATCGTTAATACCGTGCAGAATCTCTGCCCAGGTCATTTACTCGGGTTTTTTCACCTATAGCTTGCTTTTTGTTCATTTAAATCTCTACTTACCGATGGTATAAAAAAATATACATTACTAAGGTAAATGTTCTTAGAAAAAGCAAGGAAAGAATTAATAAATATCTGCAATATTTTGACAAAGTTGTAGAATCTTCTTTAATTATACAGGGTTACTTGTAACTCGACTTATAGGTATAGAGTTTGGCTAATGAAAGATGAGAATGAAAAATTCACTTACGCGGCAACACTATATGTCATAATACCATAGCTTTTGACAATCAGTGTTGCCGCGTAAGTGAATTTTTCATTCTCATCTTTGATTTGCCAGACTCTATCTGGTAGGTGGTGATGGTGAAATGGTGATGGCCTATATTCAACCCGCGGACAGATAGCCTTATTTCGGATTAAAATTTGACACATTCTGTATGGGCAAATGTCAAATTTCAACCCGAAGTAAGCCTTATCTATCCGCGGTTTGAATGTAGGGTTCGGCCATTAGACTGATTGATACTTAAAAATGCTTAACTCAGTTTTCTGACACGGTCTTGAGAATTGTTGTGCTCCATATTAATAATTTTACTAGTTAGAAGCAATGAGTTAAGATGCATAGTAACTTTAATATAGATCATGATACCCTTTCTGAAAGCTGATGAAACGAAGATGTAGGTATTTCTAGTAATTTGTACGCTTGATGTCATATTGTTTTTTTGGACTAGAGCATAAGTTTTCTAGTGGGTAATAAGAACTAAGTTAAATAAAATAAAATTGTTTCCGCTTTTTTAAATAAGTTTTTTTGTTTTATTTGGGGTTTTTATACTAGGAATAATTAAACAAGTATATCATTTAAATAAAAAAAGAATTACGGAAGAACGAAAAAATTCAATAACTGTAAAATTCTTTAAAAAAAAAATAACACATGATTCTGGGAACTTCTAGAAAGTACTTAAACAAATCAATAACGCAAGAACCATTGATTTCCGACCATACATATGTGGGTAAAATTTATTGCATTTTAACTCCTCTATCACCACCTACCAGATATACGTCCAGTTACAAGTAACCCTGTATGCAAATATGCCTATTTATAGCTATTTTAAGATAACCTTTATACTAAATATAAATATGTAAGGTAAAAGCACCAATGTTCGACACTTTTAGCTGACATGCACCAGTAATCGACAGAAGCTTTTAATTCAAAGATCATAGGGTTATGAATTGATTGTTGCAAAACAAATGAATAACTCTTATCTTCTTAGAATACGGGTCAGTGTCGAACATTGGTCCTATATCGAGTACTGGTGCCGCTACCTTATTCAGGTTAAGAGGACTATAAAGCAAAAAAAACCATACACTATGCGAGAACGTTTTTCTCCTCTTAAACGAATTGCAAAAATATTGTACATAGTTAAGGACCTAATTGATGTCAAAGTTTAATTGAAACAAAATATTTTTTCCATTGTGTAACGAAAATTAGTCATGCAATCGTATGGTTAATCTTCGTTACACAAAAGAAAAATAATTTGTTTCAATTAAACTTTGACATCAATTATGTACAATATTATTGCAACCCATGTTGTAGATTTTATGAAAATCGAGGTCTGTACGTTGTTCAAGAAAACAATATTGGAAAAAAATATTTGGTTAAAAACAAAAACGGAAACGTACATACTTAGTTCTTCCAGAGAACTACAATATATTTAAAAATCGTAGAAATCGGATTAGATAAAGGGGAGAAACGATATCGCCCAGAGCTGAATTTGTATGGATTATTTTTGACAGCTACGCGATTTAAGCATCGCTTCACAATCCTCATAAGCGTTAAACGGTAAAAACTTCTTAAAATGAACCTCCAAATAGAACTAAGTATGTGAAGTAAGTGGTGTATCCAAGGTGGCCTGAGTAAGATCTTTTAATGACGTTTTAATTTACAAATAGGTTCCACAATCAGAAAAGTGTTCCGAAATGCGGGTTTTTCCAGTTTTTACGGAAATGTACATGAAAAGTGTGTAGGACAAAATGACCCCTGAGAAATTTACTATAAACCTTTAATACATATTATGCCACGAAATATTATCTAATCTATAATCTTTTATTAATTGTAAATTTAGTTTTTCATAAGCTAAGCCACTTTACCACCATTATAATAGTTGTTTATTTTATAAAATAGAATATGTTTTTTAAAATAAGGTATAAATTATTTGTTAAGTCTTTAATTTGACGTTGCTATGCTATTTTGTAAATTTATTGAAGTTAAATTAAGGGAATTTTCATAATAGTATAGCAACATGAAATTAAAGAGTAAAGAAATGAATTATACCTCATTTTATAACATACCTAGACTAATATTTAGTTAATAATATCTTGGCGGTAAATAAAGTAAATTTTTGAGAAAACTACACTTTAAAGATAAAAATACATTTTTTTTTACGAAAACGCTTAAAACTGGCGTAACTATTGACCGGTTGATGATAAATAAAAAATGTGTATATGTATATTCTTAAAGGCGATTTAATTACGTACAACTTCTTACTCAAACATTTTTATTTCCGATAAATACGTAAAATGTTATCAAGGAATGTTTAGTGAAAATCGTGAGGTATTAAAAAATATTCCCTTTTCCGGAGCGTGCTGCAAAAAACCGGGCAAAAGCGTGTCGGACCACGCTCAGTGTAGGGTTCCGAAGCCGTTAAAAACTACAGACATAAAATCAACAAGTAATAACTAATTTTCTATTTCAAATCATTTGGTGCAGTCTTAGATTATTTTAGTACGTATAAACACTTTAATCGCCTGTATCTCAAGAACCAATGATGTCTACTTAGTCGTGATCGTTTAACCTTGTTCTTTCTTTATATATATGGAATTAAAACATTTTAACTTTTTTTTTTATTTAAAATTCGTTATATGCTCTTTCTTTCGTGTTTTTTTCTGATTTTTTGTATTTGTAGTTATGGCTGTAGGTTGGGAGGACACTTGACTCTAACCAAAATTAGCGCTTTAAAGCTTAATATTTCATAAACGGATCACTTAATCGAAAAAGTGTTTTCACAAACCCGTAAGTGTTTACACGAACCAATGATGTCTAAGTACTTAGTCGTGATAGTTTTCCTTATAAATTCGTTATCTGCGCTTTCATTTGAGTATTTTTTCAGATTTTAGGATTTGTAGTTTTGGCTGTAGGGGGAAACACTCTCCGGCTCACCCCCTAGTAGTGGAGACTTAAAGTATGTTCACTCCCGTAGCATCCTGAACAAATTTCTGAAGAAATGGCTTAGCTTTCTGCTCTGGACTATACATAATCTCGTCTTACAAGGTGTTTCGGCAGAAAAACCCTTGGCAGACTTATATATTTCTGAAATGAGGGTTCATACCTACCGATTAGATATGTTTTCATGCTGGTATCAGATGGGTATAGGTATTTAGGGGTTCCGATGGTCACCTTTGAGAGCGTCTGCCAAGCACTTCCGACAAAAAAAGGCATTATTTCGCTTTTCTGTGACTACCAGTAAACTAACTGATGCCATAACTATTATTTCAGGGTCAGATGGGAAAGTAACGTCCCCTTTTTGGCACCGGAAATGGCTTTATTTTTGTTACTTTCGGCAAGTTCCGCCGTTATAGACTATCAAATTCGGACTTAGCATCACCTTTATGGGAAACCATTGTGCATTTCATCGCGGTATCAAGTCGGTACGAAATTTTGCAGTCGGCTCTCTAGCTACAAAGACTACATTTCAAACTAACTACTTCCTAAAATGACCACATCTCAAAAGCACCAACTCAAAAAAAGTGGCACCTCCCAAGTTGACCAGATTTCTAAAAAAAATCGCCTTCCTAACATGCTTACGATTACGAATACTTTGTGCGACTATCCCAAATAGACTGTCTTATTGAGTAGTGCTCATTCGAAAAAGTGATCTACGAAATTACGAAATAAATACGAAATTTTGCCGATTTCGCTGATTTACCTGATTTTAGTATTGAAATACTTTACTTTTACAAATTTTAATGCGCAACACGAAAGATAATTTTAACCTTCAACGAATGTATGAGCTACTTTTTGTTTTTATTGTTTTATTTTGATTAATCGACCTGAAACCAGCGACTACATACATACATAATATCACGCCTTCATTCCCAGAGTGGGGTAGGCAGACCTACAGAAACACCAACAACTCTAAAAAGACTTGTTTATAATTCTGTAACCACATTTTGCACAAGTAGGCTAAGATGTTTACAAGTGTATTGGTGACAGGTTGCAAGCCCATCGCCTAATATTACTACAAGCCCTTGTTTCCTTAGTCGCCTCTTACGACATCCACGGGAAGATATGGAGTGGCACTATTCTAACCCGGCAACCACACGAGAAACCAGCGACTGTTTTGTGAATTTTGCTGTAAGAGGTTTAGAATATCGCATATTCAATTAATCGTTTTGACGTCTAAAAGGTATGAAAAAAATATAATTTATTGCTGTAAAACTTGTAACGAGGTTGTTACAAACCTCCTTTTTTACGTTCCTGGCCACTTTTTCTTTACCATCTAAATCTTTCCAAATTCAAAATTATTGAGTTTTTTTGTAATTTTCGATCCATTAGTTCAGTTCGCTAATAATTTCGATAGGCACCAGACACGAGATCTCGTGACGGTGGCCTCCTGCTTATTTTTCTGTATTTTTTAAATTTTTGATCATATTAAACATCTTCATTTCTTAAAAAGTGTCTAATTTATTATCTTCAATATCGAGACGGGACAGGATACTTCTACTATACCGCTAGAAATGGCTCTCCGGCGGGGAATCGAACCCCGGTCTCCCGCGTGACAGGCGGGGATACTTACCACTATACTACCGAAGAAACGTTACAAACTCGTCTAAAAATGTATGGGTAGATCTCACTTTTCCCATTTCCCATTGCAGTGGTAATACTGAGACCGCACTTTTTTTTCAAATCAGTCTCACTATTCCCATTGAATTACGAAACGCCGAATGGTAATAGCGAGACTTATGTTTTCCTACAAAATGTCTCATTATTCCCATTTTGAGCGGTTTTTTTTAAACGTCGGGTGTAAAATAAATAATATACTATCCTACAGAAAAAAACAAATATACGCAATATAAAATTTTATTTGGATACGTCATTGAAAATCATTATTACTAATTGCCTGTATAGATATCAAAACAATAATAAAGAGGTCATAATATCCGAGCGTTTTACTGGTCGCGAATAGTAGCGGTTATATAAACGCAATGGGGATAGTGATACAAGTAGTATCACTATTACCATCAATGGGAAAGCTCAATGGGAATAGTGAGATCTACCCTAATGTATGAATTACTTTTTACCACCTTTGTATTTTTTATGTGTAATAAAATTATGAACTTAGTAGAGTTTTATAGAAAATGGGCAAAACATTGTTTTTGATTTCGACTACTTAGAACTCTCGTTCATAAAATTAAAACAACAGTAATAAAGTTCAGTTCAAAATCAATCCATTACCTTAAAAAAACATCCAAAAAATCAAAATAAAAATAGCAATACATAACGTTTTTTAACAACCTAAATCTCGCATTAATACTCGACAAAACTGAAAAAGTTGCTCATTCGTTCATTTATTCGATCATAATTGAAATGAAATTTCATGATGTGCATTAAAAAACTTATAGAAAAGCAGTATTTAAACTGTAATTAATCACAAAAAGAAGCAAAACCGGCAAAATTTCGCGTGCGGCCTCGTAGGTAAGTAATGGTTAATATAAAAAGTGGTATTTGTGAATAGTGGTAATTATGAGAAATAGTTCTTTTGAATAGTGGTAATTTAAAGAGTAGTCATTAATGTAATTATACGACGTGGTCAATGTGAAATGTGGTCATTTTAAAACCTGGTCATTATAGGACATAGTCATTCTGAAAAAATAGACTTTTTAGAAAGTGGTAATTTTAGGAAGGTGGTCATTACGTGCCAGAACCTATAATCTGACCAGAACCAGGTCGCTCGAATTTCTCTTTCTAGGTATACGAGTACATATAGTTTGTAACCCTAGAGACACAATAAGCGACACACGAGATGATACAACTTGTGCTAGCCGTACTGCGAACCAATTTTCATTTATTTCGAGATTAGGTCTACTTCGAGATGATTTTGTCAATACAAGACATAGACATGTTTTCGGGACATTAATAATAGACAATTCTATTATTAATGTCCCGAAAATGTCGATTAATACTGGAAAACGTATTCTCACTGCCAATAGAGATGATTTTATATAAATGTCGTAGGATTATAGGTTGTCTATGGAAAGCTGCGTTTTGTTATATCGATTGTGTAGCAGTTATAGTCGATTAAGAACACTTAAAATTATTTTTGACAGTTTTGACACGTCATTCAATAATAACTACGTGAAACTAAACGAAAATAAAACGTAGAACAGTTAAGGAGTAAAATAAAAAACCCGTGTGTATTCCCGTGTGGTTGCTGCGTTAGAAATTAGAAGAGTGCCACTCCTTGTGGGTGGTTTTAAACAAAATAGGTACATAGTTAATGGCTTAATGAAAACAAAATCACGATCGCGTCCTTTGTGTAACGAAAGTAAGTCATACAAATCAATTAAGTCTTGTTTTAATTAAAGCCCTTAACTATGTGCATTTTTTTTAAAACGACCCACCTTCTACTAAGTGAGAGTAAATATACGAATAGATACCCGACACCGTTTGTTTGGTTCATAGTTTAATTTTAAGTAGGAATAAAATTGAGTCTAAATTACTGAAATACAAAAGGAGCTATCCTTCCCCTGAGCAAAACCTGGATTTATCGCCCTGATCGAGGCACACAAGGAGCTGCATCAGAGAAAGTTTTCCTCCTCTGCTGATAATTCAAGGACCATTTATTTTGTTTAGATTTATCTTGATATATGTATATTTTGGACTAGGTAGCTTAAAGAGCCACCAATGATACAAAGACAACACGTGAAATACAGCCTCGACTACTAATGTAATGACCATAAGTTGCATGTCGAGCGTTGTGATTAGACATACATAACCCTACAATGACGACTTTTTTTTTGAGAAATATGTTTACCTATATGTGATATCTATTAGTGTTTAAGTCTAGGAAAAAATAGTAAAAAAACGTAGAACCCAAAGTTTTGGAAATATAGGTTTTTTTATTCGTGTTCCACATGTGGAACTCCACGCATTAAGGTATAATTATAACACAGTATGTACAGATAGCACTAATCCAACTTTTACATGATGCGTTTTGAGTTAAGTGTGAAATTTGCAGAAACAATTATTATCCTTGTTTAGGCACAGTTTCTACTCTGCGTTTTTCACAGGCCACCAAGTTTCTCCTCAACATGCAGGATGTTTACAACGCTGGAGTTTTTCTTTCCAAATAGGGAAATGGTCTGTGCGATCACCCTGACATCGCGAGGAGGAAGAATCGCCACATTCGCCTTTTATGCTTTTTCAGCTATAAGATCTTCGGTTCTAGCAGATGTTCGACCAGTCTTCTTGATCATCGATGGGCTACACAAACACAGACATTAGGCCAAATCAAATTTGAACTTTTTTTGCGGCGTTGGTTCTTCTGTCTGTTCTCCAACTCTTTTGTAAAGGAACCAGCAATTTATGGCCATGACATCAAGAAGATTATAGAATATTCTGAGATACCATTCTTTCCATATAAACGAGTCGAGCAAGTCTACGCCTCCCATAAGTTGATTGTACCTAATTCCTTTTATGAGGTCAATCAATTTCTACATATTATTTTCTTTATTTGTTCCTGTCCAAAATATGACGATGATAAAAGGACAGGTGTGTTAGGGTAGGGTCACTACCAACTAGCTAGGCAAACGTGTCGTCGAAATCTAAAAACTAAACAATTATTCATTATGCAATGGTTATACGCGGGAATAGTGATATGAAAGGTAGCCTTTGAGTTAGTCCAAGTTATAAGCTGTTTGCATTCCAAATTTCACCAAAATCCATCCAGTAGTTTTTGCGTAAAAGAGTAACAAACATCCATACATACTCGTACATACCTACTCACAAGCTTTCGCGTTTATAATATTCGAAGATTAAATTTAGCAACCACGAAAACAAAAAAAACTGTTCCTACATATTAGGCAAAATTAAATCTTATGTCAACACCATAAAGACTCCTACAAGTGTAAACAATTAGCAAATATTTTGGTTGTGCCATATGTGGAACAGTGTGCATTGTAGGGATAATACTCGTATCTCCATAGTGAGTTAACGAGAATACGAAAAACAACTTCTAATCGAGATTCGCCATTCTTTTTCGTGATATCTCGAATTCGAATCGATCTCGAAGTCACGAGAATTGGACTGCCCTCTGGACCAAAGCACGCATTTGTACGTATCTGTACTACTCCCCCGCAAACCGTCTTCGTCCCGGGTCTCAATTACGTGGTCGGTTATTATTATAAGTAGCTACCTATAGCATGGTTATTTTACCGTGACACGTTTAAATTAGGAGTCTTTCAGTTACGAACACCGTCTCCCCGCAATTAAATAAAAAAAAGACCCAATTTAACTTTATTTCTGTATGAATTACATAGTCAAGAAACAAACACTAAGCCTTACTAATAAGCGCCGCTGTGGCGAGTTCGAGGTATTATAAGAAGGAATTAACACACAAATTGGTTTTTTAAGATCATTTATTAGGGAAAACTTTGAGAGAGAGGACTTATCTGTCAAACGCAATAGGGATGTGTTCTAAAATTAGTGATGTTCCCAATCGATATTTTCCTGTCTAACATTAATTACACAGATATCTACATGCCTCGACCAAGCCACGGCGGCGCTTATCGTCGGTGTTCGGTCGAGGAGTCAAGCAAGTTATAACTCATAACTAAACATCGGCGACTCGTGGGAATTAGGTAGCACTAGTGATGAGACACGTTTTTCAAGTGTCTTTTCAGATAAGATAAGACAACATATTAATACCTAAAAGAAGTTGAAAAGTCACTGAGACTGCGTCCAAACGGTAATCAAAAGCTTGAAATAGTATTATCCAAAAATCCAGGATAATTTACATAAAAAATATTAACAACTTATTACAAAATAAAGAAATCAAAGATAACACCAAGAAGCGAACGCTGCAACATTACAGAAGAATGCTTTATTTACCCACACGTCAGCCGAAGTAAGTCGAAAGATCATTTTCTTACACCAAGTGGATTTTCTCAAATAGAAGACGTAGGATAACTTCTAAGAAGTTAGAACAAATATTAGCTGTCTATAACGAATGTCATATATGAACATATATTAAACGATTGAAAAGGTTTTTTTAATATTGGTTTCTTTTGCTCGACTTGTACAAAAAAAACATTGTTACCTCACTAGTCTGTCAGAAACGTCAAATGTTACCTAAATGCCACGAGTCGCCGATGTTTACTCATAATTATCATAACATTAACTAACTTACTTAACTATTAGGTACAAACATAGAAAAGATAAACCGCATATTCAGCAAAGATAACGACTAGCGACTCAAAGTTATACTTATTACTCTGTTAGAAATAAGAGGAGTTCATCTTCCCTGAACTATGTATCAAATCGTCACTACTTTGAAAAAACCTCGTATCTCATTTCGTGATTTACGATTTTAATTTAAACTTGAACATCTGAAGTGAAATAAAGTTAAAAATCGTGCACCACGAAATATGAGATACGAGGTTTTTTCAAAGTAGTGACAATGTGTACCTAATTTTATGAACGCAGTTTTATCCACGGTCAGATGCGTTCATGACCGAAATGTGATCAAATTTTGATATATGCAGAAGTATAATAATATAGTATTGGACACAGAACTATATCGAGATAGAAGGAAAGAGTGTAAGTACCTCGCGTGCCGAAACGACGGCTAAAACATCGTCGTTGCTCGCCGCGATGCTCAGTCCGCTCTCGACCGCATTCCGCGTGTGACGTTCGATTAGAAAAATAAAACAGCCCCTTGCTCGATAAAACGTGTTCAAACACCACCAAAAAAGTTGGAACTGTAAATAAAGATATTTCCTTTCATCGGTAGTACTCTTTGCCCTAAAATATATGTTATTGTTTATAAAACAATTTACGTTGTTGCTCAGTATTAATTTCATATAAACAGTTGCGGGGCGACTCTGTGTCAAATGCTACTTTTCCATTGCGGCTTTAATTTACGTGCCAGACTTGGCGTGCATTGAAAACCAGCAACGGAAATAAAACAACCCAAACTGTCGAGCACACAAGTGCGACGCGTTCGCGTTGATTTCTCATTTTCTGTCAAAAGTAAGATAATAGTGTTGTACTCTGCGATTTCCAATGCCGATTTCTTAGTCGATTAAAATCGATTATGAAAACAGAAAAATGATAATTAATTATTTTTTAAACCTAATATTATGCAGCCGTGAGATGAAATAGTAGACAAAATTAAATGTTATTGACGAAAGGATAATAATTATAGTTATATCGATAATTAAAAAATATAGTAACGATATTGCAATTTCGTTTCAGTTTTCCGAAAGATCCTCTTGTAAAAAATAAATGGATTGAATCAAGGGGTCACAAAAACTAGTTTCCTACAAAACACAGCCGGATTTGTTCCATATATTTATTTCCACGAAGATACCTTTACTGGTCCATCAAAGTTTCGGCGAATAATCAGAACAGCTTATCCGCCTATGAAAAGGTACATCAGATTTATACGTCACAATATTCTTGCGCTCAAGTGCTCTTATTTTTAACAGACTTCAGAAACGGAGGTTCTCTGTTTGACACGTTTAGCTTAACCGATTTTGATGCAGTTTTCAGAAGAGTATTTGTTTTACTTATGAGGTTTGTGTGTGTGTGGGTGTGTGGTTCTTAGACATGATTGTGATTTTTTTTATTATTATAAATTTAAGAAACCCTAGGCTCAAGAAATAAATTATAAGAAATTTAAAACCCGATAAGATAGATGATTGTTTGACAAGTAGATCGTTAACTGAACATTGACACTAACTGAACTGACAAGTCGCATGACCGCTAAGCATATGAAATAATATAAAATACCCCAGCTACTTAGCGGTCCTCAATTTTTTACTTTTTAGAGATTTTTTAGACTGTTTTTTTTATGAGAGACGTTTCTCTATGAGTTCTTTAGAAAAGTATAAAAGATTCATTAGAAACGAAGCTTCCATATCTTATACTAAGTATAAGGCAAAGAAGCTTATAATTACGATATTTAACGTTTAAGTGTGTGTTAACGGTTCATGTTATTATGACCTAACAAATGAAACGAATGCTGCTCCGCGTTCACACTTACTGCACACGTCGTCCGGCGATTACCTACCTTACCTATGGTAAGCGATCTCTAGGGTCATAAAGCAGCTAGTTATTTAGCGCCCGCGACATCCTTAGCGTCGCCGCCTCCTTCCGGGTTTCGGGAGGGCAGAACGCCGTCGTCAGAAGGCGGCGGGAACTCGCAGACACACTTCATCTTACGTCGCTCGGCGACGGTGACGGCCTCGCCCGCCGCGTGATTCATCTCCCACCAGATGGCGCCGCCGAGCAGGTTGTGGTAGAACGGCGGCACGCTGCCTTCGCGCAGCAGGTACCTATAAAACAGCAGCTTCATCATCACCATCAACTGTAGCCAGGGCTGGGCAAAAGACATGCCTCGCTTTAATTGAAATACAAATTACAAAATATTATCTCGCAAGTATTTAAAATACGCAGTACAAAAAAAGTCATGTATTTGAAGTACTTATAAACTACAAAATACAGTCTTTTATTTATTTTCATTTAAAATACAAAATACTATTTATACTTCTACACTAATATTATAAAGAGGAAAGATTTGTATGTATGTGTGTATGTAACGAAGAAACTCATAACAACTAAGCCGATTTCAAAAATTCTTTCACTATTTGAATGGTACATTATTCCAGATTAACATAGGCTATGTTTTATTATACTTCGCGGACGGAGTCGCGGGCAACAGCTAGTTAAGAATAAAATGTTAAAGAATGGAAACGACAATCAACATACTTGAACTTGAAAGATACCTACCTGACATAGACAACCAGACGAACAGTAACAGGTGCAGTGCTGCCAACTCTAAAGATCGACTTCTTGGATCGATTTCTCTTACTTGGAAAAAGCGCATATAGGTATTAAAGATTCTTTTGAATTTGAAAAAGTACTGGCCATCAATAAAAAATGTGTCAATTTATTTAGAAACAATAAAATATTGATTTTGGAGACATTTAAGTGATGCTACGCTTGTAATTTAATTTCAATACAATGGAAAAAACGAGTTTCACGTGTTGATAAAACATTGTTTTTTATGGGAAATAATACCGTTGAAGCACAGCAATGGCTTATAAAATGTTATGCGGGATTAGCTCCTTCTAAAGCATCCATTTGTCGGTGGTATGCCGACTTCAAATGCGGTCGCATGGACACAAATGATGGGGAACGCTCAGGTCGTCCAAATGAAGCAGTGACTCAACAAAATAAGTCCTGAAAATCGTAATGGAAGATCGGAAGGTAAAAGTGCGCGAGATAGCCGAGATAGTGAAGATTTCAGCTGGTAGTGTTTTCACAAAATTACATAAAAATTTGGCCATGAAAAAAGCTTTTTTCCAAGTGGGTGCCGCGTTTGCTTACTACTGATCAAAAGGAATAGAATAACGTATCAATGATTCAGAGCGATGTTTGGCGCTGATGAATCGTAATGAAAAGGATTTGTTACGTCGGTACGTGACAGTGGAATGAACATTGATTGACATTGGAGTGGAGAGCGGCTGATGAAAGCCGCCCGAAGCGGCCAAAGACTCAGAAATCGGACGGTAAGGTTATGGCGTCTATATTTTGGAATGCGCATGGATTACTTTTTTTGGAGCAAAATATAAATAGTGACTATTACATGTGCTTATTGGAGCGATGGAAGTACGAAATTGAAGATACACGGCCTCAAATGAACAAAACGGAAGTGGTGTTTCACCAGGACAGCGCGCCTTATCACAACTCCGTGAGAACGATGGCCAAAATTAATGATTTGCTTCCTCATCCCCCTTATTCGCCAGACTTGGCCCCCAGCGATTACTAATAGAAAAGTTAGAAAAGCGTTGGAAGGACTGTTTCGCTCTTCGAGGAGACTACGTTGATGAGAAAAAAATATTTTATAAAAAAAACCTTGTTTTAGTACTTAGTCTCGGGACACACTCCTAAAAACAAAAATTTATCTCCTGTGGTCAATAGTTAAAAGCTTGTGTGCATATACTTAAGTTATGTTTTTATATGATAGGTCTAAAGCAGTCCTGACGCTCTTTATGCGGGAATGAGCCTAGCCAGAAAATTAGGCCTTAAAAACTTAACTTGCAGTTTCCAGTGTGTCCACAGGAAATAATAAGGCGAAAAACTAAATCTGTGTACGAGTATGACCCATTTAGAGTTCGATAGCTTTCGTAAGCAAAATGGGCTTACGAAAGCTATCGAACGCTATTTTCTTTCAAACGCACCCGATCGCTAAATGAGGGTTAAATGTATTTATGTTCCAACTCCTCGGCGCGGCTGTGCCAGTAGCGAGCCAGGCTCGGCCGCATCACCACCGCTTCCTCCTCGCGCAGATGGCTCGAAGGCATGAACTCACAAGCAGTACTACTCCTTCTTCAGCTCCTCGGCGCGGCGGCGCCTGAAGCGAGCCTGGCTAGGCCGCATTACCACCACATCCAACTCGCGCAGATGGCTCGAGAGTATGACTCACAAGTAGAACTGCTCCTCCTTTGACTCCTCAGCGCGGCGGCGCCAATATCGAGCCAGGCTGGGCCGCATCACCACCGCCTCCGCCTCACGCAGGAGACTCTCACGCTCCTCCTCTAACAGCCTCGCTTCCGACAAAGCTGTATTTATTGATTGATTAATTATATTAGAATACTATATTTGTTTTGATCCTACTTATAAATTAAATAGACACTACTCCGGTTCTACGGTTGAAGGTTTTCCTATTTTAGTCTCACAGTAACTCATTTTCACCTAGTTCTTAATTAGGGAACGGTCCCTAATTAAGATCATCATCAGATTGGATGCTTCATGGGGAATATTCGGAGCTAATGTAATGTACCGTCTTCCATCTCGCCCTCGATGGAGGGCTCCCGGAATGGTGAGCGAGTGGTGATGTTTGGCTTGGTGCGGCTCTGGACTTCGTCCTCGAGCCGTATCTTCAGATCCTCGTAGACCCTGTACAAAAACATCACTATAGTAGGTGAGGTCGCCCAAAAAACTCGTTTACGTCGTTGCTACTTCATTGGTCAAATATTAAAAGGATCCGAAATTGATAAACGCCTTTCTTGGTCGACTAAACCTAATCTATTACTTTAACCCCTGGTCTCCCAAAACTACTACTACTAACTAACTAATTTATTTTACTACTAACTACTACTAAGTAATTTGTTTTTTATTTGAAAGATTTAGGGCTAAACATTGAATCATGACTTGGTGGGCATCATTTATTTCTCGTCAGTAGCTCGGTCATTTTTACGAGTTACGAGTACGTTTTTATATGTCCTAAAAAAGTCCGAGGTGATACATCACCTCTACCGGTGTTTATTTAAATCATGCATTAAACTTATGTTTAACGTTTTTAAATTCATAATTTCCCACTGCTTTACCTAAACTCGGTGGCGCGTCTTAGTACTGCTTTAGGAATTTAATAGAAATCAATCTGGTTCGCATTTGCGCTATATTGTTACTAGATATGTAGCATATTTAGTAACAGGAACTGATTATTATACCATTTACTAAATTAGATCCGTGCGCGATGAACAATTCGCGGGTGGGCAAATCAAATCTTTATAATGTCACCTTTAACGTTTTGAATACTGTCGCCCTCTCTAGTCGCTTTGGTCACGATCTAATGCCCTAACTAAATAGTGGTGTACAGTCACTGCGAGTTTCAGCAAATCATCTACGACTAAACGTAGGAAGGCACGCTGACATGGAAACAAAATTTTGCAATAAGCAAAATTTCGTCAGTGGCTCATACATGTTTAATCTAACAAACTTTGATTTTTTAAGCCGGTACTTGCCTACAATAGATAATTTGATTTAAAAATATTTTTAGCAAATTATCAGCCAAATATTTCTCCTATAAAATAAACTTTTTAATAACTAAAAAACCGGACAAGAGCTTGTCGGACCATGCTCAGTGTAGCTGTAGGGTTCCGAAACCATTAAGTACTACAAACATAAAAATCAACATGTACCTAATAACTAATTTTGGGGGGCACTGAGTCTAACAAAAAAAAGCTTCATATTTCATAAACGGATAACTTAATCAAATAACTGTGTTCACAAACCCGTAATATTTTTGAAAGACCTATCCAACGACATCCCACATTATAGTGTAGACGAGAAAAAAAAATACATCACCACGTTACGTGTAGGGGAGGTACCCTAAAAAAACATTTTTTTACATTTTATTGTACCATTTTATTGGCGTGACTAATATGTGTATTCATGCCAAATTACAGCTTTCTATCACTACCTAATAGTCTCTGCGCTAGGCTGTGGACGGACGGACATGGCCAAACTATAAGGGTTCCTAGTTTGACTACGGAACCCTAAAAACCGTCTTCACAAAGCAATAAATAATTTATTTTAAAATGATAGGCAAGGTCAGCCCTACTGGATTCGGATTTTGGATAAAAATATTGCGGGACGCCGACTTTAGTTGGACTGACCTATCATTTTAAAAGACATTATTTCTTGCCTTTAGAAGACGGTTTTTATTTGAAAACTTCAAATTATATTTATTGGAAAACAAACGGCTTGAATATTACAATAGTAGTTTATGCAGCAGTTGTATAAGAGAGTTCAAAAAAGAGGAGTGGTGTGGTTACGATGTGAGCCGCAGGCGAACATCGTAAAGCAAGACGCCACGAGTATTTTTTGACTTAGTTATACACCGTTGCATACAATAATTTTTCTACGACTAGGTTTCAAATAAAATGCAAAATTAAATTAACAAAATTTTATTAATATACCTAGGTTAGAATACGAACGAACGAAGCACAGAACAACAAACGAGCGGGAAACATTCGAAAACGACAAAATATGTGTCTATGGTTAACTTTGTTTTTAAATTGATGTGCACTTGCCAGGTTTTATATTTTTACAAACAGTTGCACAATCGATTTAACTTGTGAAATAGGGACTAAAAAACACCTAATGATTTGAGAAATGAGTTCTTTTACCTGATTGGTCGATTTTAATATAGCTGCATTCGGGTTGGTTGATACCATGTTTTTAAAGAGTTAAATTAGTAAAAGAGTTTAAATACCAAAAAGAACCTAACGTTCCGATTGACAGTCAATGTGTATTGTGATTGGTGTATTAATTTGGTGAAGTATTTTGATTGGTCAAATTAACCTAGGTGTAAGCTTTGGCAGCTAGGCATGTCGTTTTAGCTCAAAAAAGCACAAGTGCTGTTAAGGGGAATAGACTAAGTAGAGTTTTCTACGGAATGTTCTGCGGCTATATTATCTATATTCTTATATTAGTGTTCGTGACTAAATAAATGACAGATAATAGTACAGGAGTAGGAAAAAAATATTAAGAAATTGTGGTTATTACCTACATGAGCCAAAACAGTTTTCACTACTAGATAATAAACAGAACATTACTTAATAATAACATTTATGAACGGAAGGAGTAAGATACCAAATTTGAAAGAAGAATAAAAAAAAAAACAAATAAACGAATATTCTTGTTATAGGCTGAGCATGCTCTGACGAGATAGGATTTTTTTTGCATATTTAGTGCGACGGGAAGGAACAGATAAAAAATTATTATTGAAATTAGGACATCTGACTGAAATGTCGTTCGTACGTAAATATACTGATTTAGTACCTTGTATAAAAACACTTGAACCTTATGTTCGCGGCGGACTTGCAGAGTCACAACAATATTAGTGTGAAATGATTTAATTTTGTAATCCACCAAATGAACTTATTCTGTATTTTCTAGATTGACTCGATGTGTACAGAATAGTGAGGAATAGGTACTGAAAAACAACGGACGCGTATTGCAAATGCGATCGTACGAAAGCGTTGTTTAACAATAACAAAATTCAAGAGTCTTTAAAATCTTTACTTTGTCTAAATATGAAGCCAAGCATCCTCCTATAAGCCTTCGAGGTAGTTTTGTCAATGTGAGACACGCAATGATGTACCTAATATAAAAAGAGGTAGATATATTACCTATACGATATTTCACGTATAAAAACCGGGCAAGGGCTTGTCGGACCATACTCGTGAGTTAATAACTAATTTTCTAATTAAAGTCATATGGTGCCGTCTTAGATGATTTTAGTAGGTATAACCACTTTAATCGCCTGTATCTCAAGAACCAATGATGTCTACTTAGTCGCGATAGTTTTCCTTTTAAATTGGTTATATGCGCTTTCAGATTTTTAGTGTTCGTAGTTTTGGCTGTACACACTTGACTCTAACAAAAATTAGCGCTCTAATAAAGCTTAATATTTCATAAACTGATCCCTTAATCCCCACGATACTTTATTTCAAGATTTTATATGTATGTGCATGCCAAATTACAGCTCCCTAGCACTAAGAGTCTCTGAGCTAGGCTGCGGACGGACGGGCATGGCGAAACTATAAGGGTTCCTAGTTTGATTACGGAACCCTAATAAACTAATAATGGTCCAATTTACGCACACATAATCAGTTAATATTGCAATTACACACTAATTCACAGTTGACAAGTAAAAGCAGGACTGTATGCTACTTTCCTGTAACAGAGACAAGTACACGTTGCTCTGTACCGTACGTAGTACAGAGCAGAGCAACATGTAGGTACTTTTCTCTGTTACGCTCCAGGAAATGAGCATACCGTCCCGCTTTCACTTCACGTCCCTGTCAAGTAAGGCTAACAATGGAAAAAAAGTGATAAATCAGACTAGCCATCCTGCCTAATATATTTGTGCCTACTAATGAAGTGAGTCGTAATGCTCTATGTACACTCAACCAACTTGATTTATAGGCCTCTAGAACTTCTAGAAGACCTTATCAAAGTAGGTTGACCTGGAAATGAAATTGGTTGTCTGTACAAAATGAAATAAAAAAATATGGAAACAAATATAAGTCAAAGTCAAGAGTTTCCTATACTATACTATTTTTTTCGTTTAACCTTAATTAATTAAAAACTGTGTTATTTAGCGACCCTTTTGCAAGAACACCACAAAAAATCGCACGGGCGCAGCTTTTAAACTTACGAGTCTTGTCGGGACTTACAACTCCGTTTCTTTTATTCTTTGATTGGCAAAGATATTGCCACTCTGTCGCACTCGCTTATCAGGTATATTTGAGAGATTTATATTTTAAGTTTGAATCTGTTGGCTAAATATGCAAGCATTTAAAACATCACTTTACAAAAAAACCGCGGAACTTTTTTTCCTATTTGTATTTTGAATAGATGTTCAAAACTTGTATTGAGCGTACGTTTTTAAAAAACAATATTATTTAGAACGTCGTTTTTTTCCTCGCATTCAAAGTGAAAAGTAGAGCGTTTAACGCGAGACTAAACAACCATAATGACACTCGAACTACAGCCACCCTCGCTCGCAAGCTCGCTCGCGTGGCTAAACATCTCGTGTCATTATGGTTTGTTTTAGTCCCTTGTTGAACAATCTACTATGAAGGCAATGAATGACGTGTCTTATACGAAACAATACTAAATTAGATTTTTTATTGCTATGGGGACGTGTCGAAAGAACCCTGCACATTGCTTCGGGACAGGGAACCTGTTAATATGACCTAGCTATGCAGTTCATTTTACGGTGGACGTGTAGTACGAAGCTATGGCAGTTATATAGCTCTGTCCTTTTCTCTGAGCGTAAACAGAACTGCATAGTCATATCCAGTGTTCGGAATTTTCACGGCAAAACAAAAGACTGTCGCAAATTTACTAAGAAAGAAATAATTTTTCATCGATATCGATAGTAAAATAAATAATGGTCCACCAAATAAATATAAATATATTATAAAATACATTAGGTTTGTGTAAAGTTATATCGAAACAGATTCAATTTCTTCTTCAAAATCCACATCAGTACACACAGCAGCACATGCCATTTTATTTGGTTTCTGATTGATTGGTTTGGTTGTTTTATTTGGTTTTTGGTTTTGGTTTCATTTTATAAGAGTAGATAGTCATTAATTTTTCGACGTTATCTGGGAGTAAACGGTTCCGTTTATCACTACAGTATGTAACATGACGAGAAGCCAACCTTTGAACACGTTGATGGCCAGGTCTAGTTTAGTATAATACCACACTTCTTATTAGTATTTGTTAATTATCTTTCCATTAATTAATTTATGCAAAAACGTACTGTTACCTTTTTTCAAAGTCGATTAACACTATTTGAACCATCCTGTGACAATAATTATAAACATTAACTGATAATTTAAGTGATTCCACAAATCCTTGGCACTGCAGCATCAACTATGATCGCGAGTATCGTCGATATCATTTTCAGTTGGGGTACACTTTTAACGTATGTTAAACAAATTAAAAGTTATTTAAATACTATTTGTGCTAAAATAAACATACAAGGTTATTCAAACACATCTGATCTGTCATTTGAGCGGACATTTCTGACAATTTATTTTTCTTCAGCCAGTTCGCCCAGCACGGCTAGCACATCTGGCCGCGACTTGTTTGTGGCTCGGATCTCCCTTTCTATCTAAATTATAATGATAGAGACGTACTGAGCGACAAGCGAGAAAATACTACTTGTGCTACCTGTGCAGTAGGCCACAAAAAAAGTCGAAATTAATATGACATGTTACGTATCATGTCAATTTGATGTCTTCATGTTGATAGATTATTTTATTATAAAAATAATAAATATGCCATCGAATTTTAGTGCTGAGGAGATCATGGACATTATACTTATTTATGGTGAGTGCCAATGCAACGGAAGTGCCACTCTTAGATTATACGCCGAAAGATTTCTTCTAAGAAGACAGCCAACTAACGCACGTGTCATTGTAAGGGCAATTACACGATTGCGGGAGAATAATCGGCCGGTTCCTTTAAGTACTGGCGGATCAGGAACCCGTAAGTCTCTTGGAGTAGAGGCACAAATATTAAGTCATTTCGAAGACGAGCCTGGCTCCAGCACAAGAAGAGCGGGGCGATTTTTTCGTATTAATCATATGGCCGTCCACCGAGTATTAAATCGAGATCAACAATACCCATTCTCCGTTGCAAAAGTTCACGCTTTAAAGCCCGAAGACTATTCAAAGCGAGTTGATTATGCAAATTGGGCTTTGCAGAAAATATCAGAAGACCGTAATTTTTTTACTAAAATAATTTGGACTGACGAAAGTTTATTTACGAGGAACGCAATGTGGAATCGGCGAGTTGTTCATTACTGGGCTAAAAAGCATCAAAACCCTCACGTTGGTCGTGACTCGTGAGTTAGCTCACCAGACTCGGTGGTCGATTAATGTATGGGCTGGTATAAGAGGTAATGACATTATTGGACCAGTATTTATAAATGGTACATTAAACGGAGCTAAGTATCTCTTCAAATTCTAAATACATCTCTCAGACGTTATGTGGATAATTTACCTCTAGCCCAAAACGTACAGACTTGGTATCAACACGATGGGGCACCGCCACATGTTTCTGTTCTAGTAAGGCAGAGACTAAATGAAATGTTCGGCAACCAATGGATTGGGCGTTTCTCAGATACTACATTTTGGCCGGCCCGTTCACCGGATTTGACGCCGTTAGATTTTTTCTTTTGGGGTTGGGTCAAACAGCTGGTATTTAAAAAAGAGTCCGGAACACAAGAAGAGATGACATTACGAATCATACAGGCTTTTGACAAAATTAAAAGGCGTGCCCACCAGAATCCAAATTTATTACGTAGCGTTCATGACAATAACCATCGTCGTTTGCGTCAAATTAGAGCGACTGGTGGACGACACATTGAACTACGTCGCATTTAATGGTGAGTGTAGACACAGCCTTATTTGAACTGACATGTTATGATATGACTGTGACTGTCACATGGGTGTTATTAGCTGACCTTGACCACTCTTTGACCTTTAAATTGATAAGACAACAATGTAAACAATAAATAAAGAGTGTTGTAAGAATAATAATGAAAAACTAAATATTTAAAGGTTTAATGCAAAAGCGTTAGTACTTCAATAATTAACGCACCATAGCTTTATTCTCCACCTAAACATTAACGGGTTTAAAGGTTTGCTTCTCGTCATGTTACATACTGTATAAAGCCATTTATGTACACTAAATGATCGTTCCACTTCACTCGACGTCAAAGGGGCAAATTCGTAAAATTCATTGTAGGCGGTTTGTTGTTCAGGTTTAGTAAGTTTTTCTGCTATTTCTCGTAAATTGTCGTAATCAGGATTTCGGTCTAAAACAGCTTCAAATTTCCGCATCACCGGTAAAAGTTCGCTCCAATTTAAGTAGCAACGAACGGTGTCCAATATTAGGAAAGATTCCGTAAGGGACATAGTCGAACATTCCAATTGTTTTATTGCAGAGGCTATAACTTCGTAGTAGTCCCGAATGAAATGTAGTTCTTGTGGTAGTTTTCTCTTTCGGAAACATTTTTTGCTGTTCTTATGGCTAACGATTCATTAGCAAGTATGGAGACGATGTCTCGTATTTGCTCATAGTATTGAGCATAATAGACCGCTGCATTTATCCAAGTACCCCACCTGGTGATTATGGGCTCAGGTGGTAAAGGAATGGAAGGGTATTTTTCCTTAAAAAGTCGTACACGTTCAGGAGATTTCAAGAAAATCTTTTTTACATTAGAGATCAACATGTCTACATTTTTAAAGTTATCTCGCACCTCTTCCGCCACTCGATGCAGACCATGTGCTAAACATGTTATGTGTTTCATGCGTGGAAATGTTGTTTTTAAAATACGACCAGCTTTCAGCATATAAGCGGCACTATCAGTGTAAAGTAGAAGAACATTATTTACGTTATTTTGAAAAGATTCTTGAAACAAAAATTGAAATTGGTTTTTTATTACTGCTTCTCCATTGACTTTATCTAAAACCTTAGACCCCAAGAGATAAAATTGTTGAGAAAATTGTTTTTGCAAAGATCTGATCACCACGTTTGTCACACATTTTCCCATAAAATCTGGTGTTTCGTCTACAGATACCCACAAGTAATTGTTCATATTTATTTCCCTTATACTCTGAATGGTGTTTTTGTATACAACATTTAAATAAACTTTCCTCAATAAAGATTCGTCCGGTAGAGATGCTTTTGTGCAGTCGCAGCGTAAGTATTTATTAAAGAAATTTCGAAAGTTAGTGTTGTTAACCGTTGACCAGGGTATGTTGCAGGAAATCAGAAAAATAATTAAATCGTAATAAAATTGATGTTTGGAATGTGGTCCTCCAGAACGGTTGTTGTGGCGATCGCTTTTTAGATGAGATTGAATATTGTATTTTTTTATTTTTAGATTAATATCGCACGTAGAGCAGTATATAGTAGATGTCACTTCATTATGTACAAATTCAGGGTAAGTATTTGGTTAGACACGTTTTGAGCCAATCTTGCACTTTACTCATTTTTACTTTACTGAAAAAGTACACTACTAAAATATTACGAAACAAACGCGTCCGTTTTCAAGCGTTTTACATATAATATCCAAACAGTTCGTATTTGAGCACTGTCATATCAATGAAGTGACGTTTAATGTCTCAATATAGAGTTTTTTCATTTTACCTAAGTGTCTGTTATTGTCAATGTGGTATAGTCGCTATATTTCACCTCTTTACTACTCAAATTCGGCAAAGGCAAAAGGACGGGTTATTCAATATTTTCATTAAAAACAAGATGTTGTTAAGGCTTAAATAATAACTTTTACACTGAATAATCTGTGAATTACTCTTTTTTTTTGCATATTATTTTAAATTATAAAATACTCCATAGTAATTCTCGATATCAATGAAAAATTATTTCTTACCCTAGTAAATTTGCGACAGTCTTTTGTTTTGCCGTGAAAATTCCGAACACTGGTCATATCATAATAACCCTTCAGATCCAATCTGTTAAGGTCATCTGGCAAATTAATACAATCGCCAATCAATCAATATGTAAAATGGGCAAAAAGTGAGATGTCAGAAGTGTCACAGTGATTTAAACAGTTAACCACACCCTTAATAAAGGTATTAAACAGTAAGGGCCCAATGGTACCAACCCCTGCGGCGCGCCGGATGGTGCGGGAATAAAGCTCGATATGTGACCTTCGACGGAAACAGCATGGGATCTATCTCGCAGGTAGGACGTCAGCTACAACATCTAAGTAGATCGCCGCGTATGCCAAATGTTTGTAGCTTTTGCACTAATGTTGTATGCGAAATCTTATCAAAGGCCTTAGGATAGTCAGTGTAGACAGCATCAACCTGATGCCCCTGTCCATAGCCTTCAGAACAGTGTCGAGAAATTCCGAGAGGTTAGACTCAACTGACCGCCTACTAACGAAATCATGTTGCCTCGTCGTAAGTGCAGGACGAGTGTAAAATATTTCTTTTCAATAATTTCTGTGTAGTAGACAATATAGAGATTTTGCGATAATTGTGTTTATCACCCGTTTTGAAGATGGGAACAACTAAAGAGCGCTTCCATACATAGGCATGATACCTGTATTTAAAGAAAGCGAAAACAACACAGAGATAGGAAATGCTAAAGCTAACTACAACGCTTCAAGAAAACTGGATCGATTCCATCCGGATAGACATTGTGTCGGCGTAAAATCGGCGTGAAATATTCTTCAATCTTCCTCAACAGATTGTTTATTCCCCATTTTTAAACTTTATACCTCACGCCGATTTCACGCTGATGACGCCGCCGCCACCGATTTTTTTTAACTAGACGCTGCCGCCGGTCTTTTGACCGTTGGTGCACATGTCTACATCCGGATGACAGAGTAGGGCGTAATCAATTATAGTTGTAATTAATTACACAATTACATTACAGTAATCATGATTCCTCAGTAATCGATTACTTGGGAAATCAAAATTACTGTAATACTTTACTATGATTACATTTTGTAATCGATTACTTTGGAATCGGTATTGAAAACCTGCCTGCATTGTTTTTACTAAATCTTTAGTTATGCAATTCATATGTAAGATATTTAAGGAATCACTCTATCCATCATACACTTTAGAAACACGATTACTTGTACTTCCCTCGATAGAAAAAAATCCAAAGATACCTCTACAAAACAAAACACTTAGTACGGCGTAATTACTTCACGGAAGATCATCACTTTTGGATTTACAACAAAACTACACGTCTTCTATAACGTCTACACTTTACATTTTTAAAATGTGTTATTATTTTACTAATATGAAGGAAATACCTAAATTTGCACGCGTTTCGTCCATTTTAGCCAGAGCCGTCACGTTTCCCCCGTGACCCCCATGTCCGCATTAGTCCTGCTTCGGCCGTCGGACGTGGAGGCTGTGTCGCTTGTTGGTTGGTTGCGTTTATCGCGATTTTTGTGATTATTCACATTATTTTAAATGGGGAACAAAGACAACCAAAAAAGGAAGAGAAGGGGTTGGCAAAAGCACAATGCTAAACGCTTGCGTGAAGAAATGAAGTAAGTTAAAATCGTAAACCTACTGATAGTGGAGTCGTTCTAAGAAACCTGATTTGACAGTTGTCAAAATGCCACGCTAAGGGAGGAGAAAATAAATCGGTAGCAACATAGATTTTCGAGATGTATCGATTTGTATTACTAAGACTTTGTAATCGTTTAGTTGTAGTCTTGATGTTTTGGGCCAAAATTGGTTTATTTACACAAGTAATTGTAAACAACACGCGAAGTTCTTTCAATTAGTAGGTATATAAAAAATACACTTCTATGGTGAATATTTACCAAGATATAAAAATAGTTTAGCTAAAAAAACACATTTACAGGCAAAACAGGCTTCTTAGAACGACCTGAGGTTTTATTTACTATAATTAATTATATAATATTGTTACTTCTTGCGATGGTTTCAATTTTTCTAGAGCAAGACATCTCCAGAAATCTGAAGACAAATAGAATACTCCTGTTGCTTCGTAAGTATACTCAGTACCTAACAACTATATTTCAACAAATGAGTAAAATTGCAAAATTATTCATATATTTGTATTTATAGGGTTAATGTTCCAGTTGTTGGCACTTCGCTACAAAACGAAGAGTTACCTAATGAACCGGTGAGGTATGCGTAAAAATAGTAAGAGGTGTATAGGAAAACATTTTAATAAATTTAGTACCTATGAATTTCCACATTATCATTATATTTTTTCAATTTACAGGGTAAATGAATTGGTTGACATCGATTATAAAATTTACCACACCATGGAATTGTAAGTCCCAAATACGAATTATTTTTATAGAATGAGGATTACACAATTTCATCCAAAAACCAATTTTGGTACTAAAAAAATTATAGTTAAATCAAAACGTTCTGTTTTATTACAGGATGCCAATGGACCAAATTTCTTGTCTTTCAGTGGATGGAGAAATAGACAACGACATTGCTTACTCACACAGACAAAATAATGCCGTGAAGTAAAATCCGATATTGATTATTGTTGTTTCTTGTGTCCTAATATTTTTTTCTAAAGATACCTGCGTACATTATTCATTACATTATATACATACATACATTAAGTAGGAACTTCTAAATATGTGATTGATACAGCTACAGGCTTTAAGTTTTTAGTTTTTTAAAACATCAATTTAATTTTATCATCATCATATCAGCCGAAAGACGTCCACTGCTGGACATAGGCCTCCCCCAAGGCTGTCCATTCAGACCGGTCCTGTGCTTTTCGCATCCACCGCGTTCCCGCGATTTTTACAAGGTCGTCGCTCCATCTTGTTGGAGGCCTACCAAATGCAGGCCTATTTAATTTTATACTTTATAGTAATCAGAATCAGACATTGAAGTTTTTGCGGAATTAATCATGGATAAACATTCGTACATACGGGTCAAACTAAGACCCTTGTTTTAAAGACGGTTAAAATACCAAAACCTTCACCTATGTGAAACAAATACTTTTCTGAAAACCGCATTAAAATCGGTTCAGCCAAACGTGAGATAATCGCGGACAAACATACATACATACATACAGGTCAAACTGAAAACTTCCTTTTCTTTGAAGTCGGTTAAAAATAATAACTTGAAGAAATGGTCGATGACTGGGATTATTGCCCTACTTAGCCGTTCTATTACTTTACATTAGGCATTGAGTTCACTTTATTTTGTGCTTAGAATATTGTCAATAAAGGTAATTAGGTTTTATTTCATTTCAATATACACTCACATTAAATCACGGGGTTGATGAGCCACCATAGAACTCTGTCCTAATGACAGCGTCAAGTCACGCAAAAGAAATTATTTACGTCAAAATTTACCGTCAACTTTCTATGAAAGGGTTCTCCCGGTAACCTTCGGAGAGGGAAGATGGCCGATTGGAAGATGTACGGCTTTTACTTATTAAGATTTATTCTCTTTAGCCGAACTATTGCCCACACAGCAGCGAGTTATTAGTTACAGATTTGTATTCAGAAATCATGAGGAATCCCAGATATCGATTTTGAACGCAATCCGCTCAAAAACTACGAATTTTAACAAGGCGGCCATTTTTCTCAATTCTCACTACAGATTCTTATTCAAAAATCATGAGATTCATGAGGAATCCCAGATATCGAATTTGAACGCAATCCGTTCAAGAACTACAAATTTCAAAAAGGCGGTCATTTTTCTCAATTCTGACTACAAATTCATATTCAGAAATAATGAGGAATCCCAGATATCGATTTTGAACGCATTGCATTCAAGAACTGCGAAGTTCAAACTGGTGGCCATTTTTCTTGATTCTGACTACAGATTCTTATTCAGAATTTATTAGGAATCCCAGACAAAAATTTTGAACGCAATCCGTTCATGAACTTCAAAATACAGCATGGCGGCCATTTTTCTTAATTCTCACTACAGATTCGTATTCAGAAATTATGAGGAAACCCAGATATCGATTTTGAACGCAATCCGTTCAAGAACTGCGAATTTCAAAAAGGCTGTCATTTTTCTCAATTCTCACTACAGATTCGTATTCAGAAATTATGAGGAAACCCAGATATCGATTTTGAACGCAATCCGTTCAAGAACTGCGAATTTCAAAAAGGCTGTCATTTTTCTCAATTCTGACTACAGATTCGTATTCAGAAATCATGAGGAATCCCAGATATCGATTTTTAACGCAATCCGTTCAAGAACTACGAATTTCAAAAAGGCGGTCATTTTTCTCAATTCTGACTACAGATTCATATTCAGAAATAATGAGGAATCCCAGATATCGATTTTGAACGCATTGCATTCAAGAACTGCGAAGTTCAAACTGGTGGCCATTTTTCTTGATTCTGACTACAGATTCTTATTCAGAATTTATTAGGAATCCCAGACATAGATTTTGAATGCAATCCGTTCATGAACTTCAAAGTTCAGCATGGCGGCCATTTTTCTTAACTCTCACTACAGATTCGTATTCAAAAATCATGAGGAATCCCAGATATCGATTTTGAACGCAATCCGTTCAAGAACTGCGAATTTCAAAAAGGCTGTCATTTTTCTCAATTCTGACTACAGATTCGTATTCAGAAATCATGAGAAATCCCAGATATCGATTTTGAACGCAATCCGTTCAAGAACTACGAATTTCAAAACGGCGGCCATTTTTCTCAATTCTCACTACAGATTCTTATTCAGAATTCATTAGGAATCCCAGACATAGATTTTGAACGCAATCCGTTCAAGAACTTCGAATTTCAATATGGCGGCCGTTTTTCTTAATTCTGACAACAGATTCCTATTCAGAAATCATGAGGAATCCCAGATATCAATTTTGAACGCAATCCGTTCAAGAACTACGAAGTTCAAAACGGCGGACATTTTTCTTGATTCTGACTACAGATTCTTATTCAGAATTTATTAGGAATCCCGACATAGATTTTGAACGCAATCCGTTCATGAACTTCGAAGTTCAGCATGGCGGCCATTTTTCTTAATTGTGACTACATTCAGAAATCATGAGGAATCCCAGATATAGATTTTGAAGGCAATAAAAGGCATAATTTCCATAGAGAAGCGATAAATCTGCCGTGATTCTTTAAAAGGCAGTCATCTGACAATTTACTAGCATGGAGGCATTCCATCTTAGTCCTCAGGGTTGGCAACGCATTTGAGGTCTTAGGATTATAGTTTTGAGAATTCAAATATCTATGGGTCTCAGATTCCACTTACCATCAGGTGACCTGGGTGCTCGTGTGCCTTCTATTCAACATAAAAAAAATGCTACACGGTACAGCTCTTTAGTGACTCAGTTTACTTGATTAGAAATATTATAAGGTTCTAGGAAAATTTTGGCTGTAACTCTATAAACTGATAGCTATTAAAGTTTACTTTAAGTGCGAGAGACAATCTATGCCTATTGAATTTAAGAAAACTTTGATATTACTTTTGTTTTTTATTTCATTTGAATTCACGTGAATGTTGGTATCCAAGTTTTAGAAAAAATAATAAAAAGAAGAAAATTACTGGCTGCGTGTTGGTGAATTACTTGAGAAAAAAATCATTTGAAGGCTGCTTTGTGGCTGCTTTCGTCTTTTTCTCAAAAGTCAGCGCTGTCAAAAGACTACCTTTTAAAAAAGGACGCCAGAGTTATTCAAGTTTATTTAAAAAAAAAACTTTTTATTTTGCAATATTTGAATTAGCTTTACATTTTTTACTCCTAATGACCTCAGGAATGCGTAGTTAAAATCTTTCGGGTTCCTCGGGCCCACGGTGTATACAGTGTGTTACCGGCATGAGGGCTTTAAATGTAGGTATCGATTCTACTCCTCAAATGCTACATCTTTTGTTCTACGACTTAGAAAATAACTTAATTTAGAGTAAGTTAGAGGTGATCAAACTTTCAAACTTTACTAGTAAAATCAGTGAATTAATTTATTTTGTATAAAAATAAAAAATAAAAATTACCTCATTTTTTAAAGTCGTACAACAAAAGGAGTTATAATTGATACCTACATTTAAAGCCCTCATGCCGGTAACACACTGTAGAAGTAATCTGGTAGTAATCAAGTCAACAATTACAGTAATTTGTAATCGATATTGATTCCTAATTACTAGTAATTGTAATATTTGTATAGATGATTACTGATTCCTTAATATGTAATGGTAATCAAGTAATCTGACATCGTGTAATCAGGAATCGATTACGAAATGCCATTATCTCCTAGCACATTCAAAAACCTAAGTACCCAAACGTCATGCAAATTGGCTCTTGTTTCAAGAGTGATATCATACCTCTTCACATTTACCTGCATTATAATTAATAGCTGGTTATATTTAATTCATTTGATATTGTTGACGTGTTATTAGTTTATTTTATTGTGATGTATGTAAAGAATGGCAAAGCTGATGTTTTTCTGTGTAGAACTGATGTTCAAGTTTAATATCAATAGGTATCTAATTTAAATAAAATGTAACGGAATATTTTAAAGGAATAAATTTAATATTGTATGTAATCACTTTTTTGTTTGTGACTGTACTTATGTACAGGTTGGAAGATGGGAAGAAAAATTAATATTAAATTTTGTTCCCACCATCCAAGCCGAGGCACGTTGGAAGATGGCACTGTGATTTCCCAATATCCAACCTGGGAGGGATTGCTAGGTTGGAAGATAGGAATCACTCCTACTAATCTATGTATCTAGTATATTTCAACGATTAATTGGTACCTACTTACTAAACCGTCGATTTATGTCTAAACTTACACTAGGTAACCAGGTTAATTTGATCTCAGGTTTCAAACATTCTCTACTGGGCCGGAGGTCTAGTTTGTTAGTGGTTATGTTTTCGTTTAGTTAAAAAATATGGTAATAAAAAAGTTTATAAATACCTATACGTATATGCATCCTCAATAATGCGCAACTCGACTTGCACATGACCGACAATGTCGTCGACGCAGCGCTCGTCCTCGAGCCGCGGGTCGAGGATGGCCACGTGCAGCAGCGACTCGGGTGTTCGTCTCCATCAGGCGCCGGCACTGCAGGATGGGTGCAGCGGCCCCTGGCGCCGCTAAATAGAATGCTGTAGGCTTATTGAAGATAGCAGGGCGGGTACCTGTGGCCCAGCGCCTGCACGATGTCGTCGACGCAGCGCTCGTCCTCGGGTCGCGGGTCGAGGATGGCCACGTGCAGCAGCGACTCGGTGTTCGCCTCCATCAGGCGCCGGTACTGCAGGATGGCGTGCGACAGCTCCTTAGCGCCGCTTAGCTCGTTCCTCTCTTTTTCCTTCCATTGCTTCTCTAAAGTTCTAATAAATATTCGACATTATAGTCAGAATCAAAAGTAGCTAAGCAGAATAACATGCTTGAAATGATCCAGACATGACGTATTCTCTTAACAATAGAATCGAGTGCAGAACATTATCAGTAGCTACTTCTACTGCATACTGTACAACATACAAAATTCCCCCGTGTGGTTGCCGGGTTAGAATAGTGCCACTCCATGTCTTCCCGTGGAAGTCGTGAGAGGCGACTAAGGGAATAAAGACTTGTAGTACTGTTAGGCGATGGGCTTGCAACCTGTCACTACGAGTAAACATCTTAGCCTGACTATGCAAAATGTGGTTACAGAATTATCAACAACTTTAGAGTTGTTGGTATTCTGTTGCTCTGCCTACTCCATTCTGGGAATAAAGGCGTGACGTTATGTATGTATGTATGTATGACAATACGGAAACACGTCAAAGACGATATCGTTATTACCGTGTAGAATCCCAGCCCTGGGCCTCTATTCTACTGCGTTTGAACGATATCGTCTTTGACGTGTTTCCGTATTGCCAACGTTCTGATAACTCTTGTCATTTTTAATTTACCATAATGGCGACTGTGACAAACGATTCTAAAACACGTCAAACGTGATCTCGTTATAACGCAGTAGAATAGAGGCCCAGATTATAAATATTACGACTGAGTTTCATAATACCTTAGTTTTTTTATACCTAGGCTAAATCTCAAACTTACTTAAGTATTTTAATCCTGTAGCGTGCCGAAATTTAAAATTGTTTCATATATAAAACTAGCTTTAAGAACTTCCGTTAAAAGTACGAGTACACACTACACACAGGTAATTTGCAGAGCTCACAAATAAAACCAACTTTCACCTTGCTTTTAGGTCTGTTAGGGAACTTCTTCCCCCGTTTCAACTTCCTCCCCTATGGAGATTTTCGCCCTCCTTACCCGTGGTACTACCGGTGATACTACTAGTAGTACCACGGGGATTATTTTTTGTCCGTAGTACTACTATCCTGCCTAGTAGTACCACGGGAGATTTTTTATTACCCCTGGTCCTACTTATCATTTAAAACTTATGGGTCACGGCGAACTAGCTCCACAAGTCCGTGCTCCACATATGGGTCACACTAAGAAACAACCAGGTACGCTGTCCGATATTATTCGAGAATAAGAATACTGTATTTTTATTTAGTTCTACAACACTCGTTTTTTTACAACACTGAGTATTTCAATTATTTTCGCACCTTTTGAACCTTCCCTGAACAAACATTTTAAAACTCTCGCTCACAGCATTTTTTTTTTTTATATATATAGATATAATAAAATATAATAGATAATAAAACCGCTCACGCTGTCAGTCATGCGTTTTCATTTTCTTTTTTCATTAATTTAGTTTTTGTGTTTTGTGTCGTTTAAACGTGGTATTTGTACATATTATCAGTAATCAATAATATCAAAAACAAAACACCGCCTTCAAAAACGCAAAAAATACTTCTTTTAAAATTATAGGGACCTAACTAATAGGTTAGTCCAACCTATTAGGTAGGTCCCTACAATTTTAAAAGAAGTTATTTTTTGCGTTTTTGTAGGCGGTGTTTTGTTTTTCATAACATTTATTTTATTTCATTATTTTTAGTGATCATATCAGAATACGCTGTTACGTAGTCCACTTCTTACTTGATATGAAAATTTAAGTTATTTCAAGCGCGCCGCAAGCAACGCCGCGGGAAAGTCATAGTCATTATTTTTCGTTGTAGTCGCTCAAGCATCGTAATCGAGATATCTTATCGCCACCCTCGAAATAGGTACCGTTGAGGAGTTCCGGTGGCCATCTGTTGTCTTCATTATCAGTTCTACTGCACTATGCTAAACTTTCTGAGTGCAAATGCTAGACTTGTTACTAGAAATAATAAAATCGCAATATGTTTGACTACAATATTTATGGAGTTCCCTCAATTCCTCACTGATCCCCTCATTAGATTCAGATTTGGTGGCAATGGAACCTCGGAAGTATACTCCGATACTTTCAAAATCGGTCCACAATTGGCGGAGTAGGTAATCGGTGAAAATACATTAAAAAAAACATAGTGGAACGTAGGTAACCCACTCCTTTTTTTGAAGTCGGTTAGAAATAATTTTATTCATTACCATTTTGTGAATAATTCCATGCAAATATCATACTTAAAATTATACAAACAGGTTGACATTAGGTAAACGTCATGATATTATGACATTCAAAACAAAACCCAAGAAGCCTAAAACTATGAAAATAAATGATTACAAGAGCGAGACGATGTGGAGAAGCGGATATACCGAGTCATCCGCTCAAAATGGGTGCAGACTCGTGGTCACCCCAGTTTGTCACCCCAGTGCCTTTCGACGGAGCCCTGCCTATGGCAGGGCTCCTATTTCTGAGCGATTTGCCCTTCGGGCATCTTAAGATACCTAACGAACCTAACCTACAATACAATACAATACAAATACTCTTTATTGAACACCAAAAATAAAAAATAAAAACAGAACATGGAACAGTACATTTAAATCATAGGTATACAACAGGCGGTCTTACCGCTAAATAGCGATCTCTTCCAGACAACCTTGTAAGAGAAATAACTGAGGACACATATTCATGGCAGGGGGTGTAAACTAATTCGTTTAGAACTCAAACTAAATAACTACACGAAACAATTAAATTATTTCAATTTTGAAATTAGAACTATTTATAAATATACTAAATATAAATACATAAAATAAATAATTGAATAAATACATACTAAATACATATAATTATACATCTATATAATATATACATACATACATCCTCCAAAAACAGCCAAACAATGACAACAGACGAAGCATGAGATATAACAAAGAAAAAAAGTAAGGGAGATAATAGAAAAACTACGGAAGTGACAGAAAATGATCCTTTAGCTTGCTTTTAAAAATGGCAACAGACTTAGCACGTCGTACCTCCACAGGCAAAGCATTCCATAACCTTATCGCCTTGATGGTAAAAGAATTTGTGTAAAATTTAGAGGAAGAAAAAGGAACTGACAGGAGAAGGTTTTGGGACGCTCTAATAGATTTAAAATAATTGAACCGCTCTTTTAGGTAGCGCCTACCTACTTTTGCGGAATAAAAATTATTTCTGACGAATAACCGACTAAAGCGAATAGCACTGGGGTGACAAACTGGTGTGACCACGAGTCATCCGCTATCACAATAAATAAAAATATAATAATAAATAAATTGGCGTCGGGAGTTGACGACCTCATCGCCCACTGGTACTTCCAGTGCAGTCAGTCACCTCAGGGCAGCTAGTGGCGAGCTGTTGGTGAGTAGCGACACCACGGACCTGAGTGCTCCCGAGGGAAGGTTCTGTTCCTCACCTCACGCTCGCCTTCACCGGCCGGCTGGAGTGTATGATGACGAGGAACAGACCCTCACCTCTGGCTTGCCTTGATTGGCCGGTCAGAGGTCGGAGTCGCTAGAGCTTTATACTCGAAGGGTGGATGTGTTGCATAAGTGGCGAGTGGGCACCTTATGGTCGTTTAAAGTCCAGAAGCACCTCTCCACCCTTAGCCCCTATGGAACTGTTGCCTCTCTGCTGCTATGTATTTGCGGCTATTTTGGGAGGCCCATTCCATTGAGTTGGCGAGTCACCGTCTGCCATTTCAACCAAAGTAATTAGCATTGGCCAGGCAGACGCCATAGTTTCATCAATAGCCTAGTTCACCAATCCATATCATTTCATGAATATAAACTGTTTTTAATGTTCCTATTCTTCTTAAATAGTCTTACACTAACCGGGGGTTGTCCGCAGGAGCATACTTCTATAGTGTGAACTCGAGGACAATCGCCGGGTGGTGTCCCACCACTTTACTAAATTAAAGTTGTCTAAAGGGCCTCTGCGTGTTGGCTTCGGCTCCATGTACGCCTTCCAAAGGCCCGGGACTCCCATAGTCCCGTGTTTGGTAAAGACATACAAATAATAATAAATTACAAAAACATAAAATTTAATATACGCATAAAAATCCTGAATACTATTAAACGCTTTTTCAAGTAAACATATTTTTAACCTACTGACAAACAAAGCATAAGATGGCGCATTCTCAACATCTAGGCTCAGTTTATTATAAATACGAACGACCGCCGCCCGCAGCGCATTTGAATTGCGCGCCAAACGGACCAGCAAAGGGTTTATGTCCCTACAAGTTCGCCTCTGATCGGCTTGGCGTGCCCTAAACTCATATTTTTATGCATCCACGTGTATTTGGCTACCTCAAGGATGTACAGACTCGGAACCGTGAGTATTTTCAGCTTTATAAAGCCAGCTATAATTCTCACGGGCCTCTTCTGCAACACAAACACTCTGTCTCTATCAGCTGCAAGACCCCAAAAATCAATTCCGTACGATAGAATGGAGTTTACATATGCATAGTATGCCAGGTGGAGATTTTCTCGCGATAGTATGGGAGCGAGTCAAGACAGAGCGAACGCTCCCCGTGCCAACTTTCCCGACAACGCATCAATATTGTTACGTACGTGGGGGTAGGTAACTGATAGAAATGCACGAACACACCGATAATTAAGAGCAGACTTTAATTAACACAATCACTTAATCGTTACAAACAATTATCGCACAGTAAACTTAGATGATCGCTCGGTTCACTCGTAGGTAGGTACGCACTGGGCTGGGATTCTACACGGTAATAACGATATCGTATTTGACCTGTTTCCGTATTGTCAACGTTTTGATAACTCTTATGTCATTTACAATAATGGCGACTGTGACATAAACGATTCTCAAACGTGTCAAACACGATATCGTTTTACCGCACCTGAATAGAGGCCCTGTTCGCTGTAAGGAATGTCTCGCCGCTCGCGCGCGCCTCACGTTTTTATACTCCCAATCGCCGATTGTTCCAGATTTCCTTCTCGAATGACCGATGGGCCTTGACCCGGCGGGAACGTTTGATAATGGAAGGTTCTACTCATTGCGGCCTTGTATTACAATAGCGACGGCCTTGGCCTTGAACTCGATTGTACCCGTTAACAATAGGCATGTCCTTGAGCCGGCACGTCGATTCTAATTTACCTACCTACCTAACCATACCTACTCGTAACAATATGCTTATCCCACTTCAAGCCAGAGTCAAAATGGAACCCTAAATAACATGTATCCTGCACTTGCGGCACAACTGTACCGTTAACGACAATATTTAGGGGTGTTGCATATTGTCCCCTAAGCCTAGAAGTGCATAATAAACGTTTTCGACAAGTTAACTGCAAACCCGTTAGCATCGAACCAATCAGACAATGTTTCAAGTGTCCTAGTGACATTTCACTCCAGGTCAGAAAAAATGGCACCAGCCATCATCTGCGAATATTATAAAGTCACCATCCGGGAACATACCAATGAGGTCATTCACCATTAGGTACCAAAAACAAAATATTTCCCGTCGAAGTTACCTGGGGAACAGCTACTGCCTGCTGCTACCAACAGAAACTGCCTGCTCCTCCCACAAAGAAATGTTCAGATGAAATTGAGAAAGCTACCCTGTATTCCGTAGTGCTGTAACTTCATCAATAAAAGGGAATGATCAACTGTATCAAAGGCACGTGACAGGTCACAAAAAATGGCAGCAAAGAGTTTTTTTCTGATCAAGGTATTGAAGCACGCGCTGGTGCACTGCGCGCGCAGCATCGACAGTGGAGCGGCCCGGCTGGTATGCGTACTGGTGCTCATGAAAAAGGTTGTTGCTTTCAAACTGCCGCACCAACCTATTACTTATACCGGATTCAACCACTTTAGACAGGGCAGGGACCAGAGAAATTGGTCGGAATTTGAATCTCCTCTATTGATCCCTTCCCTTTATACACAGGGCTAACTTCTATTATTATTGTGTCCGGTAACCTTTTTATTAGGTTAGCTGACATGCCGTAAATAATCAGAGGAATGCTTGCTTCTTATAGATGATAATAACTGTTTTTATCTCAGTAACAGTATATAATTGAGTATCAACCCTAGTTATATCGGTGGCAATATAAAAACATTGGTGGTGAGGTAAAACATTGCACGTTCCTTATTAACATTATTTGCCGAGTTTATATTCAGTTCTATAAAAAGTCATTTATAAGTTCAGCTAAACATGCAGGGGTATTATTCAAACCAGTTGTGGCTAACATAAGAGCTACAATTGTATTCGGCTTGCTTACCTTCCTGCTTGTCTCAGTATTAATAATTTCCCAAACAGTTTTGCACATATTATCAGTTACTTACACATTGAGGAGGGCGTTGGAAAATGCGATCCTTCAGTAACGGTCCACGCCTAGTTCTATAAGTAAACGTAATCTAGCGCTTTTGGGAACCCTAAATGCCATGCTGGCGTCATATTTACAAGTCAGCGAGGATATTATCGATACCCACTCAATTCTGTACTGCGGGTCTAATAGCTGCGTGCCGTGTAGCTCGTGTCAAGTCTGCTCCAAGCAACGCCTCTTCCAACGCTATCAGAGGAAGGTGTACCGAAAAAGGGAAGGAACCGAAGCCTCACACGAGTGATTAGCAGCCCAACTCCAGAACTGCCTTGTGATCGGTTCCTTGCCACTTTTATTAACAACCGGTGTCACCTTCCTGCTCCAAAAGTCCGGTAGTCCCACGGAGCCAAAGAACTATTGACCCATTACATACTTGCCTAGCATTTACAAGGTCCTTACCGGTTATTGCCCGTGGTCCACCTAATTAGTTCACCTGGACATTTTAGCAACCCGTAACCGAGTCGACGGAGCTCCGCTATCGCGAAGCTCCTATTTCTGATGTATTTTGGCCCTTCGGGCCCCCTGAAGAACTAACATAACCTAAACCTACCAATAGGTTTTAACCAGTTTAGTCTCCGCAATCCACAGAGGTGAACCAATTAGGTGGACCACGGGCAATGACCTCTCCTTACAGTCCATTTTGGCCTCTGCTCAAAATGGATGTAAGGTTGGAACCCGGAGTCCTAAGGAGCTCCTCCTCATAGACATGACCATTTGCCAGCAAGTTAGGCGAAATAAGACGGCCCTTTCGGCTGCTTGGATTGACTATAATGATTCGGTACCTCACTCATGGCTGGAAAGGATCTTGGAGTTGTATAAAGTTAATACAACTTTGAGATCTTTTTAGGTGTGTGTATGAAGCAGTGGGTCACAGTCCTTCGTCAACCAGGTGGTCGAGTTGTCACGTCTGATTTGCCTAACTTGATAAAGATTGAAAGAGGCATCTTTCAGGGCGATAGTCTGAATATTTTCTGGTTTTGCCTGGCCTTGAATCCTCACAATTCTTTACTGAATGATTCTGGGCTAGGCTATCAACTTCGTAGAAAGCTAAAGACATTTCTCACTTGTTGTACATGGATGACCTCAAACTGTTTGCATCAAAGCGCCAAGACCTTCTGGTACTATTGGAAATCACACAAGAGTTCAGTGGTGCCATGAAGATGGAACTCGGTGTAGATAAATGTGCGGTCATACATGATCAACGAGGGGAAGTTGTAAATTCATCGAATTTGCAGCTTTCCGAAACAATGACTCTTAGATCTCTCTCCGAAGTAGAAACCTATAAGTATCTTGGTATGTCAGCCTTTGGGTATTGCGGTCGGCGATGTCAAGCAGTCGGTGTCCTTGCCGCTTGACAAAGTTCTTAACAGTCTTTTGTCGGGTGGTAATAAGGTGCGCGCCTTGCGCCAGCGGCTGGGTGATGCCGCTGCTCACATACTCCTTTGGCACACTAAGGTGGACTCAGACTGAGCTGGACGCCCTAGACAGAAGGGTCCGTCTACTGTTTAAATCACATCGCATGTTGCACCCACGCTCATCTGTTATGAGATTGTACATCCCGTGGAAGTGTGTAGGTCGTGGCATTTTTCGAGTAAATGGCAAGAATCTCCACAACCGCGAGATATGCAATCTGAGGGATTATTTCCTTGGCAATGAGTGTGGAATCCATAGTGATGTGGTTGCAGTAGACAGGAGCCTTTCGCCTCTCTCCTTGGCAAACGAGAACTGGAGCAGACCAACGGTGTTAAGCACTAAGGACCGCAAGAACGTATGGAAGAGTAAGAAGCTGCACGGACACTTCTACCGAGCCCTGACAGGGCCTGACGTAGTTTTTTTAGAGTCTGTAAACTGGCTAGGTTATAATGATTAATAATTACCGGAAATATATTCCAAGGCACGGCACGTCCGACATTTGTCGAGCGTGCCGTCGCTCCGGCGATTCACTCAGACATTCCGGTTGTTCTCATTTGGCCAACGGCGAGTATTTGCACAGACATAACCTCGTGGCCAGGATCATCCATCAGCATCTTGCTCTTCAATATGTTCTTGTTGAGTCCGAAGTGCCGTACTATAGGCACACACCAGTGCCAGTCCTCGAAAATGGTCGTGCTATTGGGATCGTTCTGTCATCACGGATAGGACTATTTATGTATTTATTTATTTGTTCATTTAGTTATTTATTTATTATTGAATTGAATTATTTTTGATGCCAGTAGGTCTGATATCGTGTTAAGGTAACGGCGCCTATTACCGCGGTACTTAAAGTAATACTAGTAGGTAATCAAAGCTCCTTAGAGGATTTTTTTTCTTTTATTTAAGAGTGTTTATTGAACTTCGTAACTTTTGGACTCATTTTACTCTATTATTTATTGCAAAATAATTATTGAAGCCAAAATACCCTTAGGTAGGTATTGTTTGTATGACTAACTCTCGTTACACAAAGGATGCGATTTTTGCTTTCATTAAGCCCTTAACTACGAGTATGTACATTTTTATTAAAACGACCCATACAGTCGCGATCTTTAATTTAGGACCCACTTCCCGGAACATTTGTTTAAACCACTCATTCGCAATAAAGGCGAAAACGCTAAATCAATTTATTCGAAAGACAGATAAGGCATTATTATGATTAAATGGCTATTCATTTCAAAAAGGTTATCACATCGAATAATCTCTGACTTATATCTTTAAAGAGACATGTGTCAGTATCAATGAAAATAATTTGAAGAAATTTAATTTTTTAAATGCTTGCAGTTAATCGGGAACAGTTAAGAGAAACATAAGATACTTTTGTTTGCCGATGACTATTCGGTAATAGTTCGAAGTGATGAGACGAAGCATTACGAAGGTTAATATACAAAAAACCAAGTTCATGGAATTTTACGCACCACAGGGTAAACCAGTTCAACCAAAAATTTGCTATAAGGGGTTTGAACTAGAAAATGTTAATGCAATGAGATTCCTAGGCATAATGATAGATTCACATACCAACTGGCACTGCCATTCCGATCAAGTCGTCTCAAAAATATGTAGATTTGCCTACCCTTAGAGGGCTAAAGGATGTTTCTTCAGAAAAAACAGCCCTACTTGCCTTTCATCGTACGTCATGTCCAATCTGCGATACCCACGGACTTATTTTGTGGGGTAATACCAGCAGCAAAGACGGCGAGCATTCAGGGACCCTTGGCCGCGAGTGCCTCTAGTCCTGGAGACGCAGACAAGGTCGGTTTTGCCGTCTATAGACATGCCCCCCCAGAACATGCAAGAGCCACCTCCGTAGCCCACTGTCTCTTCAATACAGGCTTGAGCAAATCGTTCGCCCGACCTTCTGTAGACTCTGGCCCGCCTGTCGTTGCTATAAAGACAGACTCTCGTCTCATCGGTAAAGAGAACCTGCTCAACCGTCCAATCGACGTGGTCGCGGGCAAATTGCAAGCGATCTCTGCGATGCTGTGCGGTCAACATTGGGCCTGTAGCAGCCCTGTGAGCCACGATATCCTTCTCCCGCAGTCTTCTTCTAACCGCAGAGATGCTAACTGATCTTGTCCGGGCTTCTCTGAGGCGTTGTTGCACCTCAACAGCACTAGCGAAGCGATTGCTGAGATAATGTCACGATGAAGCGATCATCTCTTTCGGATGTGCAGCGTCGCCGACCAGCCCCACGTCTTCTGATGTAGCCCCCAGTCTCTTGGAACCGCTGAAATACTCGGTGGACAGCATGAAGGCTTAGTTTGAGTTGCCGAGCGACATCACACTGCCGAACTCCTGCTTGCAGTAGTGCAACCACTTGAGCTGATTCAGCAGCGGTGGTCTCCATGTTCGAGGGTTGTTTTCTTGCTTGAGTTCCTTAGATGTGTTCTCTTCGACGTCTGGATAGTGAATGATTGACATTTGACCTTGTACAGGCATTTTATACCCCTGGAAAAGGGCACAACTCGCGACCCTTCAAACGAGTATTTGTGCACTTTTTTTTCGAAACGCTCTGATTCACAAGCCATTACGTTTTGTTTAAATTAAACATTATTAATTTAAAACACATTAAACGTGCTTTTAATTGATACTAATATTAATTATGTAACATAATTTCGCTAAGGTCTAGATTAGCTTGAATCTGATTTTCGCGGAGGGGCGATATTTTTGACGCCGAGTGTAGGTAGTGTTTTGGAACATTATTAGTTATTATTATTACTTTGTTATTTCGTTTATACAAGATAGTGTGTGTGTTAGATATAATATAAAGTAGGTAGCTATAAATCAAGTAAACGCAATGGAGGAAGGATTTGAAAAAGGGCAATCGGACCATCTATCAAAAATAGATGGGCTTATGGTCGCTGAGTATTTTTCAAGGAACAGTAACTTTGTTGCTGCCGAAATGCGTAACGAACTGCGTGAATCATAATATTGTTGAATACTTGCCGCTGCGGGCTCTGCCGCCCGCGTCCCGCGTCCCGCGTCTCGCTTCCCGCGTTCGCGTCTCCCGCTTTGTTTTTAAGTTTTGGGGATGTTTCACTTTAGCTATCAACATTATACTTTATGCATTAATGTTTTTGGTATTTTTATGTAAAATACGGTGACCTAAAATTATAGGTAAGTGCTTGATTCCCTTTTATCCGAACTTTATTTAACCAACTTGTTCGACAAACATTACAAACTGAAAAGCCGGTCAGTGACAGACAGTTTATTTAAACTGTAGGTTTGTAATACAAAACAATACATAACCATAAGTAGTAACATCCAAACGAATTCGTAAAAATATTTCGACTTCCAAAGTTAAGCAACTAAGAGCGTAGTCTAAAACAGGATGGGTGACTGCTTAAAACATCGTGTTGATAAAATCAGTTTTGTGACATATTTGTAGCAGTTTTACTTGAGATTGCTGTTTAATCGTAAACTATGAAAGTTAGACTATAACTTAAGCTTAAAGTAGCATCAAAATAATAAACCATTATAAAAATACAATCCGAATAAAAATGCAAAAAAAATGGGTTTTTTTCATGTTTCTTGTATGGGGACCCCTCTTGGGATTTGATTTATCGTTCATTTTATAATTTTAAACATAGAGTTTATAATAAGACATATTCTGTGAAAATTTCAACTGGCTACTTATTACGGTTAAAATGATATAAGCCCTGTAAACTTACTCATTCATATAAGGGCGAGACCCACCGTTAAATGATGACGTCATCATCCGTGAGCGCTCGCCGCCGGGTTTCGAGCGCCGGATACAAAGTTTAAAATTCAATATCTCGGAAACTATTTGACGTATCGAAATTATTTTTTTTACAGTATTTTTTGTTTTTAATGGAGAATATGATAAGCCAAAAATCTCAACTGGCCGACATTCTCCATTGTTTCGTGTTTTTTTCCAAAATGACGATGTTTTCTAACTCAGAATATTACGACATGATGTTATGCCATGAAGATAGCAATTTAAATCGTGCTCGCGAACTGTATCGGCAACGATTTATCGATGGAAGACCACCCGCTGAACAGTGACGGCTACCTTCGTACCAGTGTTTTCTCAGCATGTCAAGACGCCTACATTCCACAGGCTCGTTTCATCGGCTTACTGAAAGTGGACGTCCAAGCACAGTCGATACCAGGCAGGCTGAATTTGTGTTAGAGCATTTTGAAGAAGAGCCAACCACGAGTACGAGACGAGCCGGAGCAAGATTCGGTATGAACTATGTTGCAGTTTGGCCAATTCTTCGTGACGACAACCGTCATCCTTATCACTATCGCCGTACGCAGGAGCTGATACCCTTCGATCTTCGATCAGTGGTACCTACACTATGTTATATGGACGGATGAGGCAACATTCACGAGGTCAGGACTTTCAAATGTGCATAACGATCACGTTTGGGCTCCCGAGAATCCACACGCTTCACGGCAGGGCAGATTCCAACACCAGTGGCAGCTGAATGTGTGGACTGGCATTTATGACGGGCATGTTATTGGTCCTGTCATTTTGCCTTCGCGTCTGAACGGTGGCAACTACCTAACGTTTTTACAAACGGAATTCGAAGAGGCGATTAACGACTTTCTTGTGGCCGACAGGGATTACTTTGAGAACCAAAGGAACATGGTGTTTAAGCACGATGGAGCTTCGGCTCATTTTGCTCGCGAAGTGCGAGAGTACGTTCGCTTTCCACGAAGATGGATCGGCCGTGGGGGACCTGTGCTATGGCCCGCTCGTACTCCGGACCTCACACCCTTGGACTTCTTCTTATGGGGTTATGTGAATTACAGAGTCTTCTCCGATTGCCCAACGGTTTTCGAGATGGAGCAGCGTGTAAGATCGGTGTTCGCGTCAATAACACCGACGATGGTGCGAAATGCCACACAAGCCATATCCCGACGAGCGAGGTTGTGCGTTGAGCAAGGCGGAGCTCACTTTGAGCCGTTCCTGTAAATTTGACGTTCATTACGAAAAAGTAAGTGTTAATTTAGGTTTCTTCGTTAGGTTAGGCCTTTAAAATCTTCCAAAACTCGACTTGTAATATCTATCTAACCGACTTCTGTACATTTTGTTAGTATGTCTCTTGATCGTTTCACGAATTAGGTAAAGTTGTACATGAACATTCTGCGTAGTTTACTCTTTAATTTTACTGAAATAGGGTTTGCACACATCAATGAAAACAATGGTTTTATTTTTTTTGCCGGTAAGTCATACGGAGATAGTACGGTTCCCAAATATTGAAAATGGACTTGTTATAAGGCACCATTTAACCCCCTTTCGGGTTTAAGGGTATTTTTGTAACACCTTGTATATATATGAAGTTTGTACATTTATAAAAAATAATATGCATATGTTTACTATAAGAAACCCTACAAAAAGACTACGCTCCAATTACGGGCATGACATAGTATGTGTTCCCTCTAAATCTGCGCTCCTTACAAAAAGCGTAATATGTATGAGCATTAAACTTTATAATAAGCTGCCGGTAGACCTCAAGCAGTTACCACCTTTACCTTTTAAGAGAAAGTTGTTCGATTGGCTTGTAAAAAAATGTTTTTACAGCATAAATGACTTTCTGCAAAGTTAATGCTCCCATTGACAAAATCGTGTATCAGAAATTGTATCATAAAAATATCTAATCAACTAATATATTATTGTCTAATTTCAAATAAATCATGATTTTAACATCCATATTAACGTGTAGACTAGAATTTTATTAGACCTAAGACTGATAATATTGTACGCCTCTGTGAGGTAGGATATGGAGAACTGTTCATATTTATAAGATCCTCTGTAGAACCCATAACCATGCAATAAATATTTTGTTTTTTTTTTTGATTTGATTGAGTTCAAATAATCCATTTATGCGAAGAAGGGTTAGGGATACGTGAAATAGCACGACAATGTAACGTAACCAGAGCCAAGGTTCGTCGATGGGCTCGAAGGTATGAAACGGAAGGGAATTCCGATACCGGCGGCAAAACAACCGTCGCCCTCATGCCGTATCGGAAGAACAACGGCACCTCATGCGAAATCAGTATGAAATAGTTGGTTTCACGCCTACAAAGCATTTTACAGAGATGTTTGACGTCCATCCGTTTTTTAACAATTAAAAGACACTTTACATAGTACGGGACTGCATCAAAGGCGACCGGCACGAAAGATCGCATTACCAGGAAATAACGACAATCCGTCTTAACTTTGCACGTGATTATTTAGACTTCGACTGGGGCACGCTGCCTTCACAGATGATAAAACGTTTAAGTCATCGCAAACAGGCAGGTTACATCTGTGGCGAATTAACGACACGCGTTACACGCAAGACCACGTTATTGCTAACCATGCGTCCGGTCATATCACTGCCAACATTTCGGGCTGGATGAGTTCAGATGGTGTCGGAGAACTGGTCAACTTGCCTCCCAAAGTGACTGCTCAATCTTATGTGGACCTCTTAAGGGGGCACCGAGCTTTTTGCGCTCATTAACTTTAGGTATTTTATGCACTCTGTGTATGTGTGCGTATAGCACACCAGCAAGGAGCGAGCTGGAGCCATGCGCCGGCCGCGCGCCGCGCCTGACGAGCCGTGCGCCGATCCACTAGGCGCGGAGGATGCTACTAATGTTTACAAAATAAAAAAACAATCGATTCCGAATACTTTTATTAAAATATTCACTATAAGAAGTTAAAAACTTTTTTCAGCCTACATTTTTTTTTTAAATTGTTGTTTGCTGTCGGTAGGTAAGGTAGGATTGAATTACTTGTATTAGGTACAGTACATCACGAGATTGTTGAGCCACTCTAGAACCCTCTCACAGATAGATGGATAATTTTTAATTAACGTCGTTTGTACAACTAAGGTGTATTTAGCTAGTGTTAAGTTATTTATAATATTTATTGGTCATTTGTTCGGCTAAAGAGAATAAATCATAAGTAAAAGCCGTACATCTTCCAATCGGCCATCTTCCCTCTCCGAAGGTTACCGGGAGAACCCCTTCATAGAAAGTTGACGGTAAATTTTGACGTAAATAATTTCTTTTGCGTGACTTGACGCTGTCATTAGGACAGAGTTCTATGGTGGCTGAACAACCCCGTGATTTAATGTGACTGTATATTGAAATGAAATAAAACCTAATTACCTTATACTAAGCATAAAATAAAGTGAACTCAATACCTAATGTAAAGTAATAGAACGGCTAAGTAGGGCAAAAATCCCAGTCATCGACCCTTTCTTCAAGTTATTATTTTTAACCGACTTCAAAGAAAAGGAATTTCTCAGTTTGACCTGTATGTATGTATGTATGTTTGTCCGCGATTATCTCACGTTTGGCTGAACCGATTTTAATGCGGTTTTCAGAAAAGTATTTGTTTCACATAGGAGAAGGTTTTGGTATTTTAACCGTCTTTAAAACAAGGGTCTTAGTTTGACCCGTATTTACGAATGTTTATCCATGATTATTTCCGCCAAAACTTCAATGTCTGATTCTGATCACTATAAAGTAAAAAAATAAATTGATGTTTTAAAAAACTAAAAACTTAAAGCCGCTGTATCAATCACATATTTAGAAGTTCCTACTTAATGTATGTATGTATATAATGTAATGAATAATGTACGCAGGTATCTTTAGAAAAAAATATTAGGACACAAGAAACAACAATAATCAATATCGGATTTTACTTTACGGCATTATTTTGTCTGTGTAAGTAAGCAATGTCATTGTCTATTTCTCCATCCACTGAAAGACAAGAAATTTGGTCCATTGGCATCCTGTAATAAAACAGAACGTTTTGATTTAACTATAATTTATTTATTAACAGAATTGGGTTTTGGATGAAATTTTGTAATCCTCATTGTATAAAAATAATTCGTATTTGGGACTTACAATTCCATTGTGTGGTAAATTTTATAATCGATGTAAACCAATTCATTTACCCTGTAAATTGAAAAAATATAAAGATAATGTGGAAATTCATACTAAATTTATTAAAATGTTTTCCTATGCACCTCTTACTATTTTTACGCATACCTCACCGGTTCATTAGGTAACTCTTCGTTTTGTAGCGAAGTGCCAACAACTGGAACGTTACCCCTATGAATAAAAAAATATGAATAATTTAGCAATTTTACTCATTTGTTGAAATATAGTTGTTAGGTACTGAGTATACTTGCGAAGCAACAGGAGTATTCTCTTTGTCTTCAGATTTCTAGAGATGTCTTGCTCTAGAAATATTGAAACCATCCCAAGAAGTAACAATATTATATAATTAATTATAGTAAAAAAAACCTCGCGTCGTTCTAAGAAACCTGTTTTGCCTGTAAATGTGTTTTTATAGCTAAACTATTTTTATATCTTGGTAAATATTCACCATAGAAGTGTATTTTTTATATACCTACTAATTGAAAGAACTTCGCGTGTTGTTTACAATTACTTGTGTAAATAAACCAATTTTGGCCCAAAACATCAAGACTACAACTAAACGATTACAAAGTCTTAGTAATACAGACTTTGCTAAGGCGTTTGACCGGGTTAATCATGCCATCTTACTAAAAAAACTACATCATCTTGGAATCCATGGCAATTTGTTGCGATGGTTTGAGTCTTATCTGCATCGCCGGTCTCAGTTTGTTAGTGTCTACGGCTACGACTCGGTTCCATTTATGGCGGATTCCGGGGTGCCACAAGGCTCTAACTTGGGTCCGTTATTGTTCATTTTTTTCATAAACGATCTCCTAACTCGTTTTGACTCACAGTGTCTCGCGTATGCTGACGATATTAAACTCTTCAAATCTATTAAGACGGAAAATGATTGCCTAGCCCTTCAAGACGACATAGATGTAATCTATCACTGGTGCAAAACAAATCGCATGTCCCTAAGTATCAATAAATGTCAGATTATTTCGTTCACTAAAAAAGTAAATTTTATCAACCATGACTATAACATTAATGGCATAAAATTAATTAGAGTTTCTTCCATTAGAGATCTTGGGGTATTGTTTGATAGTGAGTTGTCGTTCCGCGGACACTATGAGTACATAGTGTGCAAGTCAAACCGTATGCTTAGTTTTGTTATGCGCACTACTAAACCGTTTAAAGATGCTAATAGCCTCATTATCCTATACTCAGCATTTGTGAGAACATTGCTTGAATACTGTTCTTCGGTTTGGCAGCCTATTTACACAAACCACAGAGATAGAGTAGAGTCAATACAAGCAAAATTCGTAAGATATCTCTCGAATAAAAATGGGACTCGTCGAACTCTGCCGGAGTATGCTGACAGGTTGGCTGCATTTAACCTTCAATCTCTGTCGTCCAGACGTAAAGTCACTAATTTAGTCACGCTCCACAAAATATTGCACGGCGGTCTTGACGGTAACCTCATGGATCATGTATGTCTTAGAGCTATCAACAGAAAAACCAGAAACCAAAACCTGTTTGCCTTGCCTATGGTCCCAAACAATAATGTTACCAAAAATGCACCTATTGCTCGAATGTGTCGTCTATATGATAACCTAGACATAGATTTAGACATATTAAATGTTTCAATGCCGAAGTTAAGGAACATTTTGAAAAACAGATTTTCTTAACTGTTTTATTTACTTTTCTTTATTTATCGATTTCGTTATTTTATTTTGTAAAATAATGTCAATAATTTAATAATCATTGTATTAATTTAGTTTTAATTTCCCTACTCAAATGATGTGTACAATTATTATTGTGGTGTAAGCAGTTTAAAAGTTGATTGTTTTGTCCTTATACCATGTTTTTGCCTACATTATGTTATTGTACCTACTTAAATAAATAAAAAAATAAATAAATAAATACAAATCGATACATCTCGAAAATCAGTCTATGTTGCTACCGATTTATTTTCTCCTCCTTTAGCGTGGCATTTTGACAACTGTCAAATCAGGTTTCTTAGAACGACTCCACTATCAGTAGGTTTACGATTTTAACTTACTTCATTTCTTCACGCAAGCGTTTAGCATTGTGCTTTTGCCAACCCTTTCTCTTCCTTTTTTGGTTGTCTTTGTTCCCCATTTAAAATAAAGTGAATAATCACAAAAATCGCGATAAACGCAACCAACCAACAAGCGACACTATGAATGAATTGCATAACTAAAGCTTCAGTAAAAACAATGCAGCAGGCGATCAAACGAACGCAGTTTTTTCGTAATTACGTATCGTTGCCTCGGCGCACTCATAAATGAAAGTGTGCTGACGACTTTGAGAATTTATTACCCTGAGCAAGAAACACCAGTAAAAAAATTTGTGCAAGATAATGCTCCAATTCACACGGCACGGATTGTTCGGAGCTGGTTCTCCGAACACCCTCAATTAAGGGTTCTCCCCTTCCCGGCCAAGTCTGCAGATTTAAATCCCATAGAGAACTTTTGGGCCTTGATGGTGCAAAGGTGGAGCAATCGAAATGAAAGGAACAGGGCACCGCAGCACTCGAAGAGCACTCGATACTAAAACTTGAAAACTCATTTATTTGGAATGTTACTATGTTTATTTCTTTTTCTCGTAGGTTATTTTGTCAAAAAGAACTTTTTTTTTCGTTTTAATGGTATTTTATGTAGTAAAAATATTGATTGCAAAAATTGCTGTAATTTTTTTTAAATGCCGAATTCTTGAGACCTACTAGTTTTTATTTTAATTGAATACCTACCCTACTTAGTGCACAACTTCTATTCAAATCATATATCAAATGCCACAAATTGAAATATATAACTAGTTGAGAAGTTAAGTAGCCATCTGTCAGAAACTGTTCCCGCTCTCTACTTCTATCAAACTGTCGGAAAAAATCGGAAAGGATCGTTCCTCTCCGTTACGTCGGATTTGCATAGCTAAGAGCAGTTGCCCCTAGTAATACCTACATAAACAACAATGCGATTACCAACATTACCAACTGAAATCATATAATAATATCTTAGTAGCTCTTAAATGTATAAGTTTGCCAGACGAAATTCGACCTTAGATGGGTCCTAAATTAAAGTTCGTCACTGTACAATAAGATTAGGTTACAGACAGACACCGTGGTTACTAGCAGACACCGGGAAAATTCCTCTAAAATTTAAGTTTAATGTGCAATATAAATGTGTATTATGTACTTACATAAAATATTAAATTATTTAGGACTATATTTTTGTATTTAATTACTATTAAAAAGAATACACTGTGTTCCTTTCCCACGTTTTCATTTATTTTTCGTTTAATAAAAATAAATATGTAGTGTAAACTCAGGATTCAACGTGGTCACGCTAAAGACATACATACATACATAACATCACGCCTTTATTCCCAGAGTGTGGTAGGCAGAGCTACAGAAATACCAACAACTCTAAAAAGACTTGTTGATAATTCTGTAACCACATTTTACACAATCAGGCCAAGAAGTTTACTAGTGTATTAGTGACAGGTTGCAAGCCCATCGCCTAACAGTATACTACAAGCCCTTTTTCCCTTAGTCGCCTCTCACGACATCCACGGGAAGACATGGAGTGGCACTATTCTAACCCGGCAACCACACGGGGCATAATTGGGGGTCATTAAACTTTTCTTCACAAAAATGTTTTAGGTCCAATCTCCAGTGTAGTATATAATCATGTTGGTACCTACAATACCTTGTCTTACGACCACGAAAAACACCCTCTTTTAGTTACTTGTTAAAGTGAAAGACTAACCTCACGACGAACGCTCGCGGCAGCCGTGGCGGCAGCACGTTGGTCGGCTTCATCGCCTGCGGCTCGAACCGGCCGTACGGCCGCATCCAGTGGTAGAAGCCTTTCCCTAGGTCCATCTTGAGGTCCTTATACGCCAAGAATGCGGGCTTGTTTGCCAACTTAGAGTCCATTAGCCATTTCTAGAGCAAATCAAAGCAATTTTAAACCTTCGAGTTGAATAAAAAGGAAATATTTGTTTTTCTGGCTTTCAATCCATTCACGAAACATAGTTTATTATTTTTCTATTTTATTTCAAAAAACAACTTAGGTGGTAAAACTGGAGGCAGTTTGTTGGCGAATAGTGCGCTCACAGGTTAAACCAAGTTAACCAAGTAACTTAACTTAATAGTTAAGTTACTAATCTACTTGAATCTAACTTGGTTACGAGACTAAGTGTAAGTACTATGAGTTTATTGTTTATTGTGCACAAGCACAGCAAAAAAAAAGCATATCTACCCACTTCATCCCACGGAGGCAATGACCCTGACCTATATTTTTATGACATTTATGCAATGACATTCTATACACATCAGCGCTCAAAACACGCGGCGTCAAAATGGGTTAGGCTCGTAAAACACACTTTCCCGAAATATGAACTTTCTCTAAAGGTGCACTTCTTTAGAAGGGTCATTTTCTCGAATGGTACACTTTCTCTAAAAGTGCACTTCCTGATATGTACACTTTGTCAATAGGTGCAGTTTCCCAGAATTTGCACTTTCGCAGAAGGTATATTTTCCCAGAAAGTACACTTTAGGGGTAGGGGTGTCCCTGTTTTATATTACTAAGGATTTCTATGAAATAGTGCAAATGCAAACAGACGGACACACAGACGGACGGACAGAAAGACCGAAATTATAAACGCTCCGTTAAAATATTTGGCTACTTTGGATACTTCTTACTATATACATGAGAAAATGGGACAGTGTACATTTCGGGAAAGCGGGCGTTTTGGTAAAGTGCACTATTTGAAAAAGTGCACATTTCGAGAAAGCGTGCGTTTTAAAAAAGTGGACTTGATGAAAAATTGCACATTTGCCAAAACGCACGCTTTCTCGAAATGTGCACTTTTTCAAATAGTGCACTTTACCAAAACGCACGCTTTCCCGAAATGTATACTGTCCCATTTTTTCATGTATATAGTAAGAAGTATTCAAAGTAGCCAAATATTTTAACGGAGCGTTTATAGTCTCAATCATTAATTAAAACCATTAAAGTACCCCGCAGCAAACATAGGGAAAAATTGGTTTCAGTCAAATCTCACGAAATTTTAGTATGACGTTGATTTAAATCTCCTGATTATTTTTTTATAAGGGCACAACTCTCTCAGATATATACTTTCAGATATAATCAAGTATATTTTTTCTATTTAAGCGACGTGTTTTCTAAACTCGATATATTGGAATGATACACACTGACGTTCTGACTTCATGCAGTCACCAACTGTCAGTTATGTCCGCCTGTTTAAACCCGTGTATTATTATTATTTATTATTCAATCATTTATTATCGCAAAAAGATACAAAACATTTGCTTTACACAATCGCTCCACAAAACTGTTTGTGTTATGACTTGTGTCAAGTCTCAGTCTCAGTAAAATATTAAACCACAGGTAAATAAATTGATAAATTGATACATTGATTATTTCTGAAAGTATACTTCTGAGAGAGTTGTGCCCTTATAAAAAAATATTCAGGAGATTTGGATCAACATCGTACTAAAATTTCGTGAGATTTGACTGAAACCACTTTTTCCCTATGTTTGCTGCGGGGTACTTTACAATAAACTTCATATCCCAAATGTCATGTCAAATAAATATCATAAATGATTTACAACTATTGTCAAGTTTTCCTTTGTCTTTCGCGTGAGAGAGCGTCAGAAAGAAACAGCTAAAAGCTAGTGACAGAAACATAGTCTGAAAATAAAACAAGAGAGTAGGTCTTTGAATCTTAAGGTCACATAAGTAGCCAAATGGTAAAAAAGTAAAGCCTTATATTGGCTGGTTTTTTTTAGCTTTTCTGTACAGGAAGGAGATTATGAGAGAGAATTGGCGCTAGTCAGTCGCAAGAGAAATCGCCGAAGTATTTTACAAACCAAATAAATCAAGCGTCATTTGCTCAGATAATTTTCTTGAAACTGACGTTTATTGCACCACTAAAGGATATATGCATTTAATAAAGACAGCTGTTTCGCATATTGAGGAAAGCAGGGTAGTGAGTAATGTTACACAACCTGTCCTATTAAAGTTTGCCTTAAAGTGTAAAGTAAACCATAAAAAATCCACTTCGAATTTTTATCTAAATAAAAAAGTGTATCATTCTTAAATTCTCAATTTATATAGGTAATGTATTGTGTAGGTAAGTGATAAATTGCAGAAATATGTGGAAACCAATATGTTTTTTATGCTAATACCTGTATAGGTATGACCCTATTCATACACGTTTACATTACCATTATACACTGGGCCCGTAATTTTCATGCCGCTGACGCAAAAAAGACGTCACGCTACATAGAGTATGATTTCAAATACTTTTATTGAAATTATTAACCATTAGTCGTCAACAAAGAGCGGAATTCTTCATAGCAAAAATCAAATTGTCAGAGGGATTTACCTAACTGTTTTATCGACTTATCGATAAATATTATTTTGTCACTTAACGAAACAAAGTTAAAGTAATGAAATCAGGCTTTTGGATATACATACAAACCAATTAACGGTGTCCCTAATTAGCTGACCGCCACTGTATTTTAGTATAATAGTAAAGAATAAAACAGAAAATACTTTTTTTTAAATTTTCTATATGAAACTTATCATTAAAAATTAAAAACAAATATTGCTAAGAGTAGGTAACTAATCTTCATTCAAAATAACAAAGTCGAAATCTAAATCTGTACTAAATATGTTATCTTCATCTTCCCTGTAGTAAAAGAAAATAGTCATTATTTTTTCAACATTGTCACCTTTCAAATTACTCCTTTTTTCATTGTAGATCCATTTATAAAATGAAAACGAGCGTCCTACCTCAGTTGAAGTAACAGGAGCATATTTGTAGTACTCGATAACGGTGTTTTGGCTGTAATCACTTTTTTCTATAAAATCAGCATATTTGCGTATCATGTCGTAGTCCGGAATTCTATCTAGTACTTTTTCAAGTTTTATTTGCACTGTCTGAGATCCACACCAATTTAGAATACTTTTCACCTGGTCAAGTATTAGAAGAGAGTCTAATAAGGATAAACAGGATGTTTGTAATTTGATTATTGCGTCACGTAAAATGCCATAACTTTATTTTATGTACAACAGATCATTTCTCAAATTATTGTGCTTAAGTAGGTACTCTTTTAGCTTCTCTTATTGCAGCCGACTCTTTTGAATTTAAGTTTGAAATTACTTCTGTAATGCATTCCAAATTTTCTGCATAATATATAGCTGCATTAAGCCATGTGCCCCACCTAGTTATAATAGGTTTTGGAGGCAATTGTACGGATGGACAAATTTGTCTGAATAAGCGTTGGTAAACTATATCTAAGTATACTTTTCTCAGCAATTATTCATCCGGAAGTGATTTTGATGTACAGGAACAACAAATATATTTTTGGAATTTTGTTATAAATTGTGGATTGTTAATCTTTTTCCATGGAATATTGCACGAAACTAAAAATATGATTAAATCTATATAGAATGGGTCTGAACTCGTACTTTTTGAGCATTGTGACGAATAAGTTTTACTCACTAAATGACTTTCAACACAATGTTTCTTTAGCTGATGTAAATGAACGTCACATTTAGAGCAATATATTGTGGAAGAATCTTCTTTGAAACTAAGAGAAGAATCTTTCTGTATCCATTTTTTTATTGTTTTTCTTTTAGGATTAACCATTTTAGTAGCACGGCACGGAAATTACTCATGAAAACTCAAGTGACATTAATGACATAATTATGTGACGCTGACATGTTTTACTTTAATATGGAGATGCAAGTTGCTTATCAAAGAGGTCAAATGTTACAGAATAATCTTTTAAGTTGATTATGGATACCTAATGCGATATTATTCCGTAACATTGATAAGTCGATAAAACAGTTAGGTCAATCCCTCTGATAGTTTGATTTTTGCTATGAAGAATTCCGCTCTATGGTCGTCAATCATTTAATCATGTACAAATAAGTTAAGTAGGTAATCTATTGACTCGTAGAAAAATAAATACCTACTTACTTGATACGTAAAACGTAAATGAAACTATTTGTTTTGAATTTTATGTCGATACATACATTCCATTAAATGGTATTTATTGTTACCACATTTCAACAAGTCAGTACAGAACAGAATTACTCCTCTCTGACTTAAAGCACAATCCTTCTTGCTTCAAATCCCGTACAGAGAAAATCTACGTCATCTTCGTTTTCATACGTCATGTGATATTCATAAAAATACTTTTTTTTTGTAATCATTGTTTTGTTTGTTCGCACATTTGGTTAATTATTCCAACTTCCCTGTTAAAAAGAAAATTTGAATCGATAGGTAGACACGTTTTTTCTGATTTTAACAATTTACACAAACAATCAATATATAATAGTATTTAATTATCAGAGGCATTTAATAAATAATGATTATGAATTATGAAGAAATACTAATTGGAATCATACTCTATGTAGCGTGACGTCATTTTTGCGTCAGCGGCATGTAAATTACGGGACCTGTACGCTTAGCACAAGTTGCATTATCTCGCTTGTCGCTCAGTGCGTCTCTATCATAACAGACTAGATAGAAGGAGAGATCCGAGCGACAAACAAGTCGCGGACCACTTGTGCTAGCCCTCCTGATTATAGAGATCGGAAAAATTTGCGACATTGTTTGCAATTATGTGGACATGACTCCAAAATTAATGTTATTTAGTTAATTATTTTTTTACTTGGCATATAATTTGATTCCTAGTCAATAAATACAAAAGTTTGTTAAAGTATAGGTTTATTAAAAAAAAAGTCCGTATTTTTTCCAAATTTTCTGCTGTCAGTCTATTTCTTTTTACATCGAAAACATACTTAAGTGCTGAGAATCTCCGCTCGCAATCCACTGATGTTAATGGGGCAAATTTCAGTAGTTTTATAGGAATATTATCATTCCAGCATAATTCAGAGTTTACTTTCTGTTGTAAGTTCTGGGTGATAACCTCAAAATCGGGATTTCTGTTAAGTACGGCTTTTATTTTAGCTTGCAAACGGTAACCTACTGCTCCTGGTATACTGTCCAGATTATTTAATATTACTACCTTATAGATACCTACGGAGGGTAATTTAGGTACGGTAATTATGACTAATTTGGCAACTATAAACGTCAAAATATATATATTAAGCAAAAGTGAATCTACGGAGGTTGTATATCTGTAGAACTAGAAAACTTCTTTGTCAGAAATAATAACCATAGCGTGATATACCATGTAGTAGTTATTGGGTATTATTTCTAGTTTAAGTAATCGTGTCAGTTTAAAATTGTTATTTATTTATTATTTAAATATTTACGGAAACGATACCCATTTTAAATACAAACCTTTTGCTAATAATTATTTATGTAATTCATCGTCGTCGTAACGTCATTTTATTTAAAGTTATTATAAGCACTTTATAAATAAACTATTATCTCCAAAAGTTCAAATTATATTTCAATGAATAATTAATTAACATTTTGATTAATTTTGGAGTCATGTCCACATAATTGCAAACAATGTCGCAATTTTTTCCGATCTCTGAAATATAAGGTTAGTATTAATACATTTTAGCGTCGTGTGGCTATACATATATTAATTTAAAACATAGCTAACCTATTTAGTTAGGGTGTCCATTATCACCACACTTGCACCTACTATAGTAAATATTAGTTCCAAAGTAAAAATACTAAATATACTTATGATGGTAGGTATAAAGAAGATAGTGTGTAGATGTTTCTAGATAAAATAAAATAAGTTAACTACAAAAATCAAGCCCAGGTGGAAATAATAATACTTACTAAATTATTAATACTACAGCCCTTGCCAATTTCGGTAACAGCAAACGGCTTACTCCATTAACTAGAGTTCGCTCAATGTTCGCTCTCATTTAGTTTATACAATAATATTAATATTATTTTTTTGTATTTCAAATACCTGACGCAGAGATATTTTTACTTGTAGGTCTGCGTCCTCAGACCTTTTTGTCGGGTCATAAGTATCAGGCTGAAACTTTCTAGATCGCTTCATTTCAGTGAGTCGGACAAACTTTTTATTTGACAAAAATCTCGGTAGTGGGGACTAATTTTGCTAGAGGCCTTGAAACATGTCGATAAGTCCGGGTGCCAAAAATTTACTAATACCAAGCCGATTCTTACTGAAATTTAAAGATTAATTTATGAGAAAGTCAAAAAGTAGATTGTCCGACAAAATTAATGGGGACTATGCGCCAGTCGGACATACTGAAAATGTTGGAAATTCAAACTCAAAAAAGTGATTAATATCAGGCAAAATTTTTTTTTAGGGGTTCATAAAAATTAATATAGTACAACTGTAACGTTGTCCGACAAAATTTATGGGGATAAGCGCCAGTCCGACACTCGAAAAATGTCGAAAATACCAGCATAAAAAAGTGATTGATATCAACCTAATTTTTATTTTTTCAGTAATAAAATAATGTTTCAAACGTGATTCTACGATTGTCCGACAAGAAATGTGGGGAATACTAATAAAAATCGATAAAATATCTATTAAAATTATTCGTTCTGTATACAGCATTTAAGTATACCTATATATATCTCCCCTCTCTCCCTGAACGCTGTCTGTGTGTTTCTGTTCTGTGTTTGGCTGCATGAAAGTGAGTGAGAAAGATGATGGGGCAGAGAGCGCACTATAGGTACCCAGTAGTTACAATCACACTGGCCGCGTGGCATCCATAACCTATTCACATGCACGCAGCCACGCAATACTTTTTGTCAACCCAAACCGAAGTTTATTCATTTAAATTAAAAAAAACTTTTTTCGTTCAACTGTTGAAGTGCTGCCCTTCTATAGAAGAAACTGTTCATCATGCAGTGTTTCTTGTGTGAATTAAAAAAAAGTGAAAAAGACAATTTCAAAGAAGTGAAAGAAACTGTTAAGAAGTTCTCAAAAAATATTTTGGAAAATTGTCACAAGTTTAAGAATGCTCGAGAGTATCATCGTCATAAATATAAAGACGCAGAATTACCCGAAAGTATTGATGATGTTTCAAAACTATATAAAAGTAAAAAAGATTCCGAAAAGGTATTAAAGAAAACACTAACTGGATGTGACCCTTCCTCATTTCCTCCAACAAAACAAGAATTACTTCAGCAAATAAAAAGGATCACTTACATAAGCAATGTATGGTGCAATGCACACTTGCGTTCCCCGACTGATAAGAAACCTGAGGATTACGGTTGGACCATTATAGATAACAAATATGTTTTTTATTGGTTCGAAGGTCCAGAAAGTCCATCTTTCGAAGCTATCAGAGGTATTCTTGTTTTTTCTTCGTAAATTATTTAATATAAATTAATTATAACATTTCATTTTTTTCAATTTTACAGTCCAGAATGACTCTGACAATTGCAATGACAGTGACCAAGAGAGTGAAAATGATGAAGCTGAAGAATCATCTGCATATGAAGAATCCGATAATGAAGAAACAGATTACAACGATTTCGATTAGACATAATAAAGAAAAACTATGAATAATGATTTTTTTTTTTTAAACATTCGTAAATAAATAATTTTTTACTTACTTTTATTTTCTATCCTCTCTTGTATTCTAATTAAAAATTTGCCGTTATAAAAAGTGTTCTATTTTTAAATGACATTGAAAAGCAGATGTTTCTTAAGATTCAAATTTTTATAAGAGTAATAATTTAAAAAAAAACAAACTATTTTTTCGTAATACGAAACCTTTGCTTCAAACCATAAACAAATAAACAAATATTTTTTTACATGTCTTCTATCTTTAATCTCTCCTTAAGTTAACTATTATTAGAATTTAACAAAAATAAAATAGTAACCAAAACTGTATTCCTCAAAAATCTACAATTTAAATTTAAATTTTAAAAGGCCTGTTTAGCTTCCATTTTTTTAATATTATACGAATCCTCCTAAAAAAATCTGTAAGCTCGTATTTTGACACGTCTTATGTATGATTTAGAAGAAAACAAGAAAATTTTTATCGCTTGACTCCATGAGATAACGTATTAGCAAAAAATTGAGCTTCTTAAACCATTTGTTGTATATATACTACTGAGATATTTAATAGTTTTTTCAATATTATCAATTAAAATTGATAAATTTGAGAAGTAATTTTTTTTGCCAATTTTTTTGAGTCAAGTCTTATGAAAAACTAACATTTTATTTATCAAACAACATAAATTTATATTATTTTTCTAAGACTATCTAATTAGAAACAAAAAGGGTAGCTTAAAAAAGTTTATACAATAAACTTGAGCCAAGTACAGCTACATTTATTCACAAACTTCTAATTGTGGTAGAGAGGTTAAAACCTCATGTATACTATATAGTGCGACATATACACTAACAGAGCTCTCGAAAGCGAAAAGCGAAATCCACATATAGATACACTGCCGTTTCTAAGAGCGTATATATAGATATAGTTTCTTTGCGGTTAGGCTAATCTTGTCGGACTAGCGATATGACCCATTATTTTTGTCGGATATCACTATATTTCGGTTATAAATGATCTAATCTACAATTACTCATGTTTGTCCGACAAGTATTAATCACTTTTTTGTGCTGGTATTTTCGACATTTTTCGAGTGTCGGACTGGCGCTTATCCCCATAAATTTTGTCGGACAACGTTACAGTTGTATTATATTAATTTTTATGAACCCATAAAAAAAAATTTAGCCTGATATTAATAACTTTTTTGAGTTTGAATTTCCAACATTTTCAGTATGTCCGACTGGCGCATAGTCCCCATTAATTTTGTCGGACAATCTACTTTTTGACTTTCTCATAAATTAATCTTTAAATTTCAGTAAGAATCGGCTTGGTATTAGTAAATTTTTGGCACCCGGACTTATCGACATGTTTCAAGGCCTCTAGCAAAATTAGTCCCCACTACCGAGATTTTTGTCAAATAAAAAGTTTGTCCGACTCACTGAAATGAAGCGATCTAGAAAGTTTCAGCCTGATACTTATGACCCGACAAAAAGGTCTATGGACGCAGACCTATTGGTATTTCAAATACATAGAGCTTCTAAGTACATTTTATCATAAATACATTTAACCTTCATTTAGCGATCTTATTACTGGGTGGGTTCTGACGAAAATAGCGCTCGATACCTTTCGTAAGCGCTTTGACGTGCGCCATATTCATTATGTCCTGCGTAGGGCTTGCAAATATTCGATAGATTCAGATATTCCAATATTTGACTTTTAATTTGAATGTATTCGAATAATTCGAATACTATTCGAATATACTGAAAATTAAAGAAAAATGCAGGCTTTGATGCTCACTTTCACTTATTATCAGTCTGAAAGCTCAAAAAAACCACATGAATATTTTAAATAAATAAATAGTACCTGGTCGTATATAATGAATAAAAAATAACTAGAATTTAAATATTATTACTTATGTCAAAAAAACTGCAGAAGGTACGAACAGCAACGATTTAGTATCAATTGCACAAATATTATGCAGGTACTTCAATTGAAAAACGACAGAATCAACAACAGAACTAAAAGAAAATAATTAAAATGGTAAAATATATGTATGTGTTAAATTATTAATGTAATCAACACAAAACTATAATGATATTAGTAAATTTTGTGATACAATACAATGTAAGTTTGCTGATTGAAAATTCTATAGGCTACCTTAAATTTAAACTAAACTGAACCATTACATACAATTTTACAAAGTAACAAAAGTAATCAACGAAGTGATTAAAAAAATATCTCCAAAAAATTCTAAAGTTACAAATATTTTGCAACGATTTATAACAATTAAATAAAGACAGAATCAACAACAAAATTAAAACTAAGTAAGTAAGTGAAATCAGTCAAACAATCTAATCAAATAAACAAAAACAATCAACCAAGTTAATAATATTGCTACATTAAAAGGTTGGAAGGTTGATTTTTTTTTGAAGTTGTATGCTGAGCTGACTGCCAACCTCCAGTAGTGGAGAGGAATTGAAGAAGAAAAGGTTGGAGGTGGGTGAATGGGCCCATCCCATTCACCCATTGATGGGTGGGTGGAGGGTGAGTGAGACAGACAGCCGACCATCCCTGATAATTTCTGATTAGTGCCGAGGCAATGTTACATCCGTCTGTCCGAATAACCATAAATATTCGAATACTTGAATACTATTCACCGCGGGGGACGACGACGACACCGGACTGTACAAAAATTAGCTTATATTTCATAAACGGATCCCTTGATCGAAAAGTTGTTTCCACACACGCACAATATTTTTAAAAGACTTATCCAACGACACCCCACACTATGACGTAGACGTGAAAAATAATACATCCCCACGTTACGTGTAGGCGAGTTACCCTAAAAAGTTTTTTTTTATATTGTATTGTACTCAGAAACTTCTCTATTGATAATGTCAAATTACAAGTCAAAATAAATTAAAATTTAGTTACCTTAAGTTTGTTAGTTTGACTTTAAGCGAGTGGGTTGGTCTTCGCGTCTTTGTCAGTCTCCCAGGGAGCGATAGGAGTTTGTCTGCGTTGCGAGTGGGGTAACCGTGACTTTGCGACGTCATTCAAGGTCACTTTTCTTGGCTTCAAGGCACTGTTCGCCGTGCAATCTCCAGTGTCATATATAAGCTTCTTTCCTGGTGAAGTCTCACGATATCAGGTTGGTAGACTCTCAGGTTAGGTTAGGTTAGGGACCCAGAGTGGAAGTTTGGGAAACATTTCCGTTGCCTCGCCCCGCGAATTTTAGGCACTGCTTCGGCCCTCGGCAAGCTATTGCCGAATGTGGGAGGACCTCAGAACCCGTGCCGACACCTTTATATGGAGGTGATTAAAAGTATGGCCCTGTATGGCGCCCCCATATGGTCGGCTTCCCTCGACGCCCGGAACAAAGCCCTACTGCGAAAACCGCAGAGGGTTATGGCTCTACGAATGAGCAGGGGGTACCGTAAGGTATCCTTTGCGGCTGCTTGCGTCCTGGCTGGCACTCCTTTCTGGGAGCTAGAGGCCGAAGTGCGTACCGTGACGTACCTGGCACGAGCGGAAAGCAGAGCGAGAGGGGAGGGCTCTGGCTCAGAAGATGTGAGTGGGCGCAGATCAGTGCCCGAGAGCAGATGATGGAGAGCTGGTTAAAAAGCGTCATGCACCCCATTTATGGAGTCCGCACCATTAAGACTCTCCGACCAGTTCTCCAGTAGTGGAAAGAGAGACCCACGGGCTACTCACATATCGGTTTGTGTAGGTGCTGTCCGGGCACGGATGCTTCGGGCAATATCTGCACAAAGTAGCAAGAAGAAAGGCATCTCCAATCTGCCATAAGTGTGGTGCGCTGGAGGATACGGCGGTACACATTAAGGAGATATGTTCTGCATGGCAAATGAAACGCCTGGAGATGCAAAGAGTTATAGGCAGCTATCTCTCCCTGCTCAGCGTGGTATCAGCCATGCTGGGCAGTGACAGATCGTGGGATGCCGTTGTCTCTTTCTGTGAAGACATCATCTCACAGAAGGAGGCAGCGGAGCAGGCCCGTGAGGAAGATAAGTCATCGGATGCCATCAGGCGTAGACGAAAAGGAAGAAGGAGAAGGAGTTCGCCAACTCCAACTTGACCTAATGGGGCCATAACCCGCCTGTCAGCCGCTGAGGGAGCTGCCACACGTTCACGGCATCTCCCTCCCGTAAGTGACGTAAGTCACCTGACTGGGGAGGCTGGAGCCGCAGTTTTGGTAGACTCCCAACGCATTTGTTAGTCCTTTACCTCAAAAGCATGAATTCCTTGTAGCGATTCACCGAATCGCATTTCACCTCGGATGAACAAAACTTCAATAGAATCTTTTACTTGAAGCAATTTCTCGCGTGGCTTTTTACATCAGTATAATTATTTTGTAGCATTTCATTTTTCGTGTAGTATTTTACCCTAGACGCATTTCGTCGCGATCGATGTTTTTTTGGGACTCTATTTAATTTGACGCATTAATTGATATTCGCACTAAATTTCTGTATCATTTTTTATAAAACGTGTTTTGTGCTTGTAGTTTCATGTCTTAAATGCTATCAAATTCATTGAAATATTATCATCATCGTATTGTAACCACGACGCGACCGTCTCCTGCAGCGGGACCGTCGCGCCGCGCCATAATAAGCGCGCGAAGACTTTGACAAAATAAAACAATTAGATTTTTTATAGAGGTAATTATAGTAGATTGGCGAACTATGATATTAAGCGATCGCAGCGAAATGCTATTACAAAATATGCGATTGAGGTATACTGTGATTTATAATATTTGCTAATAATAAAATTGACGATCGAGACCAAATGAAACAGTAAAATAAGCGCTCGAGGTGAAATGCGAGTAAAGCTATTAACGAACAAAAAAAATGACGACCTTGACACAAAGCGAAAATTAAATACACGATCGAGGTGAAATGCGAATCGGTGAACCGCTACAAGAAAATTATGCTTTTGAGGTAAAGGACTAACAAACGTCCCAACGGACCCCATTGCGGCTACTACAGACAACTACAGGAAATAACTAGACGTAGAAGAGGAAACGCCGAGGGGCATCAGTGGCTAGGACTCATGCCCCTCTTTTCATTAGGGGAACAGGGTGGGCGGGGAGTTCCACATAACCACCACACTATTCGAGTGTAATGGTATGCGCAATGCATTTCCCCTCGTAAAAAGAAAAGGTTAGGTTAGGTTAGGGTCAGCCAACTGTTAATATGACATAATTATTTTGTTCGTCTATTATACGAAGACGTGTGACTCCTCGTTTGGATTTACGAGTATAACCGACTAAGCCCGATGGTGATATAACGTTGCTATAGTAACCAATGAAATATTTACTAACAAACAAAATGTGAAGTGCTAGCTTTTATGGCGACAGTTTGCTGTACGATATTGAACCTTAGGTGGATTGGAAATTAAATTTCTTGAATCTATACCAACTATCTATTTTGTCAAAGTATACCCTACCAGTCAATGATTATGTACATTATTTAATCCAACCTCAGTTTCAGTAAGGTGCAGTGGCGTCAGCACGGATACGAGGCTGCGATGGTCTCCGAAGGTGTCGTGCTCGCCGATGGAGCACCAAGGCTGCCAGCGGCACACGGTCTTGTACTGGTCGAAAAGCGCACGGTGCACCAGCTCCGAACACGTCAGCTCGCTGCGCCGTGTCAAAACCGAAACAAACCACTTAAATACATATAACTACCAATACTTAACCTATTCTAAGCCTACTAGTAGCTTCATTTTGAATCAATGTCAGTCATTTAAAAGTTTCTCAACACAAGATATCCTGATTTTTGAAGCGACTGCGATTGCTCACACGCTGGCACAGAGTAAACATAACAATAGTTCATCTTCATACAAAGTTAACGGGGACCCACTTTCAGCGAAACTTTTTACCAGCACTCTAGAGCAAGTCTTTCGGAAGCTTGCGCCGCTCTGGGAGGAAAGGGGACTTACTATCGGGGAGGAGTGATTGACCAGGCTTCGTTTCGCCGATGATATTATCCTATACTCCAGAACAGATACTAAGTTACGGCTAATGCTCAGATCTGAGGTTGAACTTAAGACGTTAAAGGCCAAACTCATGACGAACAGCACTGAATGGAGTTAAATTTAGAACATTTTACTTATGTCCATGAGTACCTTTACTTAAGATATTTAGTATCTTTTTAGGCACGACAAAACCGATGAGTCCCATTTGTTCCATAGAACATGATTGTAATAGAACAATTTGAGAAAATATTATCCCTATTTGTACTATAGAACAGTTTGTACTTTTTGGTCTCAAATTGTTCCATAGAACAAACTATGTATGTAAACTTCTTGATGTAAACTGGCCACTCGAGAGTGATTTGCTAGCACTTGTCTTAGTGACATTGATGATTAGATTGTTACTCAACGACAGAAATTAGAATGAATTAAATTATATTATTTTGTTCTATGTCGTCACTAATCAAAAAAGTCGGGTGAAATGCTAGTATGTAGTTCAATAGAACATAGTAGGAAAAATAAGTCTCATTTTGTCCGATGACGTCATGTTCTATGGAACAAATGGGACTCACTCGACAAAACAAGGAAGTCAAACGATTAATTGAAAATGCATGGAAGAGCTATTGGTCCATAAAACATCTCATGAAGGGAAATGTTTCTCTATCTCTGAAGAGAAAGCTCATGGACAAGTGCATACTTGCGGTTCACTTATGGAGCTCAAACTAGGTCTCAGACCTGTTTATAAAAGTTTGCGCTAGGATTTTTGCGCCAACGAGCTATCGAGCGCAGCGTTTTAGGAGTCAAACTAAGGGAACGTATCCGGAACATAACCTTCGCTCCTTGACTCAAATAGACGACGTAGCTCAGAAGGGGGCCAAATTAAAATGGGACAGGGCTGGTCACGTTTGGCAAATGCCGAGTGAGGTGTGGGCCAAGGTCACTATAGAGTGGAAGCCCAAAAACTCAATCGGAAACGTGGCAGAACTGGTGGGGATGGCGGGATGAGACGGGATTCCCTTTTGAAGGACCGGCTAGAGACTGCTAAGATCAGGGAAAACATGGAAAAAGTGGGGGAGGCTTCTGCCCAACAGGCGGTTTTTTTTTTAATTAAAAAAAAAACCATTGGCGCTGACCGTCGTTTGCCACTCTGTACCCGTTTTTTATATTTCTTTAATTGGTTTAATTACGTAAAATCCATCTAATTTTACATAAACAGTACCAAAAAAAAGCGGACATACGAGGCGGCGGTCGTATGAGGTCAAGACATTAAGTAACGGAGACAGTTTACGTTTGTTCCAGACCCTTGATCCAGCCATTACCGTAACCGCCCAACGACTTTCGTGTCAACTATTCAGCGGCTCCGGCGGCTGACCATGAATCCTGACCTAATCCTATGCTGAAACTGGAATAAGGCCCAACATTATTTGACCTGTGTCACGAAACGTATCAACTTCCTGAAGCAGAAGATTTACGCGTGAGCGAGCCGTATTCATCACTATAGAGAGCTTGTGGATAGATATCAGCAAAATCGCCTCTTCCAAAGCCATCAGAGGAAGGTGTATCGAAAGTGAGAGGGAAATGATCAAGGTGTTCATGCGTGTCGTGTGCATCTGGTTGGTGCCTGTCGTGCACACAGAAAGAGGATGGACGCGTGCTGTTGATTGTGCATGTTAGGATATTGAACCCATAGGGCCTATTACCATCTGCCCCGAAAACGTAAGTTGTGCAATTGTGTCCTAGGTCGGACGGGTTGCACAACTTTAAATTAAATGGTTTAAATCCTCACATTAACGTTTAGGAGCACAACTCCAGAACGCCCTTCCACCTTTTTTAACACGTTGGCTGCGAAAACATGTCTTTTCCGCACGGTACGCGTCTTATACCGCCTGTGCGGGTGCTAAAATCGTCTCATCTCGCTCAGTGCGACAGCTCCACCTCGGGTTTTACTTGACGTCCAAAAGAGAGAGTTATACGTCTGTGTTGGATTTTTAATGCTCATGACGTCGAACGATTGAAAAATAGACCTAAATGTAAATTTAAAATTAATTTAGTGCGAAACCAGGCTTTGATTTTATGCCTGGTACCCCGCACTGACTGAGTAGCGAGAAGGGACGTGGGTACCGCGGATAGTGATGTCAGTTGTTTCGTTAGCTATCGGGTGTGCGCAAGCGTCGTATATTTTTGTAGACTTTGAGTGATAATAAATATATGGCATTTAATCATGGAAATGAAAATAGTGTTTGTACAGATATAAATAATTGTAGTAGTTAACATGATTATGAAATGTTCTCACGTACGCGTACCGTATCCTAGTGCTCCGAGTAATATATTTACATTCATTGCATATAATCTTCTATATATATAAAATTCGAAGTCCTGACTCAATGACTCATAAACGCCCAGCCTAAACCCTTGGACCTAGAAAGCTGTTTCTTTTCAGAGGTGTCGAGGATTAAGAATGGATTTTTAGAAATTCAATCGTTAAGGGGGTTCAAAGTTTGTTTGGAAGTCCGTCATTTAGGCTAAAATGTACATTTGAAAAATATAAATTTCTGCAATTTTGAAACATCTTCCCCTAATTCCCGTCATTTTAGTAGTTAGAATTGTGGAAATTGGTATTTAAGGTACTATTGACAGTCAAAAAATATAACTATTGGCGATTTAAAAAAAAAACCCCTAAGGGGCTGAAAAATTTTTTTGGTCATATTTACTTGAAGCTTGGTGGAAATGCTCTTCAATGAAAATTATGAGACACGTATTTCAGCTATTCATAAAACTCAACCCCTAGAAGGATGAAAAGGGGTTGCAAAGTTTGTATGGGTAAAATACTTTTATGGTCAAATTACTTGATACTTGCTAGAAATACTCCTCAATGCAAATAATGAGACACGTATTACAGCGATTACTTAAACTCAGCCCCTAGAGGGAGAAAAGGGGGTAGCAAAATTTGTTTGAAACGGATGGAGGGAGTTGCAAAGTTTGTATAAGAGAAAATATTTTTATTGACAAACATACTTGAAATTTTGTACAAATGCTCTTCAGGGTAAATAACACGTGGTTCAATAAGTCCCGAGACTAAGTACTGAAACATGTTTTTTTTTAATTTTTTTTTTATTCACAGTCCTTCCTACGCTTTTCTAACTTTCATATCCCATGCGTGTAGAACGATTTGTCTTTGGCTTAAAAAGTCTCCGCGATAACTTCACTATTCGAGTCAAATTTCTTACCCTAGAGCATTTTTTTGAGGTCTGCAAAAAGCCAGTAATTGCTGGGGGCCATGCCTGGCGAATAAGGGTGATGAGGAAGCCATTCGAAGCCCAATTCATTAATTTTGGCCATCGTTCTCACGGACTAGTGACAAGGCGCATTGTCCTGGTGAAACACAACTTTCTTTTTGTTCATTTGAGGCCATTTATCCGCAATTTCGTACTTCAATCGCTCCAATAAGCAAATGTAATAGTCACTATTTATATTTTGCCCCTTTTCATTTTAAGGTAGTCGATGAAAAGCATTCCATGGGCATCCCAAAATATAGACGCCATAACCTTACCGGCTGATTTCTGAGTCTTTGGCCGCTTCGGGCGGCTTTCACCAGCCGCTCTCCACTTCGCTGACTGCCGATTGGATTCCGGAGTGAAATGGTGTATCCTTGTTTCATCCATTGCCACGTACCGACGTAAAGTCCTTTTTATTATGATTCATCAGCGCCAAACATCGCTCTGAATCATCATCATCATCATTGATTCGTTGTTACTTTTGATCAGTAGTAAGCAAACGCGGCACCCACTTGGAAAAAAGCTTTTTCATGGCCAAATTTTTATGTAATATTGTGAAAACACTACCAGCTGAAATCTTCACTATCTCGGCTATCTCGCGCACTTTTACCTTCCGATCTTCCATTACGATTTTCAGGATTTGGTTAATATTTTGTTGAGTTACTGCTTCATTTCGACGACCTCAGCGTTCCCCATCATTTGTGTCCATGCGACCGCGTTTGAAGTCGGCATACCACCGATAAATTGTTGCTTTAGAGGGAGCTGATCCCGCATAACATTTTATAAGTCATTGCTAATAAACAATGTTTTATCAACACGCGAAACTCGTTTTTTTTTCATTGTATCGAAATTACAAGCGTAGCGTCATTTAAATGTCTGCAAAATCAATATTTTATTGTTAATTTTTTTTAATAATTACACATATATTTTATTGATATCCAGTACTTTTTACCAAAATCAAAAGAGTCTTTAATATATGCGCAATTTCCAAGTTAGTCTCGGGACTAATTGAACGATCTAGTAATAAGACACGATTCAGCGATTACTAAAATGCACCCCTCGGAGTTTGAAAAAGGGGGTTCTAGTTTGTAAAGCACTTGTTTGTGGTCATATTACTTGAAACTTGATAGAAATTGTCGTCAATACGAATAATACAAACCTTATTTGTACTGGCAACCGTTTAAATAACACCCGTGAATAATTCTTGCAGCTACAAAGCAAAACCGTACCTACAATGCAGGTTCTTCTAAAGGCGTTACCTAATTTTTGTTTCGCAACGAGGGGCCTTGCGCGCATTAAATTCCATGGAACAGCAGGTGCAATATTTGTTAGAATTAGGGTTGTTTGGATGACCGTACACTTTATCCAGAGCGGCCTCATTACTATAGGATCATAAAAAGAAGATCCATTTTACCACAAATGTAACGCGGGCAAAAGCTAGCAATGTATAATATTATAATATTAATAATATCAATACGTCTTGTTTTACTGAGAAACACTGTAAGTATTTTTTATCGCCTTTTTCTTTATATAATATATTTATGTCGACACCATCGAGTGTGTATCAATTGCATCATTTCCCTCCTCCCTATTATAATAAACTGTTTGTACGTTACCAGGTTTATTAAACCGAGTATTATATTTTATAAGTGCATTACTGGGTGTAATAAACATGATATATTTTTTAATCAAAATTAACAATAATATTTATTCTCATCCCAAAGCTTAGCTAGGATTCAATGGACACATTCTCGAACTATATAATCCAGGAAAAAGATTTAATTTCCTTTGATTTTTATGTTTTTGTACAAGTGGAGGTTACCAGGCTAAAAAGACCTATCTAAAGGACCTAGGGAAAAACCTGCTACCGTGCTTTAAGCACCTAGTAACGCACGATCTGAATGTACGTAAAAATCAGCCCCGCAGCCAACGTGTTAACAACTGGTGCCACCTTCCTGCTCCACAAGTACGGTAGTACCTCGGAGCCAAAGAACTAGCGACCCATTACAGGCTTGCCTACCACCTACAAGATCCTTACATCCATTTTAAGCACAAAATTAAATGCACACTTTATTATGCAACGATTTAGCCTCTGCTCAAAATAGATGTAAGGTTGGGTCCCGTAGTAATAAGGAGCTCCTCCTCATAGATATGAACATTTGCCATTAAGTCAAGCGAAGCATGGTGGCCCTTTCGGCTGCTTGGATTGGCTATAAAAAGACTTATGACTCGGTGCCTTGCTCATGGCTCGATAGGATCTTGGAGTGTTACTTTCAGGTTCTTTTTAGGTGTGTACGAGGCAGCGGAAGACAGTCCTTCGTCAACCAGGTGGTCGCGATGCCCTCTCTGATTCGCCTTACTTGATAAGGATTGGAAGAGGAATCTTCCAGAGCGACGCCTGGAGGATTCCGGGCTAGGGTATCGACTTCGTAGAGTGGCCGAAGTCATTACTCACTTATTATTGTTCATGGATGGCCTAAAACTGTTTGCATCGAAGCCCCAAGATCTTCTGGCACTATTCAAAATCACACAAGAGTTCAGTAGTGCCATCCAGAGGGAATTCGGTGTAGATAAGTAAGCGGTCATGCATGTTCTACGAGGGAAAGTTGTAAATTCATCGAATTTGCAGCTTTCTGAGACAAGGACTCTCAGATCTCTCTCCGAAATTGAATGCTATAAATATCTTGGAATGTCAGAGTCTTTGGGTGTTGTGGACAGCGATGTTTAGCAATCAGTGAAGGAGCGCTTCTTCTGTCGCTTGACAGCCTTTTGTCGGATGGCAACAAGGTTCGCGCCTTCAATGGCTGGGTGATGCATATTCTTTTGGCATACTCAGGTGGACTCGGACTGAGCTGAACGCCCTGAATAGGAGGGTACGTCTACTGCTTAAATCACATCGCATGTTGAACCCACGTTCATCGAGGCATTTAAAACGCTAAGAGAGTTCATTTAAAATGTGGTGATCCACAGCGAGGTGTACAATCTCAGGATTATTTCAGTGGCAATGGGTGTGGGACGCATCGTTATGTAGTTGAACTAGACAGGAGCCTTAAGCCTCTTTCCCTGATGAACAAGAATTGGCGCAAACCAACGGTGTTAAGCACTGAAGACCACAAAAACGTATGGAAGAGCAAGGAACTGCACGGACGTTTCTAACGGTCGTCCGGACCCTTACAGGGCCCGACGTAGACTTTTTAGCGTCCGTCACCTAGCTACAATTTGGTTACCTCTTTGGGGAAACCGAAGGTTTTATCTTGACAAACAACAACTTACCGGAAATATATTCTGAGGGACGGCACGGTCGAAATTTGTCGAGCGTGCTGTCACCCTCGCGAGACCCTCAGACATATCATCTCCAGTTGGTCTTATTTGGCCAACGGGAGTATTTGCATATTCACATATTCTCGTGGCCAGGATCATCCATCAGCAACTTGCTCTTCAATATGTTCTTGTTGAGTCCTAAGTGTCCTAGCTCTTCGGACTCAACAACGCCATATAGGGTTGGACATAAGAAGTGTAAAAATTAACAGTTCGTTTGGAATGTTTATTGACGGTTAAGTTTATATTCATTGACGTTATCGTCGTCCCTATGACGTCGTTACTATCTTTAGGCTAGAGACGGTGAAAAATTATATTATATATTATATCTTATGTTTTACACATGCTATTATACAACGTGTTACAAAATAATCCGTAAAAAAGAAATTACGATAAGATACTATTAAGATACTGAACTGACGTTATTTAATAAGGGTTGACACTACTTTTGTAATTTGTTTTTTACGGATTATTTTGTAACACGTTGTATACTTAGGTACTTTAAGCCTTTCGATGCTCAATACCATGAACACAAAACACCAACGCGGGATTTTCTGAGGTTTTCGAGTTTAATTAAATTAATTTTCAATTTATAATTCCGTTTTTAACTAATAAAATATCTATAGGTAATATGTAACTTAAGTTAGTTATTTCAAATAACTAATGGTCATTTCTAGAAGAAAGAAATGTGTATCACAAAGAAAAATATCAAAAATAAAACTTAATTTACACTAATGTATTTTTAATACCCGTTAATGAAAACCGCGTGAAATCAATTAAGTAAATTTTAAAATATTAACTTTCGCAGATGTTTGCAAGTCTCCTCTATTCTTACCAAAAACAGTATATTAGAGGAGATTATTATATATTAATTTATTATTATTATATTATAAATTAGTGTAAATTAGGTTTTATTCTTGATAGTTTTCTTTGTGATACACATTTCTTTGACGGGAATTAATAAAACAAAACAACAATTATACCAATTTCGTCACAGTAAATAAATAGCAAGCAGCATTTTTGGATAAACCGGGACGTTAACTTGCATGTTTTTAATAATGTGAAAGGGATACAATTTAATATTTTTTTCACCAAAATTGGCGTGGTGCGGAGACCCAAGTCAATGACCCCATCGCCGCAACGCATATAATCGTAGATATCTCTCGAAAGATTCGAGGTATTGACATACAGGTCATTAGCTGAGGTAACAAGACAACCCTTTCCTTGTTTTTTTAATGTAATTAAATAAAATTGGTGCATAATAAAAAAAATACGAAAAAGCCGCGTTTTGGTAACAATTATATATTTAATTTTAATGTTTTTTTAATAATACATTTTTTATACATTGTGTTAATATAAAACCATTCCATTTAGTCCTTAGACTACCCTATTGTGACTTTTGCCCCCAAACTGAGCAATTGATAAAGGGGTCTAATCGTAACTATATAATATTTTATTATTTTTCGTTAGTTCAACACGTTTTGAAAAGGAGAAAGACTTATTTTATTTATTTATTTTTCAATTTCAAAATCCCTTGTAATATTCCTTTTGTGTTACCAAAAACGTATGAATATCGGTCGCAAAAAAGAAACTTTCCATACAAATATTTTGGGACACATTAGAATATTATTTAATTAGGTGACTGTGGGCAAGACCGGCATACTTCATTTTTTTCAAAGTTCGGAGTGATCTAGCTGCGTTAATTATTCACCTACGTTACCGCTTGTAATCGCATACGATGAAGAATTTCATAAATAGTAGTAGTTCAGCTATAGTGACAGATCATTTTAATCACAAATTAACAATTAACCAAGACTAAAATTCATAATGCGGAAAAGGTTGGCATTATCTGCTTTTAGGTAAGACCGGCATATGATATGACGATATGATATTGTAGACGGTCTTTCCAACTTGGAACAAATTTAAGGTTAGAAATTCACATATTAATAATTACAAAACTAGATTACTTTTGTATTATTAAATAATAGTAATATATGAGGCGGTTATCAAATCATACATAGTTATACTCCGTCCAAGATAACGAGTTAGTACTAGAAAACTGAGAACGCACGCGATTGGTCAGCGAAATGAGTCACAAATACGCATCAGATAGCTTTACATGGCGGCCAAAGCTCAGTCAACATCTGTCTCTCGTACGGTGCGGACGCGTTATAATTTCTTTCGATTTGGCGTTTTTTTACGTTTACCTGGCTTGTATACTGGATTGTTATTTTCTGCATAACTTGTGACTCGGCTTGTTTATTGGACTGTTTTCTACTTAATCTGCGACTCTATAAATTGTACATTACGAATATACATTGTTTTATTTATATAACTATCCAGCTACCTCTTTTTAAACTTTCCTTAATGATGTTAAAATAAAAAGGTAGGTAATAAAGATAATAATTCCTCGCTTTATTTGGGAAATGACCACATTAAACAAAAATATTACTTACATAAATATTCCGAACGAACGGCATGTAAGCCTGCCCAAGCATAGAGGTGCAATTGTTTACGCCCACCGACCTTCCTTTGTCCCTTTCATTTGCATACAAAAGTGCAACAAGGAGAACGCTATATTAACTCGTTATCTTGGACGCAGTATAGGTACTTTTTAATCCAAAACACCTTGAATTTCTATTGGTATTTTATCGAACTTGTCGTTAACTTACCCATTAAGTTCAAAACACGAAAAACTTGAAACTTGAAATACTTCCAAAGTTTTGGTCGTAGTTACATCTATTATGAAGTGATTGAACTAGAACAAAATGCTGTTTTACCGAGCGAGCCGTCGCTTGTATACCTATTCAAAACAGAAGTTATAGTATGTAGACTGACTTACCTTGTAGACGGTCATGCCCACAGCCACTTTATTACATAGTTTGATGTTTGTTTGAGGTAGGTAGAGCTACCTGCCATTTTTTTTTAATCTGGAGATGTCACTTAAATTTGCAAAAAAATGAGAAATGCTCTTTCAGATTTCTTACCATGAACAGCATACTAGACATTTGCAAATTTCTGCAATTAATATTTAAATAACTACTTAACCGATTTCGATGCAGTTTACTTTCATTATTGGATTAACAATACATTTGGTTAAATGAAAAAATGCCTTTTGATATTTTTCTGTGTATGACAGAATATAATAAAATAAATCTCAGCTAAAAAGCATGCAACATGATTGGAAGTAACCAGAACTTCAACTATTAAAGTTTGAATTTTGTGAGAAGGATTTATTATTATTATTTTTTGACCAAAGATGGCCTGGTGCGCGATGTGTTATTAACAAAGTCATCAGCTGAGGTAATAAAATGCATTTTTAATGTAATTAAATAAAATCTGGTGGATGCGAAAAGCACAGGACCGGTCTGAATGGAGAGCCTTGGGGGAGGCCTATGTCCAGCAGTGGACGTCTTTCGGCTGATATGATGATGATGATGATGATGGTGAATAGCTAATACTAATAAAAATTACCGAAAAAGCGGGGTTTTTGGTAGCAATTCTATATTTTATATTGATGTTTTTTCATATTACATTTTTTTTTTTTGATGCCCTTGTAATTGAAATCGGTGCAGCCGTTAAGCTAGTATATTTTTTACAATCATGTGAAATTCTAGTAGCGCCATCTGTGTTCCTGGGTTGTGCTGCTGCAGGTTAAATCGCTTATTTTGGTCCCTACTATGTTTGTACAAAGCGTCTTGATTCTAGTATCACTATTATCACTAAATGCAGCTTTTTCCATAACAACTACCAATGACTTAAGTGATAGTTGGTATTTTGCGTATATGGTATTTCAAGTGATTAGATTTCACACTATGAGCTTGGTATTTTAAAATTGTGTGTTTAAATTCATGTTTGCTTTAAGCTAAGTTTATGTTTTGATAATATGGCATTTTGCTAGTTTGGCATTTTACGTACGTACATTTGGTGTTTTGCGTTTGTGGTATTAAGCGCCGAAAGGGTCCAGAATATAGTTTTTATTTATCTATATGTTAATTAGTTCTTGGTTTGGGCCATTTACTGTAATGTTACCGGTATTGGTCAAATTTCATCAAATGATGTCTATTTAAATCGTTCTGGCCTGGGGTTCTACACGGTGATAACCATATCGTCTTTGACGTGTTTCCGTATTGTCAACGTTTTGATAACTCTTATGTCATTTACAATAATGGCAACCGAGTCATAAACGATTCTAAAACACGTCAAACGCGATATCGTTATAGATCACGTGACTTTTCGTATGACGCGACCAGTGACGAAATTGGCTTAAAAAAACGAATAGAAACGCGAAAAAGATAATCAGCTGTAACTTTGTTTTTCCCGTATAAAGTAGCACTTGTTACGCGATGTCAAAATCTACATTAACTGCGCCAACTTTTAAGACAACAAGCCCCCTAATCTAAAACAATTTTTATTTTAAGTTTGAAGTGTGGTTAAATGAAAAACGAGAAATGCCTTAACGGCTTAGAAAGTATGGATTTATTTTGAATGCCATAATATCATGTAATTATGATGAAATTTATGCATTTTTTATTGAGGGTTGGATTTAAATTTTAAGCATTACCACCTGTAGGTATTTTTAAGCAAGGGAGCCAAAAGGTGTACCACAGAAGGTACAGTACTTTACCAAAACCTTATTAACTCCTAAACTAATTAACAATTTGAAAAGTTAATACTATATTCTGGACCGGCAAGGTAAGAGCTTTCTTATTCGTTAATATTAACGTTAAGTTCTGAGACACCCTGTACAGTACAGGAGCTTACCGCTTAAGAACAAAGAATCTCAAAGTCTTCGCTTGATACATCTCCCTACATTTCCCGTGCGAAGTGAAAGAACTTTCTGATTTTGCATCCGGCGTCCGTTCCTCCTCAACAAGCTCAACGTGTGTTGGCTCCTCGGTAATTACGGCGTTGTTAGGGCATGGTGGCGAATCGGGTTGTGTTAAATTTTCAGTTGAATAATCACTGGTGTCGTCGAGCAAATTTATACATCCTTCTTCGTTTACTACTATTTTTCTGCAAAACGAATCTTTCATTTTTAACCAATTTTGATGTACTTTCGTTACGGAGCACATCTCATCATGGCATATTCTAATATCACAAGTGGTGTTCGATTTGCATTCTGGACAGGCTTCATAGTCTATATGTAAACTCTCGCCGTCAAACGATGCTCGAGTGACTTCATCCAGGTGAAATTCGTAGCGGTTATTAGTATCCAACACAACACTAGTATTATTAGGCGAGTCTACAGTAATTTTTCCGTCAGCTTTGTTTATAGTAACAGAAGCAAAATTTGCGTGTTCGATGGTAAAACTTATTTGCACCGAAATGTATCCATCAATTCGGAACGATTCTTCTAATTCCTCTTCTTCAGTAATTTTCCTAGACGTAGAGCTTCGAGCACTAGCAGCACTAAAAGCACCTATATTGCTTTTTTGTGATGCTGATGAAGCTTTAAAATTCGGGTTTTCTTCACCATTGTCACCATATACATCGAAATAATACTCCATTTCATCTTGCGTCCATTCCGGATACACTTCTTCCTCTTCTACAGTAAATTGTGTGATAATTCTAGTTCCGTTAGGAAACGTTACGATTTGAACCCCGTCTTTATTTAACAAAATATTAGTACCATCCATCCTTCGAGAGTATATTTGTCCTAAGCAATAATCCGTAGCAGTTCGTATTAGTAATTTATTTAGATCACATGAAATCTCCCCAATCCATTTTTGCCGCAATCCACTTGTATGAATAGTCTCAAATTCATCAATAAATAACTCATAATCTTGAGGCGCAACTTCATCAAATGTATTTTTGGATGACCTAGAAGAAATTTTACTAGTCTTTTCTTTGAGCTTCATTTTTTCTTTACCTTTGGTGGTTTTTTTTTGTTTGTCTGAACTCACCTCACTGGGTAGGTCTTCCTGTGCGACCTGTCTCAGCCTTTTTCCATATTTAATTATTTTTATAAAGGAACCATCCGAGCGTAAAACTTCTACGTCACCTGATGCTTTAAAAACAATAACCTCGCCATTCAAACTGATACACCGCATTTCTTCATTTAGTTTTGGCATTGACTGTGTGTAAAACTGTTTAACGTGGGACAAAGTAGGAGAATTATCTTCGTATATAGTCTCAGTTATCAACCCATTAGGCCAGGTAATATAAAGTGAATGAAAATACTTCGATTCAAATACAATCGGTAATTGATCTAGTAATTCGGAGGTCGATTTCAACACCACTTCTTTCATCTTTTGATTTTCGGTTGTAGATTCGGTTGTGATTGGAATAGGTACTTGATATGTTTGCTTTTTAACATTAAACATTACTTGATCTTTGCTAGTTATTCTAAAAGATTCGCAGGAAGTCAATATTTCAGGTAAGACGAAATCTCCCAAAGCTCTGTGGACCCAAAACTCGTTGAATCCACTTCCCGGCACCACGTTGAGAATAACGTATTCCAAGTTAAATGGTATTAATAAGGTGTACAAGCTCGAAACCCGAGTTCCGTCTTTAGAATAAAAAAATCCGTCCTTTCCAAACACTTCAACCCTTCTGTCACCCAGATCATAACCTTGAAATGCCTTTCTCAGACTGCAAACTGAAGTTTTTGATCCATCTGGGGATGCAGGGTAAAGCGAGTACCTCCTTGAAGAGGTACCTACCATGGATTTTGATTTCCTACTACTTGCAGAGTTCAACTCCGGGTCAACGTGCGCTTTCAGTCTTGTTGAAAACGAATTTGTATTGTTCTCTTTATCCACATTTTCTAATGTTTCCTTTTCTTGAAATTTAAGAGAACCTTCCATTAAAAGCTCCGTTGAAACATCCGTATTTTCAATACACGATTCTAAAGCAAAAGGGTTGACAGCAACTTTGGACTGTGCAGCGGAGTAATTGGCAATATTTTCGTCATAAAGTCTTTCTTCACGTTTTATCCAATCATAATGTTCCTCTAAAATGAAGTCAAAAAAATCTTGTAAACATAGTGGCGTTGGTAAGTGACATCTCCATTCATCTCGAGCTATGCCCTCTTTGTCATGACTGTTATAGAACATCATGACATAGCAGTCGGTTACTTCACAATATTTATAATCAACACAATTAAATTTGTTAAAAGCATCGCGTAACACTTGAAATGCACTGGTTCCCGTGAAGTCTTCAAAGTATTGAAAATCGTCAATTATATGTTTTAATGGTTGATCGTTAGATATCTCGGCAGCAGAAACTAGTTCACTTATGTCTGGACAATCAAACAAAAATCTTATTCGTTCTTCCTCGGTATCTCCTACACTTGACAAATCAGAAGCATTTTCACGCTTTGTCATTGATGGAAATGTAGGCGATGTTGTGCTATTTACTGAAAATAGTGATGGGCACTTAGGCAAAGGTTCAGCTAGCACGCTGCGTTTTAAATAAGCCTTTTTGAACTCTGACACCGTCGCAGATCCTATATGACGCTTTTTGAGAGCGCTTCTATTGTTAAATAGTTTTCTACATGCTAAAATGTGAAGAAGCCTATTTAGTTCAGCAGTCTCAACATCTTTTCTTTTGAAACAAGACAAAAGCACATTTACATGAAAGTTAACTTTTGCCTCTATTACTCCTTCTGGGCGACCTTTATTGTGCCATAATTTATTAATAGGCATGCCCAGTAACATCGAGAACACAACATTATCCATATTGATATTTCCTAAATGGTATGTACTTAACCTGGCTGTGTCACCGTGTTTAATTACTAAAGGATCTTGGTGGCTTTCATATTCTTCTCCATAAGTAAGACGATAAGATGTTTTGGTCGAATCCGTCATACAAAGGGCATTAAATACATCTTTTACAATTGCCTCTGCTTGTTTCTCTTTATCTTCCCTATTTTTAGACTGATGATGTAAAGTCATTTTCGATGAAATGGTTGACTCACTATTATCCTCGTGTAGGTTCGGACACTTGCAAACTGTTTGAATGATACTATCTAAGACTGCATATGCAGTAACGCACTCTAGAGGTACGTCATCGATTTGTTGATAGTAGTTTTTTTGGCATCGTATTTCTCCTTTTTCTTGAGGGATATTGATTATGTCCATGTTTTCCAGGTAGTGGACATGCTGTCTAGTTAGATCTTGTATATCGTACATCAGAAAGCATAATTCATCATAGATTTTATCGGGATTTCCTGATAGACTTTCAGTTTCCCAGTAAGGTGGGGAAAAAATAACAAATGCCGTATTTTTTAATTTATCTGCCGAATCATTGCTGATTCTTAACTGTTGTAAATCTACCCAATATTTGAGCGATTTTTCAGTTAAAATATCGGTCTGACTTTGTCCTCTCTTTGTTGCACGTGATAAAGTTGGTGGTATTTCAGTTTTAGTAGGATCTATTCTTATTTGTATAACAGCATTTAAAGGAACCCCGATTTTGAGCAGGCATCCTACTAGTAGGGGTTCCACAAATCCTGTTACAGCAACATATAAATTAGGTCCGTCTGTCGGGAAGTCATCGACATAGACTTTATCTCTCCATTCTTCTCCTCTCACTCTTAGTAGGGTATTATATTTTTTGTCATCGTCCGGTTCAGTAACGGTATTTTCCGGTTCCAATTCTCCTTTTTTTCCTTTCTTAGTCGTATGTGGTGGTGGGGGTGGCAGTGGTTCGAAGGGCTTAACATTTATTGTGCCCCTTACTTCAGCTTTACCAAGCATGGTTGCAGATTCTCTGCTCATCCCCTCACGCACTTTCAGCCTTTGCCTTTTTATGAATAAGTATTCTTCTTTCATTTTTAAAATGAGATGCTTCACGATCAATGCCTGTATATCGGGAGGTATATCTTTCTTTTCTTTTAAATATGCTTGTCCTTCTTCGAATACACGAAGGCTATCATCTTTGACTTTTTTTTCTCCACCAAGTTGGTTAACCATAAATATTGTCTCAGTTTTGCAAATATTTTTTATGACAAATCTTTTTTCTTCGGCAGCAAACACCTCAAATTTGTTTAAGTAGATACGATCCTGGTCACTTCCAGCGGCCTCGATCATTATTACCTTAACGGACCACGAATCGTCATCCAAGGGAGCTTGTTCAATGCTTGTGCGCCAAAAGTGCTCATCCATCGTAGCAGCATCTTTTCCTTTTTTAGGACCCATATTGCTTGATCTCGATCAAACTACCTATACAAACAAATTATAGGATAAGTAATTATACTAATTATAAATAATTATCAGGGAACAATCTCACACAAATTTACCTAGTCCCAAACTAAGCTCTAGGCTTGTACTATGGGTACTAGACAACGATAAACATACTTAAACCCTGATTTTTAATTGCGTAGAATTCTGACAGCCATCTGACAGCTATCAAATTCTGACGTTTCAGGAGTAACAAACATTTTTTTAATTGTTGACGTTGATTCCGGATTCCGGTAACCTTCGGGGAGGGAAGATGGCCGATTGAAAAATGCCCGGCTTTTACTTTTGATTTATTCTGTTTACTGATTTACTCTATTCACTTGACATTGGCGAAATCACTGTGTGGACCGCCATTTAATAAAAAAGAAGAAGAAGAATTGTTGACGTTTTTGGCCTTCATTTAAATTTGCTGCTATTCCACATACATAAGGTAGAGTAAACAAATCGGTATCCCGACTTATGACCAAATCATCATTTGACAAACTATATCGTTTTACAAACTTTCATTTCGCAAAAATGTATTTGTGCTTAAACCGTTACATATTACATTAGTTGCATAGGCTATTAAATAGGTTAGGTTGAAACAAGAAAACAAACAACATAGGAAAACTTAACAAAGAAACTAAAATTTAACAAAGAAAGTAACAATAAAATCAACAATAACAGTAAAAATAAAATAACACGGGCAAACGAAAGCGAGAACATTCGAACATCCAAGACAGAAGCCGAATGACGTTTCAGTCAGTTGCGTTACGCTTAGCGTCTTTTTTTTATCAGAAGGGAACGGCAAAGGACATCAAACAGCCTAAAGTTTCGTCTTTAGTTTGGCAGGACGAATGACAGTCGACAACTGTCATTTTAAAGTCTATTTTTTCCAAAATAAAAACGCAAAACAAAAATGATTAAATATAATAATATAATTTAACTCCAAAGGTTTGTAATACATGACAATGATCTGAATGATACCAACAACTATTATCTTTCTCCTCTGAACAAATTTCAGAGGAAAAAGATAATTTAACAAAATACTATGTATGGATTGTGCGATTTTAAAGTAAAATTACTTTGTATTAATTAACTTTTTATTATTTCATTTTAAATTCTAATATGTAAATCATATAAGTAATATTCTAAAGATTTTTTTTTTTACTTTTTTGCACCACACGTTCAAGGAATATTTTGTAGTCTGGCAAGACCAAGAAACGTCAGAATTCTACGCAATTAAAAATCAGGGTATAAATATAGAAATACATATTTAAATATATAGAAAACATCCAACACTCAGCTAAATATATATAATAAATATTCGCGCTCATCACACAAGTATCTGCCCTTACCGGGATTTCAACCCAGAACCACAGGCTTCGGAGGCAGGGTCACTCCCAACTAGGCCAACGTGTCGTAGTAGTAGGTATAAGGATTCGGTTTATTAAAAGCTTAATCCATTTAATTATTTAGGGTCTCGTAACTTCTTGTAGAGGCAGCAGTCTGGACCTAAAGAATCCAACAAAAAATGAACAAGCTAAGCTTTTTAGAAATAAATGTCATACCATACAAATGCCAAGGACAATAAATCAAAATCGTCCAATAATTACCTTTTGGGTTTGTGGATAGCCAGCTCTTTCGACAGTCCGTAACAAGGTCCGTAACAATCATAGACTCTAATATCTTAACGTAGACCTAGTGGGTGCGCAAGCGAGAACGCAGTCACTTACAGCGCGAATACTAGTGCGAAAGAGAAAGCGGAATATTTTCTTTACAACATGATTCGGAGATTCGCATAGCGGCGCGCGGTGACTGTGTTCATTCAGTATTTATTTGTGTTATTCCTCAAAGAATCCATTAAAATTTAATAAAACTAGTTTTTATAACTAGTTTTATTAAATTTTTCAGCTATGTTATGCTGTTCGGTGCTGTAAAGTTACAAAACAAAGTTACAGCTGATTTTTTTTTTCGTAAAGTGAATGAGTGGAAAAATCCAATTAATGAGAGGTTTTACAAGTAAATAAGATTACGGTAAATTGTGTAATAAATATGTTGTGTTTTATGCATATTTTAGATTATTATAAATAGCATAACAATATTATGTGTCCGTGAAAATTTCCATAATTTAGGTAAGGTAAAGCTTTTGAGATTGATATGCTTTAAGCGTTACAATTAGATTATATTTAATTTATTCGGGATTACCACTATTAGAATGACATGTTCGGTACATATTGCCATGCTTTTCATTTAAAAAAAAGTTAATGTTTATCACTGGAGCATTCCATAAAAGGTGCTTTTAGTGATTGAATGTTTGAATCATCATGCAACGATCGCTAAATCCTATCGATATGCCGAAATTTTTAATTTCTTCTCATAATTAAAAATACCTACGCCAAATGATTTAAAACGTAGCTAGGTAGTGGTTAAATACATAGTTTAGTAAATAATCATTAAAGTTAAGTTATTTGGATAGAAAGACTGCAAAGTTATTAAAGGGCAATAAAAATATTTTGTTGTTTATTTAAAATTTTCATTGTCCTTTAAACAATGCAAAAATGTGTTGACCACGTTGTAATAGATTTTTTGTCTATATTAATTACATATTTACTATAGATAGTGAAAGATTCTTGTTTTTTATTAGAGATTATCTACTTAATGCTAGTTTTAAATTCCGCGCATTTAACTTAAGCCGTCTCGAGGATACTGTTTTAGATAAGGTGTCTTTATTCATTAACAAATAGTTACCTGGGTCGTTCTACTTTTTTACCGACAATACATCGTCATTTTTCTATATTTTGCGTTTTTCAACTATTGATAATTATGTTTTTAATTTGTGATTTTAAAATACGTTGCGTAAATTTTTATTTGGACTAATTAATGATTATTTCGGTGGCAATAATGTTTTTTTCTTTATGGTGGTTTTTTAGAATACATATACTGTGACAGAGTGGCCGTTTTCAGAGGAGACTAAATTTTGTATTAACACTCTGTGCTGGATAGAGAAAGTCAAAGATTATTTCGTACTAATAGATGAATAAATGTTTGGATCTATATTCAAACACTAAAACATTAATATTCAATACTATAACTAATAACGTATGGTAAAATGAGGACAGGCAAAAAAGATGAATGACCCACCTATCGATAACCAGAGTTGGGCGAAATTTACGAATAACCGGGAAGATAACCAAATTATTCGTTATTTGAAAGTACTAAATAATCTGTCATTTGTTATTTTGAATTTACCTAGATGAGCGTTATTCTTAGCGAAATAAATTAGTTGGGCCTTTAAATAAAAGATTAATGTTAGTAATACAGTCATGTAGAGCTAGAAGTTGTCGGGCACAGTGAAAGTAACCTACAACCAATGGTAAACATAAAGCACACGTAGCTATTATATTTTTGCCATCGGTACTCCCCGAATGAAATGTGAAAAACTTGCAGTCTATTATAGCTGAATCGGAGATGACATGTTGAAATCCAGAGCTAAAAGACGACATAACCCAAAGGTAGATAGCAGACGGCCAAAACATTATTTTCTGAATTATAACAATCAATCATGCTAAGGTTTTATGTTAATAATGATTAAGAAAAGAACTTCTTTCTTTTTGGGCCTTGATTGATCCGTACTTAACTGAACTAATAGTTAAACATCGTAGTGAATTGTTAAAGCGGAACCAAATGACACATTTTCCTTTCGATTTTAGACCTTTAACCGTTAGTTCAGTAACCTACGCCAAGCTGATGAAAAAATGGGGCCTGAACAGATTTATTCCAGGAGCTGCTGTGCCAGAAGTAAGTAAGTACTTATATATATACAGATTTAGGTTAGCGTCTTTTCTGTGGGCACGCCAGAAATTAACGTTTTTGAGGCCTAATTTTCTGGCTAAGCCCAGTCCCGCATAAACGGCGTCAGGACTTCTTCTGACCTACTATCATATAAAAACAAACTTATATGCACACAAGCTTTTAACTATTGACCACAGAAAAGACAATTTTTGTTTTTAAGAGTGTGTATGACCCTTATAGGCAAAAATTTCCAGAGAAAAGAGTCCGTAGTTTTTTGAAGGGGATGAGCTTATACATAAACGGCACCGAATTATTTAAAAAGGGAAACAATGCGGCAGTAAGCAACCATGCAATGCAATGCAACACTAATTTTGCAGATCTAATGCCGATCAAATTAAAAAGGTAGTAAGGTTACTACGCGCATAGAGTTTATACTCTTTATTATTGTCTTTATCTTTAGGACGCCAGAAATTCCAGAATGTTATTACTTACTAAAATAATAATAATAATAATAATCACAGAACAATCTCACACAAATTGACCTAGTCCCAAACTAAGCTCTAGGCTTGTACTATGGGTACTAGACAACGATAAACATACTTATATAGAGAAATAAATACTTAAATACATAGATAACATCCAAGACTCAGGAACAGATACTCGTGCTCATCACACAAATATCTGCCGTTACCGGGATTTGAACCCAGGACCCCTAGCTTCGAAGGCAGGGTCACTCCCAACTAGGCTAGCGTGTCGTCACTATATGATTACACCGTGCCATACCTGAAGCATTATAATATGACAGCATTTTCTCAAGTTCATTTGAATGTCATATAAATACGCTGGATTCCGTCTAGTTTTTAAGACAAGATATCCCATTAACATGAAAAATGTTAAACTTTAATGCAACATAGTTATGACACTGGAGATTGCACGGCGAACAATGCTTTGAAGCGAAGAAAAGTGACTTTGAATGATGTCGCTTATGTTTTTTGTCCCTTTCTTTAGGGTGACCACGTTGAATCCTGAGTTTATACTGCATACTTACAGTTTACGTTATTAAACGAAAAATAAATGAAAACGTGGGAAAGGACCACAGTATTTAATTCGTTTTTAATAGTAATGAAAAACAACAATATAGAGTCTGGCAAATGAAAGATAAGAATGAAAAATTCACTCACGCGGCAACCCTATATGTCATTACATTACCATAGGTTTTGACAATCAGTGTTGCCGCGTAAGTGAATTTTTCATTCTCATCTTTCATTTGCCAGACTATAGTAGTAAATATTTTATTATTTTATGTACATAATACATATTTACATTGCACATACTTACATTTAAGAGCATCGACATACTAACCAATAGACGCCGGGTCCCATACAAAATTCTTTTCGAAATGTGTCCTATAGCGACCTATACAAACTTCATACTTGTATAAAATCATTGTCAAAATAAAACATTCAAATTTAAATGGGTCTTCTGGTAACCTTCGGGGAGGGAAGATGGCCGATTGAAAGATGTCCGGCTTTTGATTTTGATTTATTCTTTTACTGTTTTACTCTACTCACTTGACATTGGCGAAATCATTGTGTGGACCGCCATTTAATAAAAAAAAAAGAAGAAATTTAAATGGTATGTTGGTATTATAACGCAATGCTTAATTTTGCTTGAAACAATTTATCATCTTATGTGGCTTTGAATAGATGCTCGTTTTTTACCTTATGAAGCTTCTACTAGCGAAGTGCCAATGTCATCGCGAACAGAGTATAAATGGAGTAGCTTTACACTTAATATTATTTCTGTTTTGACGTCTCAGGTGGGTATGGGTTTAATATAAGAAACAACTCAAGTTATTTTACAAGCTTTTATTTAACTTGCTCTGTATGTATGTATGCATGTACGAGTACGAGTATGTAAGGGTCAAATCTTGCTAGTTAAATTTGACCCACATCCCGGTTTCCAATGAAGCTGAAAATTTGCATACGCCTTTATTTCTGATGACAATACAATAATGTGGTATCTTCGAGCTGGTCTGATGATGGAGACCCAGGGTAGCCATAGGACTCCTACTCCTAGTGGTAGAATCTGTTTTTATTCATTTATGATATTAGTGACATACTTAGCTGCAGTTCCACGTCATAAAAATAATGATAAATAGCATATTATATTATTGGCAAGGTAAAAATAACCTGCAATTTAGGGACAGCTAAAATACGCAATCGACGTCTTTGCGAATTTAATTTGTCGAAATGGATCGAACATAACAATAACATACTACGGAACTTTTTCCTGGTCTAAAAATCTCCACCTGCCGTTCACTCGCGACAATTGAATTCCAAATTGCACATTAAAATGGATCACCAGGAAATCTACAAATGAATATTAAATTTACGACTGCAAAAAATATAAAGTATTATTACTACTCCATAGATGCACTGTTCTGCAACAACCAAAATTATTGACAATTGTTGGTCGGAAACTAAAACAAATTATTTTATCAGAAATACTTAGTTATTTATTCATTAATATTACGAATCGAAATTTCCATATTAAAAGTATGATATTCCGTCTGTATTTTAAGTTACGGTGATTATTTTTACAGTTTCTGCAAACAGAGGCATTGCGACACGTGTCACTGTTGGCGTAGTTGACAACGAACTAAATTCAAATAAGCTCCCAATTTGAAGTGAGAATGTATTCGCTGTGCCGTGTTTTGTCTTCTGACCCGTTATCTAGTTGTGTATTGTTGATCGAAGTTTTAGAGGAATAGATTTGTCTGAGTAATCAGAAAAACAGAAACGGCATACGTATTAAAAAAACCGGCCAAGTGCGAGTCGGACTCGCGCACGAAGGTTTCCGTACCATTATCTATACAAATTTAGACACTATGTTATAACCTTTTTAGGGTTCCGAAGTCACACTAGGAACCCATATAGTTTCGCTATGTCCGTCCAGCCGTCCGTCCGTCCGCAGCCTAGCGCAGACTCTTAGTACTAGAAAGCTGTAATTTGGCATGAATATGCATATTAGTCACGCCAACAAAGTGGTACAATAAAATGTAAAAAAAAACCCTACACTCACCTTGGGGATGTTATTTTTCCACGTCTAACGTCTAAGATCTATTCAACGATACCCTACACTATAGGGTTTTAGTGGGGGTGTCGTTGAATAGGTCTTTCAAAAATATAACGGGTTTGAGAAAACAGTTTTTTGATTATACAATACAATACAATACAAATACTATTTATTGAAACCAAAATAAAAATAAAAAAGAACACGGAACAGTATATTTCAATCATAGGTATACAACAGGCGGTCTTACCGCTAAATAGCGATCTCTTCCAGACAACCTTGTAAGTGAAATAACTGAAGACACAAATTCATGGCAGGCGGTGCAAACTAATTCGTTTAGAGCTCAAACTAAATAACTACAAGAAACCATTAAATTATTTCAATTTTGAAATTAAAACTATTTATATATAGACTAAATATAAATACATAAAGTAAATAGTTTAATAAATACATACTAAATACATATAATTATACACCTATATAGGTAATATACAACGTGTTACAAAATAATCCGTAAAAAAGAAATTACGAAAGTAGTGTCAACCCTAGTATACTGTAATACCTAAGATACTGAACCAAACCTCGAAGTCGCGGTGGCAATAACGTCAATTAACTAGGGACTTCCTTCCGATATAAAATTTATCGATAACTGAATGCTTATTTGGAAGTGACACCTCATATTAGCTGTAAAGTTTACCTACAGAATAATTGAAAATTAACTAAAATGTGATGATTACTACCCGTCAATGTTTTTACCTAATTCCTAATTCCTGTTCTGTATAAATAAACAAAAATTTGGATTATCTTATTGATGCCACGCAATGTTACATGTTACCAAGAATTTTGTTAATTCCATATAAAACGAACGATTTTTCATGTGGGTGCGTTTAATGTGTGTTTCACTATTCAAATGCTTCTTGACATTATATTTCTTAGCTACGAGGCTTATCTCACATTTAGTACAAAATATCTTAGATCCACGTATGCGTAAATCCGGAGAGTTTTTTAGCCGAGAACGTAATAAATTTTCACGACACTGTTTTCTAGGTGGCATTTTACTCGTAAAATTAATTCCATCGATTCTCTGACAAGATTGTCATATTATGTCAACGCCACGTCTATACCTACATCCATAAAGTATGAAAACCGTTATTTTCCTTAACCGACCTTTACGGACTTCAATCTTCATACTGTATAAATGATACAGTTTAATAGGTATTGCAAGTTGCATATTAATAACATACGTCATCTCATAGTCATAACATAACTATTGTCATAAGAAAGTCAAATTTATCGATGAAATAATATCGCGTTGAAGTCCCTAGCAAAATTTTATTCGTGCCACCGCGACTTCGAGGTTTGTTACTGAACTGACGTTATTTAATAAGGGTTGACACTACCTTTGTAATTTCTTTTTTACGGATTATTTTGTAACACGTTGTATACATACATACATCCTCCAAAAACAGCCAAACAATGACAACAGACGAAGCATGAGATAGAAGAAAGAAAAAAAGTAAAGGAAATAATAGAAAAACTACGGAAGTGATAGAAAATGATCCTTTAGCATGCTTTTAAAAATAGCAACAGACTCAGCACGTCGTACCTCCACAGGCAAAGCATTCCATAACCTAATCGCCTTGATGGTAAAAGAATTTGTGTAAAATTTTGAGGAAGAAAAAGGAACTGACAGGAGAAGGTTTTGGGACGCTCTAATAGATTTTAAATAATTGAAACGATTATGTAATCTGTTTATGAAATATTAAGCTTTAAAGCACACATTTTTGATAGATTCAAGTGTCACCCTACAGGCCCTACAGCCATAACTATCTTATAAGAGACATACCACATAACATTATTTTTTTTAATATTTTTTTGTTTAAAATTTTTATGCTGTTTAAAATTGTGAAGAGGTTTGAATTGACGGCCTTTTTTATTTTGTCAAGAAAAGGTTAGAGGAATACTATCACGAGTAAGTAGACCTCGTTTATACTCGTACCTACGAGCGTGTTTAGACTGGCGGGAACCGCGCGATTCCAAAATCGCGCGATACCCTCGCGGTTTGAAACGCAAAAATGTGTACTGTTCAGACATCGGCGGTTATTTAGCGATTGGCGTAGCATGCGAGTCAGTTTCAAAATGGACGTCGAAGAGGAAATACTGTGTCTGTGGTTGCTTAAAAAAGAAAAGAAGAAAATGGCGATATTGGGTGCATCCAATATTTAGTGACCGATTCAAACATGGCCATTTCGTTGCGTTATATCCCAAACTAAGAATGTTTGAGGAAAAATTCTTGAACTATTTAAGAATGTCAGTGAAATCTTTTGACGAACTGCTTGAATTGATCAAGGAAGATATATCAAGTTCTGAATTTGAGACCCAGCGTGTCACCAGAAGAAAAACTCGTGATAACTTTAACGTAAGATATTTATTGCTCATCAAGATCAGCATACCGGGTGTTGCCTGTAATAGGAGCAATAAATTTAGGGATCGTTTCCACACCACAAACGTAACAACATTTGGACGCTCGGCTGCCTTAAGCTTAATTCAAGTAAGTCTATTTTGGCAAATTTTACAGAACGAAAAAACGTTTTTTTACTTTAAAGTCGATTATCTCCAATAGTGATAGGTAATTTTTTGACATCTTATAGAAAATAAAGCACTTTGATATATTTCACCGTCTTTTGCAACAGAATCCCAAGATACTTCATTTTTTTAGCTTGGTTTCTTTGTCAAATTTAAGATACTTGAATACTTCTTTTGACTATAGCTCTAAAACTAAAAGGAAATATAAAGTTTTTTTAATGTAGAAATATGCGCCGAGTTGATAAGAAACCCAATGATATAAAATAAAAAAATCGAATAATGTGTCAACCTACAAGTATTTAGCAATAAAGTGTCGACCCTCGGTGCGATCCATTTATTCTATAACTTTTGAAAATAACTTATTGTTAACTAAATATTAATGAATTTAGATTTTCCAAGCAAGCAATGTATTGCGAAAGCTACGAAGTTTGTACGAAGGCTGACAGTAGATGTCAAAGAACTAGGCTATTGGATGGAGTACACTGAAAATGCTATTTACCTAGTTTGTTCGAAAAAATCCCAAATAATAAATAACATAGGTATTTTGTAAAAGTTGTAGAACAAATGTTGCTACGTTTTTACAGTAGAAACGATCCCTCAATTTATTCCTCCTATTACAGGCAACACCCAGTATATATTTTCTATAACAGAAGACGTGGAGGTAGAAATATATTACGATAAAGGCGACGGAGATGCTGGTGGTATGATGGATCCAGATGTAGTAAAAAATCCTTGTGGGTTTGAACCATGCCAATATGTATGTTGTGTTAGGAATAATCTGTTGAGTATTGACGCGAATAGGAGAGGGCAAGTTTGCCCTTTTTGATACAAAACCTGAAGCAATAAAAAATTTGTGGCTAAACATCTATTTTCTGTTACTTTTTTAATTTCCTTGTTTAAAGACAAACAAAAAAGTTTATCATCATCTTGTTTTGAAATACTATTTTCTTGAAGTTCATTCTGAAGAATATTTCGTGATTGAATGCTTTTTCTAATAAATCACTTATTCGGTTATTGGGCATATTCTTGGTTTTTTTTCGTTTAGGATTAGGTGGAGGTAGTTCCATGGCTTCAGTAGTGTTTATTTCACTTTCATTATTATGGATTGAATTTTGCGTTTCTTCATTTTCTTCAATATATTAGTAGAATCTTGTCTTGAGTCTTCTATAGAAAATTAAGTCTTGCAAAGTACATGGATTTGCTTCCTTTACGAGCACCTGAACCGGAAGTAGTTGTTTTATCTTTTTTGTACTCCTTATTATAACAATCGCGTAGGTATATGTTCTTCCATTTTTTTGCTTACCTGTAAAAAAAACCATTATTATTTATTTATTTTTTAGATATCTTGGTACGGGTTGTTCATTTGCGGAAATTAGCTACAACTTTCGCCTTGGAAAAATCTACGCTAACAGGAATAGTTCGTGAAGTATGTGAAAGATTGTGGAAGAAGTTGGTCAACAAAGTCATGCCGATACCGACAGAAGATTTGTGGAACGAAATCTCTCAAGACATACATACATACATAACATAACATCACGCCTTCATTCCCAGAGTGGGGTAGACAGAGCTACAAAAATACCAACAAATATTAATAATTTTGCACAATGAGGCCAAGAAGTTTACTAGTGTATTAGTGACAGGTTGCAAGTCCATCGCCTAACAGTACTACAAGCCCTTATTCCCTTAGTCGCCTCTTACGACATCCACGGGAAGACATGGAGTGGCACTATTCTAACCCGGCATCCACAATGATCTCTCAAGACTTTGAAAAATATGTGAATTTTCCAAATTGCATTGGCGCTATAGATGTAAAGCATTATCCGTGTTATCTAACCTGCAGACTCTGGATATTTGTATCATAACTACAAACATTTATTTTCTATAGTGCTTTTAGCACTCTGTGACGCCAACTATTGTTTTACTTATGTTGATATTGGGGCTTACGGCAAAAGTAGTGATTCTGCTATATTCAAAAAATCTGTGTTGTATAAAAAACTAACAGAAAAGTCATTAAACATACCACAACCTTAACCAATATCTAACGAGGTTCAAACACCACTGCCTCTTGTTATATGTAGTTGGTGATGAAGCGTTTGGTTTAGCAGAAAATTTAATGCGACCCTATGCAGGTAAAAATTTACCAATGAAAAAAAAAAAACTATAGGTTATCGAGAGCCCGACGTAACATTGAATGCAGTCTTAGTATATTGGCAAACAAATGGCGTATTTTTCATAGGCATTTAAATGTAAACATAGACTTTGCCGAAGATATAATAAAAGCCTGTTGTATTCTACATAACTTTGTGAGGACTAGAGATAGTACAAGGTATGAAGATACTTTATATAATGCGCCAATTAAGTACTATTTTAAATACCTTGCATGCAGGAAGAGCGACGCCGTGATCTTTGAATATTAGAGATAAATTCGCTCATTACCTACTTTGTGAATGATGGGCGTGTTGTGTGCAAGACAGACAAATCAAGACTACCTAAAGTCGCCGTCAATAGAATTTGCTAACTATGTAAACAAATTAGTCTCAAATATTCACCAAGCGTGTTTTTATTAAAAATAACGTATAATGAATAGTTATTGCATGTTAAACTTAATTTGAAAATAATGATTTAGTGTATAAATCGTTGCAAAGACCTCACCTGATCTTTAAAAGTACGTGATTATCGAGTAATCATGGTGAATTGGTTCGTTTGGTTTTGTTTACATAGTTAGCAAATTCTATTGACGGCGACTTTACCTACTTAACAAAATAACAAATTGTAATAAAAACTTATGAGATGTTTTTTTAAATAATATGAATGTCAGTAAATTTTTGCATACCCAAATTAATACTCTTTTGTTCCAACGTATCATCGAAATTCCCAAATATCACCAACTCCTGCCAAGCTCGGTTCTTGACTATTTTGTTGGAGTAATCATGACATTGCAAATCCCATATTGCAGGTCTTTTCTCTCCACTTTATCAATAATTAACTCGGTGTCGAAACGATCTCCTCAATCCATTACGAGCGAGCGCGTGGCATCCTAGAATGTGACGTCCAAACAGCGCGGTATCCGCGGATTTTGCAATAACCGAGCATTGGCTCACCGACGATAAATTAAAATGCATCAATTTTGATGAGTCTCGTAATCTTCAGTATCTTATTTTTGTAGAAAGCAAACTATACACGGTGGGTCATGTATCTTTGTTAATAAGCGAAAAAAAGCTGTAGAAGTGACTGAGTTGCAGATGCTATCTATAGAATTAATCTGCGAAATATCTGCAATCGAATTAATTGATTATAATTGAATAATTTTGTGTATATACAGAACAAAATATATGATAAGTGCAAGTAATTTTATAACACAATTAGAACGTGTGCTCGAAAAACGTAGCGAAATAAACAAAGATGTAATTATTGTAGGTGATATTGTAACCACCCCCCCGTCGACTACTAATTAATTATATACTTTAATACTAATCTTAATATATTTAATTTTTAAACTCTTAATGAATAGAATATTCTAATTTGATATATTTATTTGGCCTTTTGATCGTCTAGTGTCAGAATCCTACATTGCACCGCAGCACCCATGTCTTTTATATGGAGCATAGTCAGATTTGGAATTCTTTTAATTCTACAAGCCCTAATGATTCTCCTATATATTTTTTTTAAAATATAATTATGACTACCGTTCCTTTATTAACCTCACTCCTAATTAACCTACCCTGACCCTTTACTTTATCTAATGTCTTTAATAATATTTAATTACTAGCTGTTACCCGAATACCTAACATGTAATATTATTCCCTACCTATGTGTCTAAGAGAAACAATATAATTATATTTGCCCTACCTAAACCCCTACCTTGAAATGAGGCCGGTTACAGCGAGAACCTATTTGATCTTAGGTTCACTACTCTTATGGTATTGTATGGTATGGTACTGTGGTATTTAATAATTATTTGAACTGAAATCTAAAATCAAATTAGTCCTTTCTTTGGATGGGGTCTGGCCTCTCTAAAACGACCTATGACAGCGTTATGTGTATATTTTTACACTTTAGATTCCCTTGGGAATGACGTGATGTTTCAACCTCTAAACACTAGCTGTTTCCCTTAGACTTAGACAGTGACGGCTGAGTACGCGACTCGGTAGTTTTCCTAGTTATATTTAAATAACAATTTCCAATTTATTACAGTAAAGTTTTCCAGTCATTTATCCATTTCATTTATACAAGTAAGTACTTTAATATAGATGAGGAGACCTCTGTCAACGTTACGTGTATATTTTTACACTTCAGATTCCCTTGGGAATGGCGTGATGTTTCGACCGCAAAACACTAGCCGATGCCCTTAGACAGTGACGGCCGAGTACGTAACTCAGTATTATGACGGAGAAAACAACAGCCGTAGAAGAAGAAGACAGTCCAACCCATAAATATTTACCTGAATTTTACTAAATGCAGAAAGTCTACAACTGGAAATATTTACTTCCTGTCAAACTTATATGAACACAAATGGTCAAATAAAACGTGATAATCTGAGAACTCCTCAGAATAAAATCCTATGAAAATAATCCCATTGGTCGTCGGGACATCGTAGTGAACGGACGTGTGCGCTGCTCCGTATCTGTTAATTACTCTTCGTAAATTCTTATTGGTTGTTACTAAGATTTTTAATTCCTGCTCGCACCTGGGCGATTTAAATGACGTGACTCCTCCTAGTGGGCGTTCTTAGAAAGGGATGGTTTGTTTTTGTCAAGTGCCGTGATTTGAACCCGCGCCTTTCGGTGTTACGGCTGATCTAGTGCTAGTGCAGTGTACCGCTAAGCCATCGAGTCACAGTGCTGCGCGACGAATCGTCGGACGTGTTGGCATCAGTGAGTTATCAACATAAGCGCTACGCGTGTTGTTCCCTGTGTAGCGCTACGCGAGCAGTGGTGCTACGAGATCATTTCTGTGCGCTACGAGGTGCTTTAAAATATAATATAATATAATACTGTGTTAGTCTACTCTTACATATTAGACATACATAATGAACAAATGTAATGGTTGTAATGAAAATGCTAAACCTTCGGAGGCAATACGATGCTCGCTGAGCACCTGCAAACGTGCTTACCACCTACTATGCGTTGGGATAACCTCAAAAAATTATAAAAAAGATGAGCTCTGGAAGTGTCCTCAGTGTAGTAAAAGGCAACCAAAGGGTGATAACACGCCAGTAAGAACTACACGTCAAGATGAGGAGCTGGACATTGAAGTGCGGGAAAGCGGAAAATCTGATGAAGCTTCGGACTTTGTCACTCTCAGGAGACACCAAGTCACAACTTCTAACTCCGACCAGACGTTGCAGAGGGAGGGTAACGTCGATGTAAAGGTGAAATTGCGTGACGATATACTGCGTATTATCCAAGAGGCGGTGCCGTCGGCGGTCCGTGACGTACTTCGTACGGAGCTTAGCTCAATTAAAGATCAACTGAATAAGCTTAGTGGACTTGTACAGGTTCTACAGGACGAGAACTTAGAACTGAAGGCCACTCTGGCAAGAAATACTGCAGATTTAGGTAGCATGAAGTCTGAGCATGAGAAAGTTATAGGGATTAACCGCCAACTGGAGACTCGCTTATCTTGTATTGAGCGAGGTTTTGCGCAGCAGCAGCAGTGGGATAGACTGCAAAACTTGGAAATTGTTGGAATTCCTGAAGCAGAAGGAGAGTTGCTCACACCTGTGGTGCAGAAGATTGCTAGGCACGTGGGAGTACAGCTTAGCTCAGACGAGATTGAGTTCGTGCATCGAGTCCAACCAATGAGAGCCGTTAAGGGGCGTCCACGTGCCGTGGTGATACGCTTCAAGCGACGAGAAACTAAGGACATGCTGTTCGCGGCAACACGCAAAACTCGCGGCCTTACCACGGAACAAATGGGAATTGGTGGCGATGCAAAACGTATTTTTGTCAATGAGCACCTTACACCGGCAAACAAGAAACTCTTGTTTGCTTGTAGGAATAAGGCAAGCGAAACATCCTACGAATATATCTGGACAAAAAACTGTCGTATATACGCTCGAAAAAATGCAAGCGCGCGACCAATTCTCATATCGACAGACTCAGATCTAAAAAAGCTCATATAACATTGTGCGTTTTTCTTATTCAGTTTCTTTTAATAACTTATTTCTATTGTCATTTAGCACTGCGATTAAATGTTGTCAAATTTACACATAGATTACTCTTAACACAACTACACACACTTCAAATAATACACACATATATATTAAAGAGAAATATCGAAGCTTTTAGAATTGCAACTAATGATGCAATGAATGTTTTAAAACAACCTAAACTTGTGATAACATTCATTATTTCTTTTATATGTTTTAGCAACTTTACAAAAAGGATGCCTTGTCTTCGTGGTACATAATTTAAAGATTTTTTACCAAAATGTCAGAGGTTTGCGTACTAAGACTACTACTTTTTCAAATAATATTTCACAAATGAATTACGACCTTGTCTTGATATCGGAAACATGGCTAGCGGGTGGCATACTTGACTCTGAGCTTGTAAACGTTAATAATTATGATGTTTTTCGGCGCGACCGTCCTTCAGGGGGAGTCGGTGGTGGAGTCATGGCTCTCTGCGGGCGTGCCTTAAATGCGAGGCTACGCCTTGACTGGAATCATGATGATCTGGAGTGTCTTTGGTTGACGGTCGCGGCGAGTACTCTTAAATCGTCACGGGATATGCATGTCGCAATTCTATATATTCCGCCGAACCGTGATCTGCCCGATCGTATGCAACATTTTATTGATATTCTTGGCACGGTAACTAAATCTTGCCCTGATGATAATGTACTAATTGTGGGCGACTTTAATCTCCCTTGTCTTCGCTGGGAGACGGGTTATCCTATATGTATTAAAAAAGGCTCAGTTGAGTTGCAAAATGCTGCTTTGAACCTCGTGAATCATACTAACTTCGCTGGTCTTACACAATTTAAAAATTTCTGCAATAGCAGTAATAACGTTTTGGACCTAGTATTTTCTAACTTTCAGCTGGAATTAAGTAATTCGAAATATCCACTTGTTGCAGAGGATGAACATCACCGATCTTTGGATATGGTTGCCACTGATTTGAGCATTGAATGTCTCCAAATCAAAAAGCATGCGAAGCGTCAATTTCATAAGGCCAACTACTGTGCAATTAATGAATACATTTCTAGTGTTGATTGGGACGCGGAGTTGGATAGTGCACCAGTGGATACTGCAGTAAATAAATTATACGAGTGTCTAAATGAAGCCGTTCAGCAATTCGTACCAGTTGCTGCTCTGACCTCGAATAATTCCTTCCAATACCCAATTTGGTATAGCCATTCTCTGATTCGTATCATTAAGGAAAAGTCCAAGCATCATACTAATTGGAAAAAATATGGTAATCGAGATGATTATATTTTGTTCTCAATTCTACGTGCCAGACAGAAGGTATTGTATTGTATATTGCAAGAAAAATGTTTTAAAGAATACATTGATAGAACACAGAGTAATATTAAGAAATCCCCCAAACAGCTATGGTCTTACATTAAATCTAAGCGTAATTGTAATTCTGGCTATCCTAAAGTTATGACTCATGAGGGTAGGTCTTTGACCTCAGCGGTGGACATCTGTAAAGCGTTCAGTCATTATTTTTCCAGTATGTTTAGCGAGCCCGCGAGCACCTACACAGACTTGGAATCATCGTACTGTCGGGTGGATTGCGTATTAAACAACGTCTATGTGAGCAAAGACAGTATACTCAAGCTATTACGTGGACTTGATGGAACGAAAGGCCCGGGAAACGACGGTATCCCTCCAGTGTTGGTGATCAACTGTGCGGACAGTCTTTCCGTCCCGCTCAGTAAAATTTTTAATAAATCATTTCTATGTGGCGTGTTCCCATCCGCCTGGAAAAGTGCGCGTATCGTTCCAGTACACAAAAAGGGCTCTAAGATTCCAGTTGAAAGTTATAGGCCGATTTCCATTCTAAATGTTTTTGGAAAACTTTTGGAGAGAGTTGCACATAATCACATGTATGATTGCATAGCCAGGAACGTCCCAGAAGAGCAGCACGGTTTTATGAAAGGCAGATCCACAACGACCAATTTAGCCGTATTTATAAACGATGTTCTTTTAGATATGGGAGCCGGGAGTCAGGTTGACGTGATTTACACGGATTTTGAGAAGGCGTTTGACCGTGTGGATCACGTCATCCTCTTGCATAAGTTGGGTGATCTCGGCATTCGGGGGGACTTATTGAGGTGGACGGAATCTTACATAAGCAATAGGTGCCAGGCGGTGGTGATTGGTGGCCATTGCTCGGACTATGTTTCTGTGCCCTCAGGTGTGCCCCAGGGATCCATCCTGGGCCCTCTATTCTATGTGGCGTACTTGTATGATATTTATAAATGCTTCCACCATGCTAAGTTTCTTCTGTATGCGGACGATAAGAAAATTTATATGAAGATCAAGACTATTGATGATTGTGAACGTTTGCAGAGGGACCTCGATCGGTTGACACAGTACTATAAGTACAACAGAATTGATGTTAACGTGGGAAAATGTAACACCTTGAGTTTTACTCGTAGCAATAATGCGGTTGCCTTCGGCTACAATCTTAACGGCACAATATTAGAGAGAGTTGAGTCGGTGAGAGATCTTGGTCTTATACTTGACAGAAAATTGATTTTTAGAGAGCATGTCGAATATATAACAAACAAAGCATATAAAAACTTAGGCTTTGTACTTCGTGTTAGTCAACCATTCAATGATATTAATTGTATTAAAGTCCTTTACTTCTCGTATGTCAGAAGTCTGTTAGAATATTGTAGCCCCATCTGGAATCCGCATTACCTAGTCTACAAACACATGGTGGAAAGGATTCAGAAGAAATTTGTCAAACACCTAAATTTCAAAAGTAAGTACGCCGCTACTAACTATGAGGACTCGTGTGGGTTGCATAAATTAATGAGTCTCGATAGTAGGCGTGACTTGTCAGACATGATGTTTTTATATGACATTTGTAATGGCTTGGTGGATTGTTCCACCCTACTTGAAACAATACTTAGGCTTTATGCACCCTCAACGCTGACAAGGCATGGTAGAGAAATTCTGTTTCAGATTCCACTTACAAATACTAAATATGCTCACTGTTCGGTATGCCGCCGTCTGCCTCGTATCTATAATAAAAAGTTCGCGAACTTAGACATTTTTTATCTTTCCCGCTGTAGTTTTAAAAATAAATTAATGGAATGTCTTCGTTAGTAAATAGTCTGCATCATTTTTTTATCTTAATATCTTTAATATTTTCATTATTTTGATTCTAATATAGTATATTATTTCCACTTTCTCTCATAAGCATGATAGATAGATAAAAACACGCAAACACTTACTCACACACACACACACACACACACACACACACACACACACACACACACACACACACGCACACACATACACACACACTTACAAGCACAACGCAGAACCATGGGAAGTTAGCCACACTCTTGTTTCTATAATGTAAATGTATGTCCCCTCCTAAATTTCTCCTTGATCAGTTATTATATAAGAAAATCCCGTAATTGGCCTATGTATAAGCTTTCTGTATCATACCTATATTTTATCAATATTGTGCTGTGGGTTTATTGAATAAATAAAATAAAAAAATAAAAATAAAAAATATAGTTAATTCCCCAAAGTCTATATTCGGGTCATTCTCAGTTAAGAGGTAATAGCTTACTGATAAAACTTGGCATGACAAAAAAAATTGAAATTTGATTTAATTTTTTTACAGATTTATCAAAACAACTTGTTTTTTAATATGTGCTAGGTGACCAGTCAATTTTTCATTTTTTTTATCATTTTACAGAAAGCCAGGGGAGAGACTTTTATGAAAAAAAAATCATAAAATATAAATAAATGCATATATTAAATGTTTGTCAGATTTTTATAAATCTATTAGATATGTATATGCATTTTCTAATGTTTTTTTTTTTTATTATTCTTTTTTACCTCAGAAAATAGTGTTTGTTGAGCACAGTCTAGTCCCTCCCCTGGCCTTTTGAAAAACAAGAAAAAAATAAAAAATTGACGGATTATTTTGCAGATCTGAATAATGGAAAGTGTAATTAAGTGTAATAGTTAATTTAAATCAATATTTATATGTTTGCTGAACATTTTTGCAAATGTTGTGCCAGGGGAGAGAAAGCCAGGGGAGAGACTTTTCAGTAAGAAAATCGATAATATCTCAAAAGTATTTAATATTAGTTAATAAAATGAAGTATGTTTGTTATCTATAAGTAAATTAAAGTCAATATAAATATATAATTAAGTATTTAGAAAAATTAATCCAGAAATAAAGCTGACCAGGGGAGAGACTATTTCACCAGATACCATCAAAATTGATGAACAAAGGGATCAATACGAGTGACAAAATGTGGAAAAAAGATCATTATTACAACGTTGGCTTATATTTGTGGATCAAATGAATTATGATTAGCATTAATATTACAATAATTAAGATCGCAAATACAATATTTTTTAGATTATAAGAATGCCAGGGGAAGAGACGCAAATTCCGGCGACAAAATGTATCGTGAATATATTCTATTAAAATAAAAAAAATAGTTACTTCGGTTACATCATTACAATCATTCTTTATATTATTTTCTAATACAGACTAACTTAAAATGTTTCCATGGCTTTAAGATCACGTAAACTTACTGATTTACTGTAAATACTAGCTGGGGACAGGCCAGGGGAGAGAAGTTTTGCATGTTTGAGGTGAAATTGTGACAAAACTAAGTTAATTAATTATTTGAAATTGATTGTCCATAAAGTTGAGCACTTATATTAAGAGATTGTGATATAATATTCTTTTAATTTTCATTAGAAGTATGATTATTTATCCGGGACATCGTTTTTACCTCTTAACTGAGAATGACCCATTTATGACGATTATTAGATTAAATTGAACTTCTATTTATATGCAATGGCAGTACAAGACCAAACGTTAACGAGTTTAAAGGCTAATTTTTGCGCATTCTAAACTATTCCTAAATAAAATCCTACTGATTAAATACCTAAATCCCTAATTCCTTAGCCAATTGAATCTACCCTAACTCTACTTTTTAGGCCTATTCTAAGCTAAACCGGAGGCTTACCATCCTCAAATTTTGCTAACAACCCTAAAGTAAACTGTAAAGTTCAGCTGAGTCGGCTGAAGTAGGCAACCTAACACTCGTGTTGTGTGTACCTCCCCCCTCACAGACCGCAGTCCAAGACGTGAGAGTAAGGCGCCCTATTGTGTATATAACATATAAATATTTAAAGTTTTATGGGGAACCAATACTCAAAACCCTCAAAGCTTTCACTGGTGCAGTTGCGTGCCCAACCTGTGGACCCAGCTACGACTCAAGGATGACAATGAATATGGTGGGCTCTTATACAGATGTCTGTGTTGGTAAAAAGATCATCTGGGCTTGCCCGAGGCTCTTTTTAGAATTTAATAGTTCCGAACCAGACCCGTTTGTCACCGTTATAAGTTAGATATAGGTAGTTCGTCAGACACACTGTTTGTCTAGTCATAGTTCTAGCGCGAATAATGCTAATCTAGCTTAATACAAATAGCAAAACAACCTCCCCACAAGAAATTGTCACATTAATCCCACACTAAATTTATTAATTTTGCAACGCGCTAGACACTAATGACAACCAAGAATTAGTCCACCCGCAACTCCAAAGTTAGGCTCCCTCCTAATAAACTTCCTAATTTTTTTTAACAATCAAATAAAACGAATAAACAAAATCTTCGTGACTATAACTCAAATGCAACGCAAAACTACCTATTTCCTCATAAAATAAACCGAGGATATACGATCCCTATTAATTTCGAAACTAAGAAACCGTATTTTAAAACAACTTGAACAATTAACTTTAACCATAAATGCTTTGAACTAGCCGTATTTTATTGTAGGTATTCCAACTAAACTAAAATAAAATCGACACAAATCGTTAAAACCGCAACTAAATGTATGAAACTCAACCTTTGAATAATATAATAATGAAGTTAATTATGTATCAAACATAACCCGAAAAGAATCCTATTTTAATAACCCGCACGCACAAAACCGTAAGAAAACATTATTATTTACAATATAAAATTTCACTATAAGCAAAATGAACGAGTTAAAAGTTAAACCATGTACGTAACGCACTTCTATTACCCGTTAAATACCGTGTCTACGCAGCCTTATACAGGATTATAAGCAATTAATCGATGCAACACAATATTAAATACAAACAAGAATTAAGCACAACTTAAAAAATTAAGCACGTAACCGAACCGTAAATACCTAGATACCCCTATAAACTACGCAACTCCGATCCTAACACGGCAGAACCCATCTCCGACGTAAGCTTTAGGAAAATAGACCCCGAATCTCACTAGGTATGAACACTATAAACAACGTTAAAGTTAAACCGTGAACGTAACTTGTTTCTATTATCCGTTCATTACCGCGGCTACGTATCCTTACAATAAGCACTATAACGACCGACGTTATAAATTAAACCGTAAACGTAACGCACTTCTATTTCCGTTAAATACCGTGACTATGTATTCCTACACAAGATAATTGTAAACTATGATCAAATGAATCTACGTAACACGATAATAAAAACAAACGCGAATTTAACACAACGTAAATAATAAGCACAATTGCTGTTCGTTTGAACAGCAAAATACCTAAGTATCGATTTAAGCGAACGTGAGGAAGCCCTTCTCTGACGACAGTTGTTGATCTTCTGGACCCCGATTTGCGACTGACATCCCCTTTTATAACCTTCGTAATTGTGGAAAAATCCAGAAATTCCACAAGATTACCCTTTTTCATCCGTACCTGTTATTGCGCAACAATAATAGAAATTGCCTTATATGGGCATGCATTCGATATCAACGGAAAGTCTCCAAAAAGCACGAATTTGCATTCGAAAGTGATCTATATATCTTTAACCGTAAAGCTCAAAAACAAAAAGTAGCGCGCCCTGTTGCGAAGTAGCTGAACTTCTAACTAACGTTGTAACGACAAGTAACACCACTCGCCGCCAAATAACAGTGCGCCACTAACATATGGAAAACACGAAGTTGTACTCTATTTGACAACAGATGGTATTGTTAATAGCGGTGAATATTTTAGAACCACGCGAATATTCTAGATCCCGGAAATGGATTGTTGACAGAAGAACTTCCGCCCACTTTCTTTTGTCCGCTTTATTAGTAATAACGTTGTTTTTGTTCTGCAAATTCCTCTGGTCGGTACCTTAGGTCGAGCCTCTCTTATTTATACTATTTTTTATGCAGTTTTTATCTTCTAAAGTGTGTTTTTCGAGATTTCGAACTATACCTACTGAACGCAGAACATGAGTTTTCTTTCTCGAAATCACACCTAACTAACATTAAATGGTTTTAACATAATACCTAGATTATCCAGGAGCCCTAATTGTGTCCCCGAAGGCCTATCATCTCCAGTGCAATCTATCGGTGCGTAGCGTACTAATGTGAACTACTCGACATGTTGATAGGTGTCGCTTTTCACTTACTAATGATTACTAATATAAACGCCATCTAACGCTTTCTGTGTCAACTATTAGCCTATGTTCAATACGTAGCTTACTTAAATCCTTCCCTCGCAACAATGTATTGTAATTAGTTCTAGATATAACCGCTAGATTGCGCTGCAACCAAATCTCTATGATGTTACCCTTTGTGTATAAGATACAGATGCTCCCCCATTACGATAGCCTTTATAATGCTACTTTATTACTTATTACAAATAGAGTTTGTATACTAAACAAGTGTTGCCTCACTGTGGTTAGTTACAATATGAATATTGACTGTTTTACGGATCTGACAGTACCTACAACAGGGCCTCTACTCGTATTCAAATGCGTTATATTATAACGATATCGTGTTTTACGTGTTTTAGAATCGTTTATGTCACAGTCGCCATTATTGTAAATGACATAAGAGTTATGAAAACGTTGACACTACGGAAACACGTCAAATACGATATCGTTATTACCGTGTAGAATCCCAGCCCAGGGCCTTTATTCAGGTGCGTTAAAACGATATCGTGTTTGACACGTTTAAGAATCGTTTATGTCACAGTCAACATTATTGTAAATGACATGAGTTATCAAAACGATAACAATACGGAACGCACCAAATACGATATACACAATGTCTAACGGAGGAAGCATTTCTCACCCTATTAAAAATGAGTTAAATATCGCCTCTCTTTAAAGGGAAAGGAAATAGAAAATATATGGATTGTTACAGGGCTGGGGATTTTGACGTGTTTCCGTATTGTCAACGGTTTCATAACTCTTATGTCATTTACAATAATGGCGACTGTGACATAAACGATTCTTAAACGTGTCAAACACGATATCGTTTTAACGCACCTGAATAGACGCCCTGTGCATTATCACGTGAGGTAGTGACAGATAATGGAGGCGCGGAATCGTGGATAACAGGTCGCAGTCTTGTGTTGTGACCTGTCTAAGTCCTTCGACGTGGCTGACCATAGTGTACCTACTTGCGATTAAACTGCAGCATTGACGGTAAGGCCCACGCTTTGATAACCGACATCCTTCGCGATAGATCTCAGGCAGTTTTTGCTGACGGAGGTCGGGTAAGATCGGCGCCACTGCGTACGACTGTTGGTGACTGCAAGGGTCATCCGTATCTAATATCCTTTACTCGCTCTTATTTAATGAACTTCTTGAGACGATAGCAGCAGTAAAAACATTTATATATGCGGATGATGTGGCTTGTGTGGTTTCTGCAATTAACGTCGACAAGCTGGAGCAGCTCATAAACGAAGCTGCAACTCAGCTGATGACGTTCTTTAGAAATAACGGCCTAGTGTTAAACTATTAAAAGACCCATTTCCTCCATTTTAATGTCGGGGAAAGGTTTCCTAGAGCCCTCAGTCTCTGGGCCTTCCTGTGCTACAGTTAAAAAGTGGAGTAGCCTATTTATACAAGGACGAGAGTTGATCGAAGACGACCTCCGCTCAGGACGACCAGTATCGGTAGTGACCGACCAAAACGTCGCTAAAGTAAAAAAAATTGTGTTGGAGGATCGAAGAATTAAGATGTGTCAATTAGCTAAGGCCTTGCTGAGGCAAGAAGCGGGTTGGAAAAATCCTTCATAAACATTTACACATGATTAAGGTCAGCGCGCGTTGGGTACCGAAAATGCTGACGGCGTTTGACAAAGAGCGGTGTGTCGAAACTTCTCTGGCGTTTTTAGACTTGTGCGGAGATAGTGTTGACGAAATTTGCTCCGGAATATTAACCGTTGATGAAACATGGGTCAGACAGTATGATCCAGAATGTAAGTCGGAGTCCATGCAGTGGATTGAGAAGGGTGAAAGGCCGCCGAAAAAGTTTAAAGTGCAAAGATCGGCCTCTAACCTAATGGCTACGATGTTTTGGGACCCGGATGAAATTCTTTTGATAGATTATTTTTCAAAAGGCTCTACAGTAAATGCAACTTACTATTCTGAGCTATTGAGACAGTGCGTCAAGCCATACTTGAAAAAAGAAGGGGCAAAATCAGTAATGGCGTGTTGTTTTTGCAAGACAACGCCACCGTTCATACTGCGCCTGTTGCAAGACTAGCTCTGAAGGAAATCGTCTTCGAAGAAATTAACCTACCTCCGTATAGTCCAGATTTAGCCCCTAGCGACCTTTTTTAAGCTATTTAAAGAAAGACCTAAGAGGAAAGCGATTTGGAAGTGATGAAGAAGTGAAGGCGGCTGTAGAAGAGCATTTTCAAGGCCTAAATAAATAAAAAAAAAAATAACGGCATAAAATCATTATAATATAATAAATGTAAGAAATGCATCGAATTAGAGGGGGATAACATGTAAAAATAAAAAAAAACTTAAATTTCCTCAATGGTTTTTTTCCACCTTAGGCTTAGAAATTTTCAGCTGCCCCTCGTATGTTTAAAAAAAGGAAACCTATTTGATACACTTGGTTCGCAAAGGTTAACCTTATGATGACATTTAAAAAGTAAAACAATCATTAAAGAATTTTGATTGAACGAGTGTTTAGCTGTTTTGAGTTAGTTATCCTAGTCCTATGGTTTTAAACAGTTATAATGCGGGATTTAACCCTTTGAACGCCAAAAGTAGTCATGAGCTGTCGTGCCGACAACGCCACCGACACTTATAGTGGTCACAGGTACAGTTTAAAAGAGATGTTAAATTTTAGATACCTTTTAATACATGTTTGGCGTGTGAGTGACGCATTTGTATTTGACGTAGTCGTTGAAAAGGTTAATTAAATTTAATACATTTTCGGACTCAGGCCGCAATGCGGGTAAAAGCAGAGTGCGTTGAATCTCTATGGAAGTACTAGCCTCTGTCAGTGCGGGAGAGATTCTTGCGGCATTTGAATAAAACATATCATAAGATATCCTGAATAATAGTCGAACATTTTGGAGGTTTCTTGATGTTCGATGCTCGTTATCAAAAACATGGGCCTTTCGCAATCCATTCGCAAAAAAACAACGAAATACCGAATCTAATGCAAGGAGTAATGTGTAATTTTCCTCTATTAATTTCTTACGGAACTGAGATTTACACATTTTAACTGTATTTATTCAAAAACGTTTCACAGTATTTTCATATTTACACATTTTTTTATTTGAACTTATAAATCTTAATATTACATAGACTATACATCTCGTAGCTAATCTAAATCCTGTGGCAATGGATTCCTTTCATTACACAATACATATAGGCTGTGATCTAGGCCTCCTTTATTTATTTGGAGGACAATGGAGGATGTACGATCTAAAATTCAAATGTCAGGTAAATGTTTTTCAATGAAATCTTTTAGTAAGGTTATTCCCTTTCTATCGATTTGGTGTGCCAGCCTCTCCAGCAGGTGGAAGCGGCCGGGCACGCCGAGGGCCACCAGCTCCGCGAACGTCGCCTGCCCCCACTGCACTTCGACCAGCTGGTCGCCGTCGCCATGGCACTGCAACAGCGGCGGCACTGGAATCAATCATCCTTTATTTTTATCTGTTCAAGATACCATCAAAATATGCAAACAGTGTGCTTAACCCATTAAATGCTGATGACGCCGATTGGCGTCATTCTTTACCCTTACGTACACAATGCTGTGGACACCAATCGGCGTCACATATTCACTAACGACTCCATGGGTTATGTTTTGTAAATAAATATCGTGTTCTAAAATTGTATGTTTATTTTACACTAGCGGCCCGCCAGCGGCTTCGCCCCGCTGCAAATTTCCCGGTGGATTTTTCAATCATTTTCGCACCTTTTAAACCTTTCCTGGACTATGACAAACATTTTAAAACCAAAATCAGCGAAATCGGCCCAGCCGTTCTCGAGTATTAGCGAGACAAACGAACAGCAATTGATTTTTATACATATTTCGCATTAAAAACTGGTAATAGGTATTCAGTTTTTGTTTTTACTTATTCTGTTACGAGGGCTGCTACTTATGTAACCGGAATAGAAACAAATAACAAACGTATATGACTAAATATGGTTTTGTTTTTCAAAATATTCTCCCTTATGATCGATGCACTTTTGCATACGTTGAAACCAATTTTTAAAACATTTTTTCCACTCTGACTGAGGTATCTCCAAAACGTGCTGTTTGAACGCGTCGACTGCATCTTCACGGGTCGAAAATCGTTGACCACGTAATTTATTCTTTACATTTGGGAATAAATAGAAATTATTGGGTGCCAACCCGTTAATTCTATAAATATTTTGACCTTCCAAAAATCGAGTCGTTTCGCGTGATGTATGACAGCTGGCATTGTCATGGTGAAGAACGATTCTGCGTCGCTGGTTGTTTTTACGTATTTCTTCAAATACCTCCGGCAAATAAATGGTCGTGTACCATTCCGAATTAACCGTTTTACGATTCTCTAGTGGCACTGTAGCCACATGGCCATTAATACCGAAAAAGCAGGCGACCATTTGCTTCAAGGTGCTTTTTGCACGAGTTACTTTCGTAGGGTTCGGCTCATTTTGAAACACCCACACTGTTGATTGTTTAGTTTCCGGATCATACGCATAGATCCAGGATTCGTCACCTGTGTAGATATTATAAACAGCTTTTGAGTCACCACTAATATCTTATTAATGCTCGTCATACATATGCCCAGAGTCGCCTCTATCTCGCGATATGTAACATGACGGTCATGCATTATATTATAAGTTTTCGCACAGCTTCAATATTTTGTGGTACAACGACCGATTTCGGGCTACCTTCCTTAACTTCGTCCGTGAGCATACTACGTCCACGATTGAACTCACTAAACCAGTGGTACACAGTGCTTTTCGATGGAGCTTCATCACCAAAAGTCGAAGTTAATTGATCTATGCACTGTTGTTGCGTTAAACCACGCCGAAAATCATAATAAATCATAGCACGAATATTTTCACGAGTGAGTTCCATTCTTGCAGCGAGATCTTCTTCTTTTTTAATTAATGGCGGTCCACACAGTGATTTCGCCAATGTCAAGCGAATAGAGTAAATCAGTAAACAGAATAAATCAAAAGTAAAAGCCGGGCATTTTTCAATCGGCCATCTTCCCTCCCCGAAGGTTACCGGAATCCTCCTGCAGCGAGATGACATTTTGATCCCGCCAAAAACAAAAGACTAGCGTACATAAGAAAAAACATTATAGCGGCAAGTATTAAAAAAAGAAAAGAAAAAAAGTTCAAATTTTACCATGGAGGTCAGATATTACGTTTATAAATGTTGGAATCCCAGATTCCGGATACATAAGTAGCAGCCCTCGTATTACTTATTACTAAAGGACATCATCTTTTTTGGTCCAAATATGAAAGTTGACGGTACATCATACGACCAGCATTAGACTGCAAATTTAACATTAAAATAAATAAAACGACCAGCTTTATAGTGACAGTAGTTTTTTATTATAATCGTAATCCAAACATTTATTGTGCCCAATATTTTTTTGGATTAACACACCGATAACTAAGGGCCTGTTGTTTGATCAGTAGTTAAACTAACCAATTGTTAAAAATCGTAACTAATGGTTAAATCTCAAGGAAAAGTGTCAAATTTTCGATTCTTTTTTCGAATTTTAACCATTAGTTCGGTTAACTACTGATCAAACAACAGGCCCTAAGAGCTAAACTTTATTAACAAACTCACTTACTCGTCACAAACAAGTGTCGCACAATTAACTTAGATGATCGCTCGGTACATTCGTTCGCACTGTTCGCTCTCCAAGTAAGGAATGAATCGCCGAATGTTTCAAAATGCCTTCTCGAATGACCAATGGACCTTGACCCGCCTCTAATCTACCTACCTACCTAACCAAGAACAGTAATTTACCAGTTACTAGTGGCTACCAGTAAATACCGGCTAATTTAACCATGGTAAACTGGTTTTTGTTTCATGAAAGTTAAAAACTTTAAAACACACTTATACGAGGGGCACATTGAAATGATCGGGAATAAGAAAAACCACATGCACGGTATAAGCTAAATTGTATTTTATTGTTTTTAGAAGTATTCTCCGTTCCATTTAATGCACTTGTCCAATCGTGCAAACCATCATTAAAACGGTAATTCCAGTCTGAAGTTGATATTGACAAAATGGCTGATTTGTACGCTTCCACAGCTGCTTCGGGGTCTTCAAACCGTTGACCGCGTAATCAATCTTTCATTCTAGGGAATGTAAAGAAATTGTTTGGGCTCAGGTCAGGACTGTACGGAGGATGGCACATCAGCTCAACGTTTTCCTGCTTCAAAAAAACATTTACCTTCTGAGCTGTATGGGAGCTCGCATTATCGTGATGTAAGATGAAGCGACGTTTCGGGTTATTTTTTCGGAGTTCAGCTATCATTTCTGGCAAACAAATCGTGAGATACCACTCAGCGGTAACCGTTCTGCGTTCCTATAAAGGAATTGTAGCAACATGCCCCTTTTCGAGACCAACGTAGCGAGCATTTTCTTTGACACGCTGGGGAGCGAACCACTTTCATTGGTTTGACCTGCTGCCCCAAACTGCTGACTGATGTTTTCTTTCAGGTTCGTATGAATAAATCCATGACTCGTCACCTGAGACGATATTATAAACGGTATTTGACTTCCCTCCGTTGAAGCGTTGCAGAGTATTCCAGCACCAATCAACACAAGCCGCATTTTGCTCTTCGGACAAATTGTGGGGAACCCAGCGGGAAACTAGCTTTCTTACACACAGCTCATTAGTAATATCGACTGAATTGCAGTCATTCCGATACTGATAACAGCCCAAATCTCCTCGTATGTGACGGTCCTCTAATATAATAGTATAGCTGCGTTGTTTTCAGGCGTTTCTGGATCCTTGTTGATTTGGGGTTTAAAAAGTAAATATATATATTGTGAGAATCAAATAACATTGTTTTATTTCTCTGCCACATACAAAGCAGCCTTCTGTTTTCCATAATCACCTTGAGGCTGCTAGAAAAGATAGAGTTCAGGTTTAGAGAGCCTGTTTTGGTTACCTTTCGTACATACCTATGTAGGATCCAAATACTTTCATTACGCTGAGTTAAATAATGTCAGAGTACCTATAATGTGTATAAAATTTCAAGCATAATGGGACCCAAAATGTCTTCACCAATAAATAAAACTAAGTACTATTATCATGTAGCAAGTTTAATTTATAAATAAAACACAAAATTTAACACATTTACAGGTTTTGCAATGTACAAAATAGTACCAATCATACAGGAAAAAAAAAATCAGCTATGAACCTTGTCCTTGCAAATAATGAAGTTGAGAACGTTAAAGAGTACCTACGACAACAGGAGATTACTAAAGTCTACCACGAGGGGAAAAGTAACAACAGTGGCATTAATGAATGTCATTTGGCACTCACAAAAATATTTTTGGCCTACAATGAAAGATCAGATAACAAAGTTCATTAACTAATGCACAGTGTGTGGCCAAGTCAAGCACGACCGAAATCCAATAAGACAACATATTAACTTAGTCTTATACTTAGCCAAAAAAACATTTGAAATACATGATTTGAGATCCATGTGAAAATTATGTAACTTTCATTGACGTTTTTTTCTAAACACGGACAGGCATATTACCTAAGGGACGGTACCGCAATTAGTGTTTTGCAAGCTCTACTGAAGTTCAGTTCCCACCACGGCTTACCCCTTACAATGATAACTGATAATAGCACGGAATTCACAAATCAACTTTTTGCCGACATTGTAACATTGCACAAAATATCTCACCACAAGATATTAGCACACTCCCCTAATGATAACGGCAACATTGAAAGATTTCACTCAACTCTTCTTGAGCATCTCCGCATTTTAAAGATTACAAAAAAAGATGAACCCATTTTCAACCTCATGCCTTACGCAATAGCTTCATAGCTTAGCCAAATGCCGACCCTACGATATTTTTACAGGACACCTTGACCCCAGAGACCCTACAGATATCGATCTGACAGCTCATTTGTTGCAACAGTATGTGTGATCTCATAAAGAACAGACGGAATCAGTTTATAAGATGATTAACGATTCCGCTTTAGCCAGCCGTAAGGCAATTATTGATAACAGGAATAAAACACGTGAGCCAGAAGTAGAATATCAACCACAGCAGCAAATATTCATCAAAAATCCTTTCGCCAGCCAACAGAAAGTAGCTCCACGCTATACACATGACATGACACAGTAGGTACTTGCCAATACACATTTACACTTCAAAGAAAAAAGGTCCAGTTGCTAAGACCCGACTAAAACGAATTCCTAAATCGGCCCATTTGTTACAGGGTAAACCTGCTTGATCCTGTTGGTAAACCTGGTTCAAACCCAGGAGATAAAACTTGAAGACCTCGCAGATGGACCAGGACTCCTACCATTTAATTTAGGTGACATGAAATTGACTACCCAGAGACATACTTTTCTCCAATACATCGAACTGACTGACATAGGAAATAACATTAGCGGTGTCCAGCTCCAGACCCAACTGAGAGACCAAAGATCTGCTTCATAACAATACCTATTCTTTATACGAAATTAAAAATTCCTGCGTACGAAATCAAATTGGTTTTTATAAACCTTTCGGCTGCAGCTTCCGTATTTCTCTTTACTTAATGATTTTATGTTACAAATAATAAATAAAGATTCAAACTTCGTTGATATCGTCTTCCAATTATCTTAAAGCACGTGGTAAAATACGGAACTAACAATTTGGTATGGTAAAACCACAGTTTGCGTAGACAGTGGCGCCTTTGAAAGCTTCTTTTGAAATATTGTTTGCTGCGATAAGTATTCCTGGACTGTTGACAGGCCACGCGGGAGCGCGCGTGGTGGGGATGAAGTTTTTTAATATATTTCTGTGCCTAAATATACAAAATGCCTTTAAAAGGCGAAAAATTAGATTTCATCAAATAATCACGTGTGTCAACCGTGCCTCTTGACAGCGAAAAACCGACACCTATGGGAAGTATAGCCTGACAAGATTCTATTTAGCCCTATTTCAATACAAATTTGTATTGAAATAGGGCTAAGTAGAATCTTGTCTGGCTTTAGCCCACAAATTATTGATTTTTTGTTGTTAAATACGTTTTTTGGGGCATAAACAGCCGTATCTTTTTTTTGCATTGACTTTTATTTTTTTTACATCTTCCAGGGCCTGTAGTCTTGATTCTATATGAGTTTAATTTCAATTTGATACCTCCACCCGTTCCCGAGATAAAGGGTCTTGACAGCGATGACAACAAAGTAATCCTACAATGGTTCCATTTTTTCCTTTTGAGATACGGAGTCCTAAAAATAGTACTGATTAGTGTAATGATCCTTAAAATAAAATGTATATCTTACATTGAGTACTAGGGCTGGCTTTCAAGTCGTTGTACACAGCAGAACCTTTGTTGAGAAAAGAACTCAACACACAAACACCGGCTAAGTTCCTCTCCCATCTGTAGCCAGCATGAAATGATAGTGAACCACCCATTGAAAATCCACCTAAAAATAATAAGTCTGTTGTTACTTCTATACAATTTTTGTAGATCTATTTCCAGATAACTGCTGAAACAGACAGAAGCAAGCATGTTGGGGTTTATAAGGAGACACTAAAAATATATCCAAAAAGTACCTCCACTCTACAGTATGCAATGTCTCTTTATAATTAGTGACAGTCTTACACCCATATTTATAGACAGGAAAAGTAATGACTTGAGCAACAGTAATGTCAAAAGTCATACTAAAATCGTTTCTTAAGCTTAGTGGTTATTTTGCTGTGTTAAATAAATATCACCTTCTGGTGGTACAAGGGCAGGATGATAAGTAACTAGCCTAACAATTAAATACTAATGTTGGTATATTTTTTTATTATTCTTTTTCTACACAATCTCCATTAACCACCTTTGCTCCAACACTGTTATACCCTCCATAAAATGGCTTTTCTCAAGCCCTGTAAAATACTCCTCTACAGCAGCTATGACCTCTCAATTGTTTTAAATATCTGTCCCCCCAAAATAGTTTTGAGTTTGATTAAGTATGACGGTGCATGATCAGGTGAATAGGTGGGTGGGGCAAGAAATCATAATGCAATTAGTTAATTTTGGCCATGGCCTTAAGACAACTCTTGCAGTCTGGATAAAAAAATATATATTATTGAGCTAATATTGGTCTTTTTTCTCAATGCATTCCTGCAGCTTATCCAATAGATTAGCATAGATAAAAAAGAATAAAGTTTAAAGTTTGACCTTTTGGGAGGTAATCTATGAACAATCCCAAAAGACCAATGCCATCACTTTTCCAGCTGATTTCACAGCTTTAGCTTTCGTTGGAGCCGAGCACCCGGATTCTGTCAACTGTTTTGATTGCATTTTGGATTCTAGTGTAAAGTGGTGAGCTCAAGTTTCATCTGTTACAAATTATTGTAAGAAATCCGATATATTGCTTTGAAAACGGTCCAAACAATGTTGAGAGTTTAGTATTTGAAATCTTTTTTGATCAAGTGTAAGTAATCTCGCGGTACCCAATGGCCGTACAGCTTTTTAATATTCAATTCTTAATTATTTAATTATTTATTTCTTCAGTATTTGATTTACCCATTCTCTTGAAATACCTGTATTATCAGCTATCTTGCAAAAAACTTCAACCATTAATCTGCCAAAACCATATAATGCACTTTGGAGACCATTTCCGTTTCCGTGACGCTTTTTGGAACTCCAGGACGGAGTTCATCTTAGACACTTGTTTAAACTTGGCATCCACCGTAGTGTAAGAAAGAGCACATTCACCCAAAACATTTTTTAAGTCGTCATTAATATCCGCCTCTTTCATTCCTTTCATATGAAGAAACTTTATCACAGCTCTTGTTCAATTTTATCCATTTTGTGTAAAATTCGCTAGAATATTTTTTCAAATTAATGTAAACAAAAGATATGATGTTTTGAATTCAAATTTAAGACACAGACAGCCAGAAAACCCATTATGAAAAGGAGGTTGTATATTTTTTTAATTAAACCTTTTTAAATTGTGTAAGCTAGTTACTTATCATCCTACCCTCATACTTACCTACAAGAGCAAGAAAGCTAACTGAATCACTTCAAAATGACAACAAGGATTGATTCTCTTTCTGGCTTGTCAATTTACTATAATAAACTTACCAACTATTATTCTGTTGCTCGGTATCCCAGATTTGTTTTCTGACTGAATAAGATTCCTTACTTCCACTTCTATTTTAGATATTGACTCTAGTTTCTCCGGTGCATCAGGTGAGATATCAGCTCGGTCAAACCAAACGTTGCTCATGGCCCCTCCAGCAGGCGTGTAAGACTGAAGCGGAGCCGTGGGGAATATGATTTTGATGTGCGGAAAGGCAAAGTTCTTTGACATTATTTTAACCCATTCTTTAAAGTTTCCACCAGTGTCTCCTAAAAAGCAAAATAAAAGTACCTAGTATCTACCTAGAAATTATACATATTAATATAATACTAACATTTGCCAGTGAATCTCTTCATCCAGAACTTGTTTATTGCTGTTCCCCCAGCATCTTTTATAATTTCTTGATTTAAACATCTCATGTCCGTTTTACCTGACTATGGCCAAAACTAAGGGTTGTTCAGAATTAAGATATATCCTGATCAAATTTCATAAAAATAGTTTTAGTAGTTTAGGCATGAAAAGGTAACAGAAAAACTGACAGGCGTAACTTTGGCATTTATAATATACTTAATGAAAAGTTATTGATTATAAGACCCAAAAATAATTCTGTAACAATATGAAATTTATTGGAAATACAGTTCGTATGGGTCCACTGGTGATGGTGGTCATTGGGTGTGGTTGCAAAGCGAACTCTTTAATGATTGAGGAACATTATATATGTAAAAAAGATATAACCTAACCTAACATAACCTATTTATTGTAAGGCCAACCCACCTAAAAAGCCTTCTTACCAGATCCATGAAAGATTATGACTGTGGCCGTATGCTTCGAACCAGTGGGCTTTATAAAGTGAAAAGCGCCAAGTCTAGACATGTTATAATTTGGTACCCAATTAGTATTATTATACAAGATAACCTCTTCAGCCTCTTAACAGTGTCATTCATTAACTTATTACATTATTTTTTCATATTGAGACTACTAATACTTCCCAAAGATATTCACGGATTTAGAAAATAAGCTTTTTGGGATTTCAGCTGTACAAAATTTAAGTCAAATCAATAAATAAGAATAAGCCGTTTAGCCGTAGCGGGAACCGGAAAGTTCGAACTTCGAACTTTCAATCTTAGGCACCCCACAGATGATCAATATATTTGTGTAATCTAATCACACTGATAGCCCAAACTTTTTGATCGTCTATGGCTATGATTGAAGTTCTTCTTCTTCTTCTTTTTTAATTAATGGCGGGCCACACAGTGATTTCGCCAATTTGATGTCAAGTGAATAGAGTAAATCAGTAAACAGAATAAATTAAAAGTAAAAGCTGGGCATTTTTCAATCGGCCTGATTGAAGTTTACGCAATCATTTTATAAAAGTTTGACAGAGTTGAATTTTGTTTGTGCCATCACGTGTGATTGTGTTGTCTGTAGTAGTGGTTGCTCAATTTACCGTTTTAATCTTTCTTCTTTAATAAAATTATCAGCGCAATTGCAGCAGCCAAATCCTTGTTCATCAGACATCTTTCATAATATCTCAATGTAGCTGTTTTTAAAGTGACGTTGAGCCTGATAACTCAGTTTTAGTTTGAAATAGGGTTTATAACTGCTTGAATTTAAAATTGCAAAAGGTGCGATTTTTTGACGCCGAGTGTAGATCATGGACCATAGATCATAATGATTGATGATTGACTCAATCAATTGACACGTATATAGGGGCAGAACCTGTTTCAATAATTTTGTACAAAACTACGATTGCGCAAAATTATTTTGTAGGCCTGAGGGGGGCCTTAGAGTACAGGTTTTTGTCTTGTGTTTTATCCCAGAGGCTAAGGCAAAGGACATAAATACATACAGCCTAGTCATAGTTTAATACTTTATGACCCAATTTGAAGTAAGGCCGAAGCCAAGTCTTTGTACATTTTTCTTTTTGCAATTTTAAGTAAGGTCGGAGCCAAGTTTTTGCAAGTTAGCCTTTGATGGCTTGATGGCTTTGACAAGTTTGACAACTTCGCCGGAGAGAGGGCGGACCAAAGAGAATATAATCACTACGTTTTGGGCGGACTCCTGATGGGAGTCCACGCGGTAAAGGGTTTTTAAGTAAGGGCGCCCCTATCGGGCCGACCTCGGACTTAGGACCACAGATTAATATATTGTAGGTTCTAAGGCCGTAGCCATATACATATACAATAAAATCCTGGGTTGTGAGGCTGAAGCCAAGCCTTCAAAAGTAGTAGTCAAGTTTCTAAAAAATATTTTGAAAAGTCTGACGAAAAGCATAAAATCCGGTAAAAGCGTAAAACACAGATTGTATTTCACAAAATATCAAATTTAATGTTATTAACACGAAGTAATAACTTAACTATGTGTAGGTATTACGAATAAAGTCGAAGATCGAAGAATATACTTCAAAATTCTTTAAAATGTCTTGGATACAGCGCAGGATGTTTTCAGGTCTACCATAAACTGTTTACCAAGTCGGCGAATAATGAGAGTCGCTGAATGTTGAATGCTGCATATTCAAAAAGATGACATGTGATCCAGAGTTTGAACGCAGTTATTGTTGCAGTATGAACAAATAGAAGATGAAATGGGACAGGCCTGTTAGGCGTGATTAGTATGTTTACCCATGAGCTAAGCCGCCGACAAACAGACAGATGGACTGAAATGGTTAAAAAGGAGATTGATTGTATTGACATCTGTTTATACAGAAACATGATTAACAAAAGACATCGAAAATGCTCTGAAAGGAGCAGTTTTTGTGTGCCCTGAAAGGGACAGTTGTTTTTACTGCACACAACGTCAGAGTAGTTTTCACCATCTTCGATGTAGATCGGAGCGTACACGCAGCGGTGCGACGATGCTTTCATCTCAACGGCCAGGAGCGGAAAATAATGTTTTAGTATTTCGGTTGTAAATACCTATTCAAATCTGGATTCTGTTCAACTGTATTGCATATTTATCCATTGATTCGATTATACACATGTTGTCTGTCTATCCGTCTGTATATCACATCGGTCTTTTTTTTTTCATAAATATAGCAGTTTTATCTAATTTGTTTGTTAACCATAAGCATTTAATATCATCATAATCATCAAATTTTAATGTAATACCTTAATAAGAAGCATAAAGAAGAAGATTGTAAAATTTGTTTAAGAATGGAATTTTCATTGCTTGTATTTAGGATTCAAATTCAAATTTATTCATGACAAATAATTAGATTTATTTTTTATTTAATAATTTTGCTCGATAGAATTTAAGTAGTAAATCTCAACTGGCTACCTATCTCGGTTAAAGGAAACAGCCATGATGTGAGCTTATTGAATCGTTTAGGAACGCGCATCGCTACTAGTAAATGACATCATACATAATCCCTGAGCGCTGGGCAACCAATATCTTACGCCAAGTTAAAAATTTAATATCTCGGAGACTGTTAAACATATCGAAATTAATTGTAAACAGATATTTTTTGTTTTTAATAAAGAATACAATATGTCATGAGCCAAATTCCTAAACTTGTTAACATTCCATAATAATATTATTTTATTCTTCTTCTTCTTGTAGTGCCTCTCCAACTAGTGAAGGTTGGCAGTCAGCTCCCCATACTTCCTCCGGTCTTTCGCGAGGTTGAAAAGTTCGGCGGCACTTGAGATTCCGGTCCACTCCCGGATATTGCGCAACCAGGACTTCTTCCTACGGCCGACTGCTCTTTTGCCTGCCACTTTGCCCATCATTATTAGTTGCAGTAGTTCATATCTGGGGTGCCTAAGCACGTGGCCCAGATAGGCAACTTTACGTCTTTTGATGGTCTGCATCAGTTGGCGTTTCCTCCCAGCTCGGCGCAGCACCTCAACGTTTGTAACACGGTGTGTCCAGCTAATGGCCAGCATGCGTCTATAGGCCCACATTTCGAACGCTTCTATACGTTTCCGAAGTTGCTCTTTGATAGTCCAGGCCTCACATCCGTATAGAAGTATAGGCCATATATAGCACTGCAGTAAGCGAGTGCGCAAAGAAATATTAAGGCTACGACCACAGAGAACCTTTTTCATGCTATTGAAGGCACTGCGGGCAATTTCGATGCGGGTTTTTATTTCTAGATCACTGTCCCAGTTTTCATTAAGCCATGTGCCGAGATATTTATATTTACGCACCTGTTCCAGCTCTCTTCCCGCTACAGAAATCACAGGATTTACACTCTCCTTCTTGGTGATTACCATGACCTTTGTCTTGGAGACATTCATTCGGAGGCCCGCCTTTATACTGCACTCACTAACCCGGCTAACAATCTGCTGCAATTCAGCCTCTGTAGATGCTATAAGGACCGTGTCGTCGGCATATCTAAGGTTGTTGATGACACGCCCGTTAACCTTGACGCCACTTTCAAGCCCCTCCAGTGCTTCAGCAACAATTGCCTCCGAATATAGGTTAAAGAGTGTCGGTGAGAGTACACAACCCTGCCGGACTCCCCTTCTTATCTCTATTTCGTCGGTTTCTTCACCATCCACTCGGACGGTCGCTCTTTGGTTCCAGTACAGATTCTGGATGATACGTACGTCTTTGCCGTCTAACCCGATGTCGTTTAACAGTGTTATAAGACGGTCGTGTAACACTCTATCAAAGGCCTTTTCGTAGTCGACGAAACAAAGGAAAACATCTTGTTGCATGTCTTTGCATTTTTGGACCAAAACCTGTACGGCAAACAAAGCTTCTCTCGTTCCTACACCAGCTCTAAATCCAAACTGACTGTCACCTAATTGCTCGTCACATCTAACCCTTATACGCGCATGGATAATGTTAAGAAATAGTTTTAACACTTGGCTCATAAGGCTTATCGTTCTGAAATCCTCACATTTCTTTGCGTTCTTCTTCTTGGGTAGTGTTACGAAGGAAGACTTTAACCAATCATCTGGTAATTGGCCCGTGTTGTATACGAGGTTCAATAGGTCTGTTAGAGCGTCCAAATGGTCATCCTCAATGAGTGCGAGCACCTCGATATAAATGTCATCTGGTCCAGCTGACTTCCCTTTCTTTGCCAAACGTAGCGCATTTCTGACCTCATTTCAGAATTGGAGGACCGCCTTCAGAGTGGGACATAAGTGACGCACTCCTCGAATCATCTGCAAACATTGATTTAATGTACTCCTTCCAAGTGATCTTTTTCTTCATCATGTCCAGTATAGGGTGATTGTTGCCATCTACCAGCTGGTGTGTCACAGCACGTCGTCCAACCATAGACTTAATCTCTTTATGCAGATTGAATGCATCATGTTTAGCATGTAGTTCCTCTACATAATCACACTTGTCCTGGTACCACTTTTCCCGGGTGTAGCGTACTTCTCTCCGTATCGTTTTGTCTAAGATGTCATATTTGGCCTTATCTGTGCTCTTGCAGTTCCTCCGTTCCTCCATTAGATGATAAATCTTATCAGTCATCCAGACCTGTTTCGGCACCCACTTATCTGGCTTAAGATGTTCCTTGTTAACATTAACAACCTTAGTTTTTAGTTGGCTCCATCTCTCCTCAACTGATTCCTGCGCCAATTGCTTTGAGTTCACCGCCCACTCATTGATGACATTCACAACTTTTACTCTTATTTCCGGCACTTTAATCTTACGAATATCCACCTTGGTCTTAGGGACCCTTTTTCTCAATTGCTTAAGGGTACAGGTCAACTCTGCAACAACGGGATTATGATCGGAGTTTATATCAGCCCCAGGATAAGTTTTGACACTCTTGATACAGTTTCTGAAACGGTTGTTGATCATAAAATAATCAATTTGATTACGCATTATATGTTGTAAAGTATGTCAAGGTGAAGTCCATGTATACAGTCTTCTTGCTGGTAGTTGAAAATATGTGCAGAATTGGACAAGAGTGTCACCTCTGTCATTTCTTACACCCAATCCATACTTCCCAACAACTCCCTGGACTTCACCTTCTCCAATCTTAGCGTTTAAATCGCCCATCACAATAGTGATCTCGTGTTTTTTTGTGATTTCAAGTAGCTGTTCCACTTCACTGTAAAAGTCCTCGATTTCTTGATCCATCTTTTCTGCGGTTGGAGCGTACAATTGGATGACATTAATATTTCTTGGTTTTGCCTCAATTCGGATCATCATAGCACGATTTGATTTGGGCACAACGCTCACATTGCCCTTTACAGTTTTGGAGTTGATGATCACCACACCATACAAATTGGACGATTCGTCGGAGCCGGAATAATACATTACACGGTCCTCATCAA
>OX438762.1:66508535-66622546 GCA_949316455.1 Acleris holmiana | reverse complement strand
GCGCTCGGCGCGGGGCCCGCTGCGCTGCTCGCGGCCCACCGTAGCGATACCCCTGGAACCGATTGGCGCGAAGTTGCCGCGGCGGGCCCTACCAGTTTAAATTACTTGTTGACGGCGTTGACATTGTGGGTGTAGGTGCAATCAATTGACTTGTTTTCTTTACCCCTCTGGAAGATTTTATAAATTCTGCCAAATTTTCGCCGAATAAGAAATTATCCCGTTTCCTATCCTTCAGTGGAGCGACATAGGATTTTTCTAATAATGGCGTGATCAGCGAACGTCGTGTATCTGTTTCTAAATAATGAGAATCGACGAACAGCTTGCCAGCATCACTCAGAATTCGGAGAATTTCGGCGGTTTCCATACTTTTCGTCACAATGCCCGTCATGGCTTTTCCCACGGCTGCAATTACACGACCAATTTGACCCTGTTTTGAACATAAACGGGCATCTCTGTTTTTGGCCGCGTCCGTCAACATGGCTGCTATCTCGGGGTTTAGTACCGGAGGCTTTAAAAAAGGGGCGTTTTTTGGGAATAAATACTTTTTTAAAAGATCGTCTTTCATTTCCTTTGTAAGGCCTGCTTTAGACAAGGGCTCCCATCGCTGTGATATATCTTGAAGTATATCGCTTCCCCATTCGGGAATATCTGTGTGACAATCACCTAGGGCTTGAATAAGGTCCGGGTCCAAAGAGGGTATATCGGGTGCCGGAATAGGCTGGGTCGACTCGGTCGATATACCCGGCGCGTTTACTTCAACGGATGTGGCTAAGTCTGGACTATACTGTTCTACAGCAGATTCATTTCCACTTAATATCTCGGGTTCCACGAATTCCGTCGACGGCATGATATCGTCATTGAGATGTTCTGGAATGGACATCAGAATTTGTAAATGAAAAAGATTTTTGTAATCGGGCAAATTAGTACATTCGTACCGTATGAGAAGAAAATAAAATAAAACAAGCATAAAGAAAGGTGACATCAGTGAAATGAGGGTAGGTGTCGATCTCATTTAACTAGAATGCATACTTGCATTTCATCACCATTTAGATTACCATCGTTTAGATTAGAAATAGATGTTATTTAAAATCATAAGTCACGGAATAGCGTAACATAAATATCACTGGTCAATATCACGTATTGACTCGGGAAAAAATAAATAAATAATTAGCCTACTGTCTTACATCTCGTGCAAGATCGGAGGCATTTAAATGTTACTGGTCAATATCTCGTATTGACTCGGAATTAAAGTCTACTGTCTAATATCTCGTATTAGATCGGAGATCATATAAATATGTATAATGTAATGATTACAAACCTTCAATTTGTACATCATCGGCTTCGTCACTGGAATAGACGATGCGACGCCGTTTCTTTTTGGCTAACTTGGCTTCGTATTTTTTTTGTTTTCTTCTCCATCGTTCTTCATCAGTTTCCCTTTAGGAGCGTTTCGGCATCTTGGACAGACACCGATGTAGTTTTTTTTTATATAATTTAGCTACTATTGCCTACGTGCGGAGTGTGCGAGCGCACGGACAATAATGAGGCCACAGGAGAGGTTGTATTAGCTACTGAATGCGTCTAGTTAGAAGTGTTTTTTGTTTCATTCTTTCTAGCGCTGAAAGCCTATAGTGCGAGTGAGTTAACGCGTAGCAGGGCTACTACATGGTGAATTAAATCTCGAGACGAAGACGGGATAATGGGTGTTATTAAGTCGACGTTTTTAACACACATCAGCGTAATTAATTATTAAGGCATAATTTATCAAACTTACTAAAGGGACAGGTGATCGAAGAGCTGGTAGTTTCTTCTTCTAGCAAATAAGCGTAGCTACTCAAAGAGGAAATGCTGGCACAATGCCTCGGGGGCCTTTTTTAGATAGTTATTTGTTCAAATTTAGTTTGATTTTAATAGCATTTTAAGTCTTAGTTTAGCGATTTTATTTATTAGGGGCCTGGGTTCAATATCGTTCGTTCGAATTATGAACCTTGAGTCTAATAAATATTAAACGACTTGATACAACCGCGTTAGCACTTCGATAATTAATGTACCATAGCTTTTTTCTCCACCTTAACATTAACGGGTTTAAAGGTTTGCTTCTCGTCATGTTACATTTTTTTTTTTTTTTTTTTTTTTTATGTTTAGGAGAAGGCACACGAGTACTCAGGCCACCTGATGGTAAGTGGAATCTGAGACCCATAGACATTTGAATTCTCAAGACTATAATCCTAAGACCTCAAATGCGTCGCCAACCCTGAGGACTAAGATAGAATGCCTCTATGCTAGCAATTTCACATACTGTATATAAGTATTTATTTTCGTTGTAATAATAACATTTAAACTTTAATTACTAAACATTGTTAATTACCTAATTTAGTGACCCTTTTGCGGTTGAAAAATATACAAGAGCCGTTTAATCCAATGAGATCAATGATTTCGTGATTAAGGTATTATTATTCAGAAATATCTGAAAATTGTGGTCATTTCACTTTTAGTATGACAGGAGAGCCCGAGGTAGAACGCTCATAAGTTAATTCTGGTTGCGAGGTGTCGTACACATCCTGGTTCCTGGACGCGTTTAACTACGCCATCATGCGCAAAATCGACGTGCTCAACCTCAGCATCGGCGGGCCGGACTTCATGGACCACCCCTTCGTCGACAAGGTGTGGGAGCTTAGCGCAAACAAAGTAAGTAGGCTGCACAAATTGTACACGTTTGCTACAAGCGAAGAGGCAGGCCAATGAAATGGCAGGATGAACCCGGCCGGTTCTATAAAGAGTCCCCGGTCTTAGGTTCTTGATAGGGTCAGTTTAGATTCTTATAAATTATGATAAAAGAAGTTCTTTAAAATGATCCTTCCCTTGCACGAAACAAAGATGAATGAAATAGGTAAATTTTACGCCTTTTTGTAGCGACTCAAGCTTCCATACATAAATACTCAATATCACGTCTTCTTCCCAGAGTGGGGTAGGCAGAGCTACAGAATTACCATCGACTCTTAATTATTTTACCACATTTCGCATTTAACTCAAGCTTGGTAAGAAAAGATTATTTTCTTTGGATTCGGATCACTTTGGAAGGTACAGTCAACAGCAAAAGAAACTGATGAAATAGGGTCTCAAAATAGTATATGAATAGTAGTATATAAAAATAGTATTAATTGAGTCATATGTCACTGATTTATTGTAGTTTAGCGTATAATAACTTACAAATACGGGTTTTGGGTGCGCAGGTGCGCTGCCCAGCCGCGGCGCCACCATAATGGAAATCAAAATCAATAAATTAATTTTATTATTTGCTTCGCTATTGTTAATCAATAATTCATGTTGTGTTATTTTTACTCTAGCTTAAAAAACATTAGAGATATTGACGATTCAATGATTCCACTAATTTAACATGGACCCTCTAATGCAGGGATGCGAGGAGAGGCGATTGTTGTTAAGTAAGTTAATAAATGAAATTTAAAATTTTATAATATTAGTAGGAGAGGGGCTTCTTGTCTGATAAGCTGTACTTGAAATTTCAAATTACGATTATCAATACAGTGTATCGCATACCTACAGCTTGACAACCCATGTCATCATTTCTAGTGTGACTTTGTGTCCACACGAGAAGGTAAAATAGAGATAATTTGCAACAAAAGAAAAAATAGTTTTTTGAACTCGTTTTATTGTCGTAATATATTATAATAACAATACAAAATCATATTTTAAAATTAGTGCACTGATAAAAAAAAATTACCCTGTGTGGTGGAATGATGTACGTTGAACGTACATAGTGTACATTATGCTGTTTATGGCTGTACGTGTACTAGGGAACGAAATATTGGGCATTGACTGTGGCGCCGCTGTGGAGCATACTCTGTAGCGGTGCCACTTAGAACCCGTAGATAAAAATTATATTAGCTATTTGTTTTGTTATGGAAATTGATGTACGAAATCTGTTTATTGGGTACGTATTGAAAATAATCATTAATAATTGGTTTAATTTCATTTAATTAATTACGTTCCGCCTAAACGGTATTGGTGTAAGCTGTAAGTAAGAGAGGCGCGCGGGTGAGCGAAAGGGATTAGTGGAATCCTTCCCGCGCTCCCGCGCCTCGCTCCGATTTTCAATAATTGTTTTGTATTGGCTTTCATTCTGTTACTGTGTTTGTACCATCGCACTGTCCGTAGGTGGACCTTATGCCTTTTGTAATAAGGGCCACCGATGTACAGTTAAGATTGTTGCTGTTTGTACTTCAATATACAGGGTGGAAGGAGACTGGGGACCTTCCCGGAACTAATAGACCGCCGCTCAAACGTTAATAGACCAACGATACTGGTGACTCGAGAATCGATGAGCGAAAGGATTCTCCTCGGCATACACATATTCGTTTTGTCTATTGCATATTCCGTTGCGTGTGAACAAGCTTTCATCACTCCAAATAATATGCCTTATGAAATCTCGCTATTCTACTGTCTTTTGTAATAGCCATCGGCAGTAGGCTTCGCGGATAGGATCCCGAGGGAGTAGAGCTTGAACCCTCTGTTTTTTGTAAGGGTGAAGGCTGGCACGTTTGACAATTGTAAGTACTGCAGTATGGGTTATTCTGAAATGTCGACCCGCTACTCTTGAGCTCGCTCTCGGATGTCTTCTAAAATAACGCAGCACCCTTTCTTCAAGTCGAGCCGCAATTCAAACAACGCCTCCTCCACGTTGGTCGTTCTGGGCTGTTGCTGGTACTACGGGCTGGTTGTTGGCGATACGATCCAAAGCCCTTAAAATTGTCCTATGCCCAGTTGGATGTGGTGGAGGATATGTTTCTCGGTATTGACGCAAAGCTTCAGCCGCGTTATTATTGCACGTCGCGTACAATAAACGCAAATTCAAATAACCACGAGCATCATCTACCAAAGGCATTTTTAATTGAAGAATGACATGGGTAAATTAAATGTCATTTTCATTTCAACATAAAATGTATCGATGGCCAATGCAATAACGCAAAGATGTTCATAAGTTAAGTACCTAATCAGTAGTTCTTAATAATATTTATTTGATAAGCGTTTCACATGCACGTTTTGAAGCGTGAAAATTGATGAAATTTGCCTACTCAGCAGCACAATTTCAATTTATTTTTAAATATTTTTGTTCAACTAGCTAAACCCTATTTATCAATTTAGGTAAACTAAGATACGATGAAATAAGGTTCTAATAACATCTTTAATTGTTTGTGTAGATTGAGTATACTTCAGTGTCTGTCAATGTCGCTATTTCAGAAATGTGACAAGTTGTGCTTTGTAGGTAGTTATTATGTTATTATTTTATTCATAATTTTAGGATTAAAATAATAAAGTTGTTCAAGGTGTATTTACAAAGAGACTCACAAACCCTGCAATATTTCTTACCGCATTGCGAGCAGGTCTAAGTATGCATCAACGACAAAAAAAACGTAATAATATCCTGTAATGAAAAGGTTGTTTACAATTAAGTTCATTGACCCAATAATATGTTTAGGGTTGAAAGTGTTGAAACAAGTACCTAGTTTTTTGTGTCAATGTTTAACCGGTTGTAATTTGAAAACGGCTGCTTAAATTCACATACATAGTTTGTATGGGGGAAATAAAGTGTTAAGGCTAAACTATCTCCCATTTTCGGGAAAGTCCACGGTCCTCTTTCACCCTATATAACTATTAAGTACACAATGAATACCTATAGACTTTTTCCAACTAAAATGAAACTGTTCTCATTTATTAACCCACACTACGCTACTGTATGGTATGAATTATATACTTTTTTTTTGTTAAAACCTTATTACACAATACAAGAATAAATAAATGGCAGACTTAATGCCTTATGGTATCCTCTACCCGTCAACCAATGAGCTCAAAAGAAACATTTATTTGGTACAGCGTCTTTAGCGTCATTAACAGTGTTCGGAATTTTCACGGCAAAACAAAAGACTGTCGCAAATTTACTAGGGTAAGAAATAATTTTTCATCGATATCGAGAATTACTATGGAATATTTTATAATTTAAAAAAATATGCAAAAAAAAAACAGTAATTCACAGATTATTCAGTGTAAAAGTTATTATTTAAGCCTTAACGACATCTTGTTTTTAATGAAAATATTGAATAACCCGTCCTTTTGCCTTTGCCGAATTTGAGTAGTAACGAGGTGAAATATAGCGACTATACCACATTGACAATAACAGACACTTAAAATGAAAAAACTCTATATTGAGACATTAAACGTCACTTCATTGATATGACTGTGCTCAAATACGAACTGTCTAGATATTATTTGTAAAACTCTTGAAAACGGACGCGTTTGTTACGTAATATTTTAGTAGTGTACTTTTTCAGTAAAGTAAAAATGAGTAAAGTGCAAGATTGGCTCAAAACGTGTCTAACCAAATACCCTAAATTTGTACATAATGAAGTGACATCTACTATATACTGCTCTACGTGCGATATTAATCTAAAAATAAAAAAATGCAATATTCAATCTCATCTAAAAAGCGATCGCTACAACAACCGTTCTGGAGGACCACATTCCAAACATCAATTTTATTACGATTTAATTATTTTTCTGATTTCCTGCACATACCCTGGTCAACGGTTAACAATACTAACTTTCGAAATTTCTTTAATAAATACTTATGCTGCGACTGCACAAAAGCATCTCTACCGGACGAATCTTTATTGAGGAAAGTTTATTTAAATGTTGTATACAAAAATACCATTCAGAGTATAAGGGAAATAAATATGAACAATTACTTGTGGGTATCTGTAGACGAAACACCAGATTTTATGGGAAAATGTGTGACAAACGTGGTGATCAGATCTTTGCAAAAACAATTTTCTCAACAATTTTATCTCTTGGGGTCTAAGGTTTTAGATAAAGTCAATGGAGAAGCAGTAGCTAAGTTAATAAAAAACCAATTTCAATTTTTGTTTCAAGAATCTTTTCAAAATAACGTAAATAATGTTCTTCTACTTTACACTGATAGTGCCGCTTATATGCTGAAAGCTGGTCGTATTTTAAAAACAACATTTCCACGCATGAAACACAACATGTTTAGCACATGGTCTGCATCGAGTGGCGGAAGAGGTGCGAGATAACTTTAAAAATGTAGACATGTTGATCTCTAATGTAAAAAAGATTTTCTTGAAATCTCCTGAACGTGTACGACTTTTTAAGGAAAAATACCCTTCCATTCCTTTACCACCTGAGCCCATAATCACCAGGTGGGGTACTTGGATAAATGCAGCGGTCTATTATGCTCAATACTATGAGCAAATACGAGACATCGTCTCCATACTTGCTAATGAATCGTTAGCCATAAGAACAGCAAAAAATGTTTCCGAAAGAGAAAACTACCACAAGAACTACATTTCATTCGGGACTACTACGAAGTTATAGCCTCTGCAATAAAACAATTGGAATGTTCGACTATGTCCCTTACGGAATCTTTCCTAATATTGGACACCGTTCGTTGCTACTTAAATTGGAGCGAACTTTTACCGGTGATGCGGAAATTTGAAGCTGTTTTAGACCGAAACCCTGATTACGACAATTTACGAGAAATAGCAGAAAAACTTACTAAACCTGAACAACAAACCGCCTACAATGAATTTTACGAATTTGCTTCTTTGACGTCGAGTGAAGTGGAACGATCATTCAGTGTACATAAATGGCTTTATAGTGATAAACGGAACCGTTTACTCCCAGAGAACGTCGAAAAATTAATGACTATCTATCTTATCAGTTCATTAAAGTAATGCAAGAAAAGAGTTTATAAATCGTGTATTTTTTTAATTGCGTTAACTTAAAGGGAACATTCCTTAGGGCAAATAAAGTTGATTTCTCCAACACACATGTATCCAAACTCGTACTGTTTTCAAGATAAGATATTCAAAAATTAAATTTATTCAGGTATGGATGTTAAACCAGTGTAAAAGTTCCCTAATTTATAACCAAACAATAGTTACTTTTAAAACTTGTAAGGAAAGAGTTTGCCATTTATAGGTAGGTATGCACTATGAAGGTTAAAGAAGGGAGTTTGTTTGATGTTATAGTAGGAATTTTATAAATGTCCGAATCCACTTGAGATAATCCACTAGGGTTTTGACATTTTACAAATAGCTATTAATGAGAATCAGTTTTATTTTCGTTGGTTAAAAGTCTATAGGTACTCACTGTGGCGTTTAATGTGGAAGTACAAACACAGTAAGAGAATGAAAGCCAATACAAAATATTATTGAAAATTGGAGCGAGGCGCGGGAAAGCGGGAAGGATTTCATGAATGATTATTTTCAATAAGTCACAATAAACAGTTTTCCATAAGAAACAAATAGCTAATATCATTTTTATCTACGGTTTCTAAGTGGCACCGCTACAGAGTACCTATGCTCCACACGCACAGCCATAAACAGCGTAAGTAGATTATGTACGTTCAACGTACATCATTTCACTGTAATAATTAATTGATTTTCATTGTGGTGGCGCCGCGGCAGAGCAGCACACGTTTTTGGGGCCCTCATGACCTCTCAAAACCACCTCGAAATACAGGTCAGACGTTCTGCTAATGTCGGTTATATCTGTATGCTTGTAATCAGTACACGTTTTGCAAAGAAAACAACTATCTAATTAATAGTACGAGACAAAATACCTCTTTCCGCCTCTGTACTTTTTTTCTGCTTAAATCTTTTAAATTAGGTCGAACGCAACACTTCCAAATCATACGTTGATTTTTATTTTTTATATTAATAATGCTTGTTTTTAATAGCTTTAAATTTTATTTTTGTTAGATGAACATTGAAGGCAAATAAAATAACTAATAATAAATGGATTCAAATAACGAGTTTGTTTTTGAAAGAAAGAAAGAAATTCATTTATTTTGCAAACAATTAACAAACCTAAAGAAACTACAATACATAAGAATTGGACACAATTGCATGCAAAAATGGATACCACTCAGCATGAAGTCGAGTCGCTTGTGAGCGCCACGACGCTGATCTTCCGTGGATCCAGGCGCCCGCGTGTGCGTGTGTTTAGTGCAGTTACCTGTCTGTCTGGCTGCAGGGCGTAATTATGTTGGTCTAGATGACAACACTATGCACTAGTGCATAAGCCCTGCATAAAGAAGGACTTTGTGAGCATAATAAATGAAAAAATATTATTTAGTGCCAATAGTTAACAAGTATACATATAAGTAAAATAATTTAAATTGGGTACCTAATAAAAAAAATACTATGGTTATAAATCATAGATCAAAGTATGGCCAAGTAGGTGACTAAAATCAAAGAACAAGTTTCGACATGCCTAGGCGCTCGAGCGGCAGTACGTGTATAAATCTCCTAAATGGCCGGAGAAGGACTACGTCTTCTATTTATACTATGTCGGGGAGCCTAACTTCACCTAAACGCCTTTTGGTTCCACCATTTAACATTGCGTTTGCGTGTGTGTGTGTGTGTGTGGCGCGACGCAGGTGATAATGGTCTCGGCGATCGGCAACGACGGGCCGCTGTACGGCACTCTCAACAACCCTGCGGACCAGATGGACGTCATCGGCGTCGGTGGCATCGGCTTCGACGATCGCATCGCCAAGTTCTCTTCTCGGGGCATGACCACGTGGGAGCTCCCTCATGTACGTGCTATGTAAAGTCAGGATCAAAAGTAGCTAAGCAGAATATCATACTCAAAATGACCTAGTCGCGACGTATTCTCTTGACAATTGCGTAGCTACTTCTGCTGCTAACTGTACGTCTATATCAAAATGTTGTAGCCACAAAATAATTGTTGATTGATTTAATTAAAAACATGGTTTATGGCGCATGTGTACGTATGTACGTAAGGCGTAAGTACCTGACCTGGGAAATGGTAAAGGAAAAAGTTCATGTACAAGTAAAAATATTCAAACCATCTCTCCCGTCTCTGAAACTTTTTGCTCTCGCTATCCAAATAATTTGTAGAAATGGATTTTAGTTAGTAGACATTTTTCACATTTATTTTAATTTTAATCTTCACTTTGAAAAGTTCTGGCTTTGAAAAAAAGGCTTTGCGGGAAAAATATAATGAACGGTGGTCTTCCTACTGTTCCAGGGATACGGGCGCATGAAGCCTGACATCGTGACGTACGGCAGCGGAGTCCGGGGATCTAGCGTCACCGGCGGGTGCCGCTCACTTAGCGGTCAGTATCAGCTACTTTTTTTAACCCTACCGTACGGACCCTAAAGCGCAGCACAGTCTACATCACGCTGTTTGTCTCAGGGCCCGGTCCGCTATCTCCTTCAAGGGGCTTTGAATAGGTTTTGCGAAAGGTTTTGGATACCTAACCTGGCTGAGATGCCCGTCTAAACACTTGACAAAGAACTAAACTTTAAGTCACAGTAAATGTTATTGCTGACGCGTGACACGGGCATCTCAGCAGAGTGCGATTTATTAATACGGCCCCTCACTCACCTGCAGCGTAGTCCAGCCAGACTAGCATGCCCAAGCGACTCCTTTTAAGGGTTCTAATCCGAATTCAAGGGGTGCCCAATGGGACCCTATTACTCAGTCTACACGCTGGCTGTTCGTCCGTCTGGCCTCCCTTTACGAGGGTCACACTGAAATGATCTGGAATAAGAAAAACCACATGCACGTAATAGCTAAATTGTATTTTATTGTTTTTCGAAGTATTCTCCGTTCCATTTAATGCACTTTTCCATTCGTGTAAACCATCATTAAAACAGTAATTCCAGTCTGAAGTTGATATTGACAAAATGGCTGATTTGTACGCTTCCACAGCTGCTTCGGGGCCTTCAAACCGTTGACCGCGTAATCAATCTTTCATTCTAGGGCATGTAAAGAAATCGTTTGGGCTCAGGTCAGGACTGTACGGAGGATGGCTCATCAGCTCAACGTTTTCCTGCTTCAAATAATCATTTGCCTTCTGAGCTGTATGGGAGCTCGTATTATCGTGATGTAAGACGATGCGACGTTTCGGGTTATTTTTTTGTGAGTTCGGCTATCAGTTCTGGCAAACAAACCGTGATATACGACTCAGCGGTAACCTTTCTGCATTTCTGTAAAGGTATTGTAGTGTAGCTGACTAATTGATTGATTCATCATCTGTCTCAAGGAAACAGGATTGATCATGACGTCGAAGCTTTTGTTCTGAAAAGAACAGTTTGTTTGTGTGCCCTGACAAGGACAGTTTGAACTGTTATCTTCTGTGTTCGGAGCGCGGAGCGGACGCGCAGCAGAGCGACGATGTTTTCACCTCAACAGCCAGGAGCGGAAAAGAACGATTTTCGGCGCGCGTCGATTTTATAGGCGCGCGAGATAATCAAAATACGCTTCTGCGCAGGTCGCCCGCGCATCACGCCACCTACGACCTACGCTCCGTCTCGCTCTAGACCTCTCACTCTCACTTGTAAATAGTTTACTCGTTCCTTCATAATATATGTGTGTGTATACTGTTAGCTTTAAGTAATCACTTTTTGTAAATAAATATACATTCATTTTCTTCTGTCACAACTACAAGAAGTGTTTCAATAATCTCCCTACAATTACCAACACTTCTACATTGGTGACCCCACTGAACAACAAGCAGCCAACAACCAGAAGAAGATGTCAGCTCCGGAGACCAACCACACCGCTCCGCCCGCACAGCCTGCGCCACCGGCAGCAACCGGACACGTGCAGATCCCCGAAGCATGCGGCGAAGTCACCTCAATCTCGCTCGCACTCCGACTCCCACCATTTTGGCGCGACCAGCCACGGTTGTGGTTTGTGAATTTCGAAGCAGCCACAGCCGAACTGAAGAGGAGCCAGAACCAACTCGCACAAATGGTTATCGCACAAAATGGAGAAGCAAGATATCCAAGAACTTACGGATATCCTATACAACCCGCCTGCCCAGAATTATTACAACATAATTAAGGAGCGTCTCATCCGGCTATACGAAGACTCCGACAGCAAGCAAATCAAGATGCTCTTGTCAGAGATGGAGCTTGGAGACCAAAAATCCAGTCAGTTGCTTCGCCGAATGCGTGATTTAGCACGAGACAAATTCAACGACGACACAATTAGAATCATGTGGATGAACCACCTTCCCACTCACATCCGATCGGTGCTCATCGTCAGCGAAAATTTCAACAACAAGGCGACACTAGACGAATTAGCCGCGCTCGCTGACAAGATGCTAGAAGAATGCCCACAAATCGCTACAGTTGCAACGCCGCAATAAACAGCACCACATACCTCTATTGCCGCCGTTTTTACGCAACAGTTCGCATCGCCTCAAATCGCCGCAGTCTCAACTCAACCAAGAAACCAGGATACACAATTTCTTATTAATGAAATAAGAAGATTATCACTGGAGGTAGCCGAGCTGCGTGCAAAACCACGGCAAAGAGACTGGAACTACAATCGTTCGTCGAATCCACGCTATCGTTCCCGTTCCCGAAACTCATAGCAAAACCGCAGCCGCAAGACCTCTCCCGCGCCAACCACGCCGTACTGCTACTACCACCGCCGTTTCGGCATGGATGCCAAGAAATGCGCATCGCCTTGCAATTTCAAGACTATTGACCCGGAAAACTAAAACTAACGCTGGCTGAAGCGGGATCCGGCGTTACAAACCACTCGCACCGCTTAATCGTCACAGACAAGAAGACGAAATTTTTTTTTTTTCAGTAGACACGGGTGCTAACATCTCCGTCCTACCTAAAAAAAAATTCGTGTTTGCACAACCACTCCCATTTGAACTGTACGCAGCAAACAACACAACAATACCTACCTACGGTGAAAAAACGCTCGAGTTGGACCTCAACCTACGTCGTGCATTCAAATGGAAGTTTATCATTGCCGCAGTATCAAAACCCATCCTCGGAGCAGATTTTCTGACCCATCACCATCTAATAGTCGACGTGAAGAACCGAAGACTGATCGACGGCAAGACCCATTTCGTAACCAACGCGCAACTCAGTACTACGAATATACCTACAGTTCGTAGTATTGATATCAAGCAGTCCTACCACAATGTACTCGCAGATTTCCCCGGCACCACCAGGCTCACATCGATGAAACTCAGCCCGAAGCACTCCGTCGAGCACTTCATCGACACCACTGGTCCGCCAATCCACTGCAGAGCTCGTCCAATAGCACCGCACCGTTATGAGAAAGTCAAAAAGGAATTCGAAAATATGATAGAACAAGGACTCTGCAGGCCCAGTAAAAGTCCGTGGTCATCTCCTCTTCACGTCGTACCCAAAAAGAATGGAGACCTACGTGTGTGTGGGGATTACCGAAGGCTGAACGCCATTACTAAACCGGATAGGTACCCCATACCACGCATTAAAGATTTCACTTACCAACTCGCCGGAAAAACAATTTTTTCAACACTGGACCTAAATAGAGCCTACCAACAACTACCAGTCACAGATCAAGACATAGAAAAAACAGCCATAATCACACCATTCGGCTTGTTCGAGTTTCCTCGTATGTGTCCCGGATTGAAAAACGCCGGACAAACATTTCAACGATTTATACACGAAGTACTTAGAGGACTCGATTTTGTGTTCCCGTTCGTCGACGATTTACTACTCGCCTCAATCGACGAAGAAGAGCACAAAAGGCATCTCCGCACCGTACTCGAACGACTCGACGAGTACGGCATCACCATCAACCCGTCGAAATGTATATTTGGCCAGCCCAAGGTCAAGTTCCTCGGTTTCGATGTATCAAGCGATGGCATTCAACCACCTCAAGAAAAAGTTGAAATTATAACTGCCTACCCGAAGCCGCAAACCATCGACGAGTTACGACGTTTTCTCGGTATGCTCAACTTTTACCGCGAAAACGTCAAGGACGCCGCAACGATCCAAGCGCCGCTAAATCACTACCTACACAATGCGAAGAAGCGCGACAAGACACCGATCGAGTGGACCGATGAAGCCACGAACGCATTCGAAAACTGTAAAACCAGCATCAAAAATGCAGTTTTACTCGCACACCCGATGCACAACGCCCCGCTTGCAATATTTAGCGATGCATCGGATACGTCAACTGGATCCGCGATTCAACAGTTTGTAAACAACGCATGGCAGCCGCTCGGATTTTTCTCAAAAAAATTCACCGAAGCCCAGAAGAAATACAGTACATACGATCGCGAACTGTTGGCGATCTACATGTCTGTTAAACACTTCCGTAAAATGTTCGAGGGAAAACAGCTGATTATATTCACCGACCACAAACCGTTAACGTTCGCATTCACCAAACTGACGACCGATAGCGAATCGCCACGCAGAACTCGACAACTACTTTTTATCAGCGAGTTTACCACCGACATCAGATTCGTTCGTGGAGAAGAAAACGCAAGCGCGGATGCACTCGCACGCATTGACGCGATCAGCTGTCCCACACCCATCGATTTCCAAGAACTCGCGAACGCGCAAGACAGAGATAGCAGCATAACAACACTACTGCATCAAAGTAACTTATCATTAAAAAAAGTTACGATTCCCGGAACCGACATTCAACTACTATGTGAAACTTCTACTGACGACGTGCGACTATACCTACCATTGGAATTTCGCCGTACCGCATTTGAAGCCATACACAACATTAGTCACCCCGGAATACGCAACACAAGAAAGTTGATGTCACGCAAGTACTTCTGGCCTTCAATAAATACCGACGTCGGAAACTGGGCGAAAACATGCATCCCATGTCAGCGAGCGAAAATACAGCGACACACTACAAGTCCGGTGTCTTCTTTCAAACCTACTAGTCGATTCAACCACATACACATCGACTTAGTCGGCCCGCTACCTACAACATCCGCCGGCTATCGCTACTATGTCACTGTAATCGACCGAGCGACGAGATGGCCCGAAGCTTACCCGTTGCAAGAAATCACCGCTGAACAAGTCGCAAAAGTCGTTTACGAAGGCTGGATCACACGATTTGGATGCCCTTCAACAATGACGACCGACCAAGGACGCCAATTTGAGAGCAGAGTATTCGCACATCTATCGCAGCTACTCGGCATCGAAAAAACACGAACGACACCCTACCACCCACAGTCAAACGGTATTGTCGAACGTTGGCACCGCACTATGAAAACAGCGTTGAAAGCTAGACTTCTATCTGCTACTACCTGGATAAACGAATTACCTACCGTTTTACTCGGCGTTCGCGCAGCTATACTTACGCTGCGACACCGGTGTAAGCGCCTCACAGCTCACTTACGGTTACAACATTCGACTACCCGGTGACCTTTTATCAACAACACCGCGCGATGACGTCACTCTGGACTCCGCTTACGTCGATCAGCTGCGAGACACAATAAGACATCTGAAACCAACGCCGTATCAGCCACACCGTAATTCGAAACCCATTTTCGTACACCGTGACCTTGCAACATGCGATCACGTGTTTATACGAGTCGACGCCGTAAAGAAGCCGCTACAAGCACCTTACGACGGGCCCTACCGCGTGCTGAAACGAGACGACAAAGTTTACACCGTGCAACTACCAAACCGGCAAACTAACATTTCAATAGACCGATTGAAACCCGCCTATACGATCACGGAACAAATACCTACTTCAACAACGAATTCATTATCTACACCTGTAACATCAAGACAAGCACACCCAGAAAACAACAACAATAGCAGCCTGAAACAAATCAACAAGAACCTGGAACAGAACGGACAAGCAAACAAACTAACAAATGAAGACCCGATAGTTACTAACTCAAGGACATCGCGCCGGGGACGTATTATTCGCCTGCCGGTACGCTTCGCTTGAGGGGGAGCACTGTAGCTGACTAATTGATTGATTCATCATCTGTCTTAAGGAAACAGGATTGATCATGACGTCGAAGCTTTTGTTCTGAAAAGAACAGTTTGTTTGTGTGCCCTGACAAGGACAGTTTGAACTGTTATCTTCTGTGTTCGGAGCGCGGAGCGGACGCGCAGCAGAGTGACGATGTTTTCACCTCAACAGCCAGGAGCGGAAAAGAACGATTTTCGGCGCGCGTCGATTTTATAGGCGCGCGAGATAATCAAAATACGCTTCTGCGCAGGTCGCCCGCGCATCACGCCACCTACGACCTACGCTCCGTCTCGCTCTAGACCTCTCACTCTCACTTGTAAATAGTTTACTCGTTCCTTCATAATATATGTGTGTGTATACTGTTAGCTTTAAGTAATCACTTTTTGTAAATAAATATACAGCCAGAGCTCACAGCCACCACCGCAGCAGCGCTGGAAGTCTCGACGGTCACGACGGCGAGGAAACCATCCTCCCCCCAGGAGGCCCCGGCCGCTCTCGCCGCACTCCTCCAAGAAAAGCGAAGATTAAGACGGCAGTTCCAGAGGACCAGATGCCCTACGATGAAAACTCGCCTGAACAAGCTGGCTGAGGAGATCGGGGGTAGACTGGCCGACAACCAAAGGACCTCCTGGCTGGAGGATGTTGAGGCTGCGGAGGGCGACTGGAACAGTATCCACCGCCTGTGCAGACGCCTCAACAATCGTCCCCCCCCAGTCCGCCCCTTGCTCGCAAGCGACGGTACTCCCAGGTATAGGGCAGAGGACAGGGCGGAAATCTTTGCCCAACACCTGGAGTCCCAATTCTCTCCAAACCCATCAACGGACCCCCAACCCGAGGCAGAAATCGGCGACCACCTGGCGGAATACTTCAGGGACCCTATCGCCCCTGACGAGGACCCGATAACCTTCTCCCCTGGTCAGGTAGCCAGAGCGTTCCAGCTTACCAAGAAGCGGAAAGCCCCTGGTCCTGACAAGATTCCCAACGAAGCGCTGGCCCACCTACCACCACGCTCCGTCGCCGCCTTCACAAGACTCTTCAACGGAATCCTCAGGACCAGCCATTTCCCTCGCCCCTGGAAGCTGGGACGAGTTATAATGCTACCGAAGCCAGGGAAGAATATTCTCAAACCGGAAAGTTATCGCCCCATCACCCTGCTCAGCACTGCCTCGAAAGTGTTCGAGAAACTGCTTCTGAAGCACCTCGCTCCACACATCATCCCGCGTGAAGAGCAGTTCGGCTTCAGAGCCGAGCACTCCACCACCCAACAAGTGCATGACGCGGCCGTCGCTCTCAACAAGAGAGAGCACACGGTAGCGGTCATGCTGGACATGGAGAAGGCTTTCGACCGAGTCTGGCACCAGGGACTTATCCACAAGTTGGCCACGTCTACTACTCCACGTCGAGTAGTTAAGACAGTGGCCTCCTTCCTCCAGGGCCGCCGCTTCCAGGTAGCGGTCGAGAAGGCACTGTCCACTGAACGCCCTATCAGGGCAGGCGTTCCTCAGGGCAGTTGCCTCTCCCCTGCCTGCTACGCGAGATACACGGACGACATCCCCCTGGAGCCCGGGACCTCCCTGGCGCTCTTCGCGGACGATGCCGCCTACTACTCTGCATCCATCAAACTCCCGCATGCTGCCAAAAAGATGCAGAGGACCCTCGATGCCCTACCACCGTGGCTCGAGAAATGGAGAATGGCGGTCAACGTGAAGAAGACTCAGGCGATAGCCTTCTCCTTCAAAACGACTCTTCCACCCAAGCTGCAGCTGATGGGCCAAGAAGTCGACTGGTCCCCCTCGGTCAAGTACCTAGGGGTCACTCTAGACCGTCGGCTTACCATGGCCCCACACGTGAACACCACCATTGGGAAAACCAAAGCGGCCAGAAGCTTACTAAGACCAGTTTTGAGCTCCGAGCTCCCACTGAGAGCAAAACTGGCAATCTACAAAACCTACATAAGGACCCGCCTGACGTACGCAGCCCCAGCGTGGTACGCGCTGGTGAGCGCGGGGAACAGGCGGAGACTCGAATCCCAGCAGTCGCAGTCGCTGAGGACGATTGTGGACGCGCCGAGACACATCAGGAACTCCACGATCTCCAGGGACCTGGCGATCGAACCCCTCGACGACTTTGTGTCTCGGCTGGCCACAAAGCTGTTCGACACTGCAGACGGATCGCGTCTCCGCCACCTCCGCGAGCTGGCACCTCATCACGCCCGCCCCCCGGACAAAAAGCCGCTACCACGGGACTTAGTCCGCGAATAGACAGGAAATCAAAACAGGACACTCACCGCCACTGACTGATGAGCGCCTGGAAGTCTCAAAACTTACAGGCCAGCTCTCGTCCGCGCGGTGAGGCAACGTAAACTCATTACCATCCTCGGGACTCCATCGCCCAAACCATCGACATGTCCGTGGTAGCGGACATCGACCGAAACCGCTTGAAATGGGGAAAAAGCCCAGGCCAGCCTCCCCGACCCCTTACGGGGTCGTGAAGACTACCCACGCAAATATACATTCATTTTCTTCTGTCACAACTACAAGAAGTGTTTCAATAATCTCCGTACAATTACCAACACTTCTACAGTAGCAACATGCCCCTTTTTCGAGACAAACGTAGTGATCATTTTCTTTGACACGCTGCGGGAGCGAACCACTTTCGTTGGTTTGACCTCGTCTTCGAAGACTCAAATTGATGTTTTCTTTCAGGTGCGTATGATTAAATCCATGATTTGTCACCTGAGACGATATTATAAACGGTATTTGACTTCCATCCGTTGAAGCGTTGCAGAGTATTCCGGCACCAATCAACACGAGCCGCCTTTTGCTCTTCGGACAAATTGTGGGGAACCCAGCGGGAAACTAGCTTTCTTACACACAACTCATTATGTAATATCGACTGAATTCGATCCTGATAACAGCCCGAATCTGCTCGTATATCACATGACGGTCATCTAATATAATAGTCCGCACAGCTGCGATGTTTTCAGGCGTGACCGCTGTACTTGGTCGACCTGCAGAAGGAACATTGCTGAGCGACACTCGACTGCGTCGGAAGTCGGCATACCAGCGGTATATTGTCGTTTGACTCGGTGCTTCAACATCATAAATCGAAACAAGTTCGCTGAGACATTTATCTAGCGTGAGCTCCATTTTACGACATGTCAACTTTAAACCCACATGGTATTTGTTTGAAATCATTTTTTTTAATTGTTAGAATTTCATTAAGATTCTAAGATGCCAGTATTCAAATGAAAAAAAAAAAAGGTTTATTGTAACTCAATCCAAAATATTCTATTCCCGATCATTTCAGTGTGCCCCTCGTAAAGAGCTGTACTTTTGAACTGTAATAGATAGCTGGTTGATTTTTCACAGACTACAAATTATTAAAACTGGCCAGTGACCAGTGTGTGTCGGGCGTTACCGAACTGTCGGTGCATGAGTCGAACTCTCACTTGACGCGATTTTATTTTTAAATCTCTCAAAAATATCTTATTAAGAGGCGAGCCGAGCGTCCAGTGGCGCCTTAATTAGTATTATCGTGTTTTCTAATAAAAAAATATGGTCTTGAAACCGAAGAGCGGTTTTAAGTTTTGTAAAAATAAATACAATTTATAGGGTATATGACATAAGTGCATAACTTAAGAACAATTATTATGAATTATGAGGGAGTAACTTAACGGAAAAAGGTGGCCAGTTTTTTCCGTTAAGTTGTGTACACTTTGTTATATATGGTCAGAGCCCGGATTTTTCATGGCAATACAAAACACTTATCGTAATCTGGCTAGTGATAGAAATATCATTTTATCGATATCGATAATTGTGTAATAGAATAAAAAACGCGACCAAATAAAATAACATATTATCTATACAACATAAAAAACATACATAGTTTGTATGAAGTTATATAGAAACATATTCAATTTCTTCGTCGTAATCCACAAATCGTAAATATACAGTTCTATTACGTTTTCCATGAAACCTTAAAGTTAAAAGTTAGGCGAAGTCCTCATGTTCCACCAAAAGTAGTAATATCTACATAGGGGCCAAGTTGGGCACTTGATTGTTGTAAACAACTTATTGCCACTAAATTCACTTTGAGCCCTAACTTGGCAGTGTTCTATACAGTATGTTGCACTGCAATATAATCTGTTAGGTATTTAAGAAAATTGACAAGTTAGAGATCTATACATTGACGAGATATAGAACGCGCTCATAATGGCTAGGCACGTCAGTGGCGTCTCCGGTGGTCGCCGGCGCCATCGCGCTGCTAGCCAGCGGCGTGCCGCGCCAGAGCCTGACGCCGGCTGCGGTGAAGCAGGCGCTGTGCATCACGGCGCGCCGCCTGCCCGGCGCCAACATGTTTGAGCAGGGCCACGGCAAGCTTGACCTCATCAGCGCGTACCAGGTGCCTATAGACCAGCTTTACTTTCAACTGTCGCACAGAAATGAGCCGTTTGTGAAGTTTCTCGACCATTCTCTAGAACGGAACATTTCTACTCTCGAAGTCAACTACATTTTATCAAAAGTGCCTTTCGCTTCTGATCATCTATCTCCTTATTTACGTAATTTAGATACATATCTTCAAATCATCATCATCGCGCTCAATTTTTTCTTCCAAACATTCATCAACTGTTATATCAGTATTAACTTCCTTGTTAAATTGTTAAATAACGACCAATTCGGTGCGGTAGTTTTACTGGTTATTAACGAGACGTTTATTTACTAGTTATTGTAATAGGTTGGTTGTTTTAGTTCCTGCGCGAGTATGAGCCGCAGGCGAGCCTGAGCCCGGCGTATATCGACCTGACGGAGTGCCAGTACATGTGGCCGTACTGCACGCAGCCGCTGTACTATAGCGGGCAGCCGACCATCGCTAACGTCACCGTCGTCAACGGGCTTGGCGTCTCTGGGCACGTGGTCGGTATAATACAAAATAAACATTTATCAGTAACTATTAACTACCTCTGTACCAAATAACAAATGAAGTTAAAAGTTATATTGTCAGTCCGTTTCAGGCCACCCTCTATCTGGCGTTTTTAGGACCCCTTAAGGGCCTTACCCGTGAGCCAAGAACGTCGGGATTGTACGGGGTCAATCACGTTCAAGGTCAAGGCCATCGCTATGGTAAACAAGGTCGCAATGTGCAGAACCTTCCAGTAATGAACGCTCTAGATCGTCCTAGGCGTGTCAATCGAGAAGGCATTATGATATACGACATAAAAGGCAGAACGATTGCGAAAACACGACATTCTTTACTCGGTGAGCGAACAGTGCGAACAAGAGAGAACCGAAGGATCATCTGAGTACTTATTCGAAAATTATTGAGCGATAATTATTTGTAACGGTTTAGTGAGTTCGTTAATAAAGTCGTAACCTACGTACGTAACAATAACAAATGGGGTATCATATGAAAGAGCTTGATTTGCATATATCAAAACTAATAATTATTTTAAGTTTTAGTCATCTACGAGGGGCGGCTGAAAAGTTCTAAGCCCAAGGTCTAAAAAAAGAATTTAAGTTATTTTTATTTTTCAATGTAATCCCCTTCTAATTCGATGCATTGTGGATGCATGTGGTTAATTTCTTCGAAACGGATTTCCTTCAGAGCTAGTCTTGCAACACGCGCAGTATGAACGAGGGCGTTGTCTTGCAAAAACAACACGCCTTTGCTGATTTTGCCCCTTCTTCTTTCAAGTATGGCTTGACACACTTATCTCAATAGCTCAGAATAGTAAGTTGCATATACTGTAGAGCCTTTTGCTAAATAATCTATTAAAGGAATTCCATCCGCGTCCCAAAACCAGGGATCGTTACCGGTATTCTGACTACCGGTTTTAAATGAGGTATAACCGGTTAAAATTGTATTTCGCAATTTATATCGCTAAAGCTCTGATTAGCGGTATAATGAATACCGGTATTCAAGTATATTATCGGTTTAGCCAATTGAGAACAATACCTCTTTTTGATACTTTACCCCTAAAAACCATAACCAGTAAACCTGTCAATGTCAATATCTACTCGTTTATTGGTTTCTGTAAATGTTTTAGGTGTTATTTCAAAAAAACTCAGACACGCCTTAGACAAGTCTGTAATTACAATTTATTACAGTCCAATTGACATCTTACTTATCAGGTGCAATGAATAGCGGTATTGAATACAGGTATTTAATACTTTATATAGTGTATACTTTACAAACCTGTTTAGGAAAACACAATTTTCTCGAAAGAACTTGATCTCGCCTTAGCATGATCATGTAATACTACATTTTTCAAAGAACAGATTTCAGATAATATTTTCCATATACCAGATTTAAGAACACTAGATCCCCAGAATATCAAATATCAAACAAGTACGGTCAGGTGCTTTAGGACTTCGTTTGCGTTAAATACCAACTTTGTCACTCCTTTTCTCTTCTTTTGGGGATGAGTTGTAAAAAATGCTGAAATACATGTCTAATGAATTTTATTCAGAGATATTCAATCCAAGATTAAAAAAATAGGTAAAAAAAAACTCTTTCTCTCACCCACTTAGTGTTTGAATTTCAAAAAACCCCGTCTTTTCGGATCTACACGTTACAAAAGCAAATCCAAATTTAATGTTTCTAGCTTCCGTAGTATTGGCTGGGCGACGATGAATCAGTCATTGCTCTTACAATTTTGTTTGCTTACAAGCTTGTTTTTCGCTTTTCCGTTTGTTTTTTATTGCAGCTTTCCTGTCAAAATGGTAGCATCAAAGTGTTATAGTGCATATATATATTTGGAATGAGCTTTCATTTGATACGCATATTGTCAAAATAATAAAAAAAAAGGCTTCTCCATTATTTTTTCGCGGACGCCTTTTGTAATATTATGTACCCTATGTCACTTCGGCAACTATAACGAATCGAATGACACCTCTTATGTTAAAATCCGTCAAGCCGTTTAGGCTGCAGAGCGTGCCTAGAAATAGACATACATACATACGCTCGAAAAACATAACCCTCCTTCTGACGTATGATAGGTGCATTTACTTTAATTAGGTAACATACGTGAAAAAAAGATTCCGGGGAATTGCGAACCACCTCCTTTTTTTGAAGCCGGTTAAAAAATGTGTAAGCGGAGTGTCGTCGTCGTGCATCCGTGTAGAGTGGACGCGTACAAGTTGTGCTAATTTATTTCGAAAAATCATTTTAATATATTCGTGATTGGTTGAGTTTAAAGTTTTCGATTCCTGCTCTAACATCAGGCTGTTAAGCGGAACAACTCCTCCCAGTGGGCGGTCTTAGAAGGAGACAGTTGCGGTTCGTCGGTTCATCCCTGGCGCCGCCGGGCAGTTGTCGTCAAGAGGCTTGGGTGAGGATCGAACTTGGTATCGCGGCGTGAGAGGCGGAGGTTTGCGCGCTGGACCACAGAGCGGTAGTGCGCCGCTGCGAAACATTGGACCAGTTTATTGATGCTGTGCTGTCATCTGGCGGATTCTGTGGGAACCATCTGCGAGTTAAGTTCAATAGGTAGCAATTTGTCAGTACAGTGCTGCCATCTAGTTGGATACGGTGTGAGCCATTTACTCGCATCCCATAGGTTATTGATCTACGGTAGTGTACATTGTGGGAAGCTGCCGCAAGATGGCTTCTTTGGCTCCAACTGATTGCGCAGGTTGCTTGAGTGGTATTGCTGATGGCTGCTTTTTGAGTTGTTGCTTGTGTTCGAAATTTTTTGATTTATTGTGTGCTAACGTGTCGGAGGCGCGTTTTAATTCAATGACAAACGAGCTCAGGGACAATTGGAAATGCCAAATTTGCAAGTGTGAGGAGCCTAAGGTGGGCAACACAAACACTCCTGTTCGCACGGCCAAGGATGAGGATCTGCTGCTTCAGTTGGAGGGTAAGGATACCAGGGCAGCGCCTCAAATCGCTTTTGAGCACGATTTATCAGTAGAGTTCGTTCATCCGAACAGATCGATGTCCGAGAACGTGACAATGCGACGTGAGCGCCCTGTAGAGTCCTTGAACGTATCGCGTAACTACACCTTCAGTGATGATATGCTGTATCTCGACAGTATTCGTTCAATAGTACGTGAAGAACTAGCGCTCTCGATTAATGAGCGTCTGGCTAATGTTGTTAGCAAAGCAGTTTCCGAGCAAATCCTATCTTCACTGCAATCCACCGTCAATACGCTGCTTGACAGAGTTTCGGATCTGGAGGGAATAGTTTCGAAGTGTGAATCCGGCCTTCTAGGCCCTTGTGACGAGCCTAATTGTCCCCGTAATAAGCGGCTTAGGGACTCACCCGTGAAACTGCGCCAAGAAAAGCCATCTCCGCAGGAACATTTCAAACAATGCCCGCCCACTGAGGCTGGCCTTACTATGCCGAGTTCTTCACAGCCCCGTATCAGTAAACCGGTTCTACAGTCGCAAAGCGGTAAATCAGCCGTTGTAACTCCGGAGAACTCCGCTCCTGTTGCCATCATGAATCAAACTTTAAACAAAGCTGCTGCGTCAGATGCAGACGCATTATCCCAGCCGTCAGCGAGGGTTAGAACGGGAGACCAACCTAAATACATTGGAGACAGCAGAGATAAAGAGGACGAGTCCTTGGGGTGGAATGAGGTTAGACGTAAGCGATCTCGGTTAAGTCATGTGACACGTGGATCTGCCGTTGCAAGCTCAACTCCACTCGAGGCGTCGGACTGGCTACGTCACATACATCTTTTCTATGTGAAATTGGGTACAACGGTGGATCAAGTTAAATCACACCTATGCTCTATTACTGGTTCTGACGAGATCAAGGTTGAATGCCTAAAATCCCGGGGTTCATACGCCTCGTTTAAATTATCAGTACCATCTGGGTTATTCGATAAAGCGATGGCTTCTGAGAGCTGGCCACTTAATGTCTGCGTTAAGCCGTGGAGCCAGCCTTTTCGTCGGAGAGAGGAAAAACCTAAACCACAAACGCAATAGGGAAGTATCACTCTTCTATCAAAATGTTAGAGGCCTGCGAAGTAAAACTGCTACTTTCTATAAAAGTGTTCTTCAGTGTCCCTGTGATATTATAACCTTGACTGAGACGTTCTTAACAAGTTCCGTGCTTGATGCTGAATTATTCCCATCTGGCTACAAAGTGTTCCGAAAGGATAGAGCTAGTGACGTTGGCTGGGGTGGGGTGCTCATGGCAGTTAGGGATCGGTATGATGCGAAATTAATAACACAAGTTGACGGTTGGGCTTCGCATATGGAATTATTATTTGTCGCAATTAGTTTGAAAGGTTTTAAGTGTATTGTTTGTGTTGTGTATCTTCCTCCTAACTATAATGATGACCAGTATCTCAGTGTACTAACATGCATTGAAAACGTTATATGTACTCATCCAAACTCAGAGTTGGTAATTGTTGGAGATTTTAATCTCAACTCTTGTAGCACTTTTATTAAAAATCAGTTTGATTGCTTTTTAAATTTTTGTGATTTAAGACAATTTAATTATGTGTGTAATGCCCGCGGAGGCATTCTGGATCTGGTGCTTACAGGACTCAGTGATGGTATGGTGAGCGTTGCAGGTGATGTCGAACCTCTGGTGCCTATAGACACATATCACCCCCCCCCTTGAAGTAACTATTATGGTCCCGGGCGTCTGTGATTCGTGCAAACAAAGTTTTGTAAACTCTGACTTTACTAAAACTGCTCCCTCCTGGAACTTCAGGAAAGCTGACCTTAATAAACTTTACGAGTCAATAGCTGAAATTACTTGGGAGGATATTTTTGCCGTCGCTGATGTTGATATGGCTGTAGGATTGTTATATCAGAAATTAATCGAGGTTATCAATCGTGTAGTTCCCCTGAGAAGGTTTCCCTATAGCAAACGATATACATATCCATCATGGTATTCGTCGGAACTTATTTACTATATAAAATTAAAATACTTTAATCTAAAAAAACACAAATGTCATGGCCTACCCTTTAATCGTGAATTATATAAATACTACAGGACAGTTGTTAAAGGCCTGGTGGACCGAGATTATAGCCGCTATCTGGCCACTCTTGAAAGAGGCATTTGTAAAGATCCTGGTACATTTTGGAAATTCGTTAAGAGCAAAAGGCAACACTTAAATCAACAAACGGAGTACATCTACCGCGACAAAGTTGTTGCGGGTCAGGAGGCTGTCGATGCTTTTGCTGAATTTTTTGCTTCAGTATTTCATGCCAGAGTCCCGAGACTCGACCCGGAGGAAGCTGCTCGCCTTACCGATAATCACACTGGGTCAAGAACAATTGAAATCACCCATGTGACTGCCGCGGAGTTACGGTCGGCCATTAGGCGACTAAAATCTTCATTCTCAGCTGGCCCAGACGGTATTCCCGCTTTTATGATAAATGATTGTATATCGGCACTAGAACAACCTCTGCTATACATTTTTAACTTGTGCTTGAAAATGGGAATTTTTCCGACAAATTGGAAGGTTTCGAGGGTCACACCCATACCTAAAGTTAAAAACTCGAATGATATATTTTCACATAGACCAATAGCTATTCTCTCCGCGTTTGGTAAAATCTTCGAGAGTGTAATAAATGGTTGTCTCATTCAGGGACCGGAAAACCCCTTCATTTGATTAACCCTATCGATAGGGTAAGCCTATCATTTGGCTACCCAATCGATGTGGTTACCCTATGATTGTGTTACCTTAACGTTAGGGGAACCCCTTTGAACTAGTTAACCACTTCCATAGAGCTTACCAATTTCATTAGGGTTTCGGTAGTTTAATATTGAAGCGCTTAGCATTAACTGGGTTTTACCCCATTGATCGCCTCTCTCTTTTTTGCGCATTTGGGCGATTTCTGTCTAGCCTGACGTTACTTGCCTACTTTATTTAAGTTCGTGTCGGGACGGGATTGAGATGAAAATGTTGTTTAATAATTCTTAGTTCATGTTCCCGCCGGAATAATAAAGACGTTTGGCTGCGTGACGGATGGCTGCGTGACGGATGGCTGCTTGTGCAAGTACCTACTGCAAAAAGTGCAAGCTATTTAATTATTATAAGTGTACGCGAGTTCTGGTTGACTTTTAAATAATAAATTTTGTGTGATTTGAAAATATTTTTAACATGGAAACGCATATAACGAATTTTTAAGGAAAACTATCACCACTAAATAGACATGATTGGTTCTTGAGATACAGGCGGCTAAAGTGTTTATTATACCTACGAAAATTAGCTAAGACGGCACCAAATAACTTTAAATAGTAAAATAGTTCATACTTGTTGTTTTTAGAGATAGTTTTTGGTGTTTGTATTATAAGCGGCGTCGGAACCCTACCTGAGCATGGTCCGACATGCTCTAGCCCGGTTTTTTTTAAAACATTGGTTTAATAATGGACTGCTGAATGGATGCACTTTAAAAAATTGTACTTAAGTAAATAATGATTTACACTGTATAAATATATAAGTAAATAAGTACCAAACTAAATAATTTTGATCTCAACAATAGTTTCATTAAATAATTAACCTTCTACATTACAATATAATTTTGATCACAGCTAGTTTCATTTAATAATTAACCTTATATATAACAATAGGTAAACTGTAAAAATATGAAAAAGAAATAAATCATTTTGATCATCAACAGTCTTTTTAAACAATTGACCTTATATTGAACAATTAGTACATAATTACACTAAAAATATGTAACTATAAACCAGTCTCATTAAATAATTGACCTTATATATGGAACAATTTGTAAATAATGGCTTGCTTACACTTTAAAAACCTGTAAGTAAATTATTTAGATCGCAGTGATGGTTTAATTAACCCTATACCTACTCGTATAATATAACAATAGGTAAATAGTGATTTACAGCGTACAAAATGTATGTAAATCATTTTGATTTCCTCAACAGTCTCGAAAAGAACAATGGCTAAATAATGGTTAACATTTGACTCTAACAAAAATTAGTGCTTTAAAGCCGAATATTTCATAAACGGATCCCTTCATCGAAAAATTGTTTTTACAAACCCGCAATATTTTTGAAAGACCTATCCAACGACACTCCACACTATGGGGTAGACGACGGTACACTAAAAAAAAATGTTTTTCAAGATTTTATTTTACCACTTTGATGGCGTGACTAATATGTATATTCATACCAAATTACAGCTTTCTAGTATAGTCTCTGAGCTAGGCTGTGGACGGACGGACGGACGGACGGACATGGCGAAACTATAAGGGTTCCTAGTTTGACTACGGAACCCTAAAAAGCTACTTCTCATTTTACAAATATTTAATATTTATCAATATTAACCGTGTATAGCACGACACAATTAATAATGCGCGCATGGAAGCGCTTACACCGTTGATAGAGAGTCTATTATTGCATAATCCGCGCGCCATATTAATTGCGCCCACCTATACCATCGTAATTTGCCAGCGCAAAGCAAGCTTACCATTTTGTTTTCTTTGAAAATTCGTCAGCGAAACTTTTTAACTGACGATTTTATTTAAAAAATATCAAGTATTTCAGATGGAACTAAGAACTTAGCTAACTACTTAGGTAGTATACAATTTATTTAATCGACCCTGATCACTCATTTCTGAAAGTAAACAAACAAACACTTTACGCCAAAATCCACCAAAGTCAGTTAAACCTACAGCCTTAAAAAAAAAACAAGTTCAAAGCAAATCCCAAACAAAACAATGTACATTTTGTGCGAACGATAATTAGGTTTACTATTGTTTGACGTAGCGAACAGTGCGACTCTATCCCCCTAGCGCCCAGAGGCCTTTTAAAAGGCCTTTTGATAATCTAATTTTAAACATAAATTAGTAAGTACCTATGTACTGATTTCGATTAACAACATTTTTGCCATGGGCGGCAGGAGGTTATGACAAAGCCTCGGCCGCCTTCGGCACATTTCGGCTGGCTCACCTCGCCGTCTCGCATGCGCTACTCACCTGCCGCCGCTACCCATTTAATTGTTAGGTAGTGCAATAATAAGTCGAAACACTTGCGCATAGAGATTAAAAAAGCTTAAAACCGTTCGATTAAGTTTAAAAAGGGTAACAGATGATAGGGTATTGGGAATGGGTTAGCGCTTAGTCGAATTAATTGTATCGCTTGGTTGCCCTTTCATTGGACTATGTCAACGATAGGCTTAGCTCATCCTTGGGGTTTGTAAAAACAAGTCTATCAAATACCCTATCGAAAACCCCTTTAATGCTAAGCGGTTCCGGTCCCTGGTCTCATTAAACAAATTAATAATAGGTTGGATGATGCCCAACATGGGTTTCGCTGTGCGCGTTCAACCACTACGAATCATGTTTGTTTTTTTGACTATGTTTTGAAGCACATGGATACGTATCGCCAAGTAGATGCTGTATACTTTGATTTTGAAAAGGCGTTTGACCTGGTAGACAATGACGTGCTGCTTATGAAGCTCTCGGCCTTTGGTTTTACTCCAAAACTGCTGGCTTTCTTTGCAGATTATCTTAGAGACCGTAAGCAGTACGTGCAAGTGTCTGTTTTTAGGTCAAAGGAATATTTCACCCGTTCCGGCGTGAGTCAGGGGAGTAACCTGGGCCCGACGCAATTTTTAATAATGATCAACGATTTAATGCATTGTATCGACGGACCCCTTCCCTTGATGTTTGCTGATGATTTAAAAATTATGCAGCCTATAAACAAAAGCTCTGATTGCGAGGTGCTTCAACATGCGATCGACTCAGTTGTGCAGTGGAGTGCTACGAACAAATTGCAGCTGAACAAACTTAAATGCAGGGCCATTACGTTTACCCGTTCCAATAATCCAGTCAATGGGCGCTACCACCTCTCCGACACACAGCTTGAACGGGTTAACACAATTCAGGATTTAGGTCTTACGTTGGACACTAGATTAGATATGCGTGATCACATGCGTAATATTTGCAAAAGCGCTAGTAGGGTACTGGGCCTTATAATTAGGACAGCGTCCCAGTTCCGTGACGATAAGGTTGCCATATTGTTATACAATACCTACGTTCGGAGCAAGCTCGAGTACAATGCAGTAGCTTGGGATCCACGGGAGGAGAAATATAGCCTAATGATAGAGCGTGTCCAACGCAAATTTGCAAGATACCTATATAAAAGGCGTTATCATTGTTACCCCTTCCTCTACCCATCTTTATTTGTTAGTGGAATGGTTGGGTTAGAATCCCTTAACTTAAGGCGGAAGTCTATAACGCTTGTCCACTACTGCTTATTATTGCGCCATAAGGTGGATAATCCTTCCGTCTTGGAAAAGTTTTGTTTGTTTGTGCCGGATCGTTATTTAAGCGCCGCAGACCGCTGCGCACGGCGCGCACGCAACTTGTTTGCTTTGCCGGATAGGAAGCGCACCCGGCACACCTGCAACGCTCCCACCACCAGAGCCATCGCGCTGCTTAACGAGTTCCTTGCGCGGATGCGGGAGGCCAACGTGTTTGCGGACAAGTGGCCTGTCCTTATAGTGGCCTTAAGTCGCTTCTTAAATTTAAATAAACTCTAGGGTTATGTCTAGCTTTAATTTTCCTCATTGTTTTGTTATGTTATGTAGAGTTCTTGTGTTACATTTGTACCTAGCTTTTAAGTTTCTATCTTGTTGGGCGCTTTGGCTGACGCTGTAAGTCCTCAAGACATTGTTTATATAAATAAATAAATAAATAAATAAATAAATAATAAGTATACATATAAAAATATTTTGAATTCACCAAATGTATTTTTTCATTACTTATTATTTTATTCGTAGACTGTATTTGCCATTTGCTACCTAGTTATAAATAGTTGACAATAAAAATTAAAAACTTACGGTTGGTTTTGTTGTCTAACCGTACTTAAGTAATGTACCAAAGTAAAATCCGGTGTTTTAATAATTTAGGCATTCGGAAATCAAGTATGATCAGCATCTGGTGTGTTGGGAATTACGTAAACTGGCAATCTGATATTTCGAGTATCTGGTAGCTTAAGAAACTGGGTGTTTCAAGTACATTGTGTTTTGCCGGCAGAGTGTTACCAAAATCTGGTATTATGGGAATTCGGTTATAAAGAGAACATGATGTTTTGAAAACACGTTGTTTTGGCAATCCGATATAAAAAGAAACACGGTAAAAAGAAAGTCTGGTATTTTGGGTATTTCATATTTCAGAAAACGGGTAAATCGGCAATTAGATATTTTGCAATTATGGTTTTATGGGAACTGGATACTGGCCGTCCTGTGCGGGGGTAGTCTTCGATCGACCCTCGTCCTTGTTTAAATAGGCTACTCTACTTTTTAACTGTAGCACAGGAAGGCCCAGAGACACCACAAATAGCAGTCATGTCTTGAAAAATGCATTGAGGGGTTTTTACTTTTCGTGAGGAGCTTAATCACAGCCCGGTGCTCGATTTTCGTAATATGCAATGATAATTCAGACATGATACTGTTAATCGTTGAATATCTCGAGAAATTATAGCTGTAATGACGTAATGTTTTTATTCCATTATGTGTTTTTAAATGGTTTATCTAGTGACCAGTACCATAATTACATATATAACCTCAAAATACCTTAGGCTTAGAACTTTTCATCCGACCCTCGTAGTTTCGGATGTATGACCAAAAACGTAAACTCCTGGCTCCGCGTTTTGCAAAAACACCTTCGGCCTTGACATTACATTAACTAGACTAAATTAACCATTTACTATATATATATATAGTAAATAATATATATATATATATATATAAATTAATCCCCAAGGGAAATTGGTTTCGGCGTCACGCGTGAGCGGCCGGACCGATTCGCTAATTATTTTTTGTTATGTTCGTTATCGTCAGGGGAACACTAGCTACCCGTCAGCGGCTTCGCCCCGCAGCAAATTTTTGACTTTCCCGGTGGATTTTACATCTTTTTGTTGTTTGTTACAGTTTTCTTATGAAAGAAAAAAAAAAGTTGTGCGAAAAATGAGATAATTGTTGTAAATGGATCTGTTTTAAACGATATTAGCAGCGCGCCTTCTGTCATTAGCGCCAACCATCAAACGATTTTTTTAACCCATTTTCAGGCATAGTACATTCCATCGACCACATTCATGTCGCTCAAAATTGAACTTAACTACCATCGTTTTATGAGATGAATTTAATTGGATTTTCCTGAAATATGACTTCATGGATCAGTAATCTTCAGGAAGTTACGAATTCGTGGCTGTATTCCATTTCTTGCTTATATCCTTACTTTAGTTTTGTTTTTAATTCTTTAATTATCAACAAGTCTTTTTAGAGTTGTTGGTAGGTCTGTAGCTCTGCCTACCCCACTCTGGGAATTAAGGCGTGATGTATGTATGTAATGTGTAATGCTATATGTTGCAATAGTAAATATCATTTCTTTGATTTAAATAAATTCATTAACCCTTTCAACGCCATTGACGGATATTTCCGTCATGGTTGACGGCGCAAAATAGATCTGAGTATCTATGAGGCAAAGTTGACATTCGCTCTGGTTTTGTATTTGACATAGCGTTGAAAAGGTTAAGCGCCTCACGCTTACATCTGATAAACTTTATTTGCCAAAGAAATATATTTTGAAGTTGGTAGAACATTTAGCTTTTAATAAAGAACCAAATAAATATATTAGTAGCAATAATGCCATTCCAAATCATTTAAAGTAAAGTATAGGACAGCGGAAATACCTTTGAATATAATCCATCAAAATATTCAAGGATTTCGCAGCAAAGAATTAGAAGTAGGATTTTTTTTAGGTTCTGAAAACATACAAATTATTTGTGTTACTGAACATTGGTTTAGACAAGACAAATTATTGTTTGATTTTGTTAATTTTAAATTACTTAGAAAGAAAGAAAGAAAGAAAACAATTTATTCAAGCACACAGAGCGAAAGTAACAATATTTTACAACATAAGTAGTTATATAACAAATACAGTACAATACAATCTTGGCAGTTACCAAGCAGAGCACACGCGAGTGTGCACTGGAGCCCAGCAATGTGTGCGGGTGAATAGGTTCTGGCTCAGCATATGTTGTGACACGAGATCACAACGCTGTTATTCTGCCAGCACCTCCAAAAAAAAACGGGGGAAGTGCGAAATATTCAGGTTCACTAAAAACATGCGTAAAAAAAAAAAGTGTGGCATCGTAATCTAGGAATAGAAATAAATAAATAAATAAATATGGATTACCCTTAATTACAGAAATAACAATCTATATATATATATATATACATTGAAAACTAAATAGATTTATAACCGACTTTAGTGCGGAAATAAATGAAATAAGTATACTTATTGTGTATAAAATAAATTAAAAATAAATAAAATACACACATCTTTCAGTGAGTCATCCGGTTCTAGATTGAATTAGGAGTAAACTATTGCGCAATTTTTGTTTGAAACCGAAGATTGAAAGGCTGTCGCGGATAGGGGGAGGTAAATCGTTCCAGCATTTGGTGGCTTGGAACCGAAAACTACCTCGGAAGGCAGCAGATCTGTGTCTTGGAACAAAAAGTGGCTTTGATACCTTCCTAATGCGGTCTGCCTTAAACTGATGTCTCCAAGTAAGTTTTCTAAAAAGATATTCAGGTTTGCCAGTCTTGATGACCCCGAACAATAAAGAAGCAAAATGAAAATGTTGCCTGGCTTTCATTTTAAGCAGTTTAGCTTTATTTAAAAAAGGGGTCACTGATGTTCGCGGAGGAATCGAGAAACAAAACCGGGCACAGGCATTCTGCACACGTTGTATCATTTTTTGAGTTCTACTATAAAGACAGGGACTAAAGACAGTGTCACAGTAGTTTAAATTACAGAGAACAAGAGATTCACACAGTTTTATTCGTAGGTCTTCCGATATTAATTGACGAATATTGTATAGCACTTTGAGTCTATAAAAACAGTTACGAACAGACTTAAGTACATGCTCTTCAAAACGCAGATGATCATCCATCTGTACTCCAAGATTGCGCGCAGTATATTCGCGTTCGATAGGTATACCGCTGATTTGAACACTCTGAACTTAGTTATTTTACCAGAAAATCCGCCATTTACGGGTGGTTCTTTTATTATAGTTAAAATTACTAGTACCTACTTAAATCTAAAGAAAGGAAGGATATTGTAAGGCTCTCCATTGAAAGGATTGTAGAAATCTCTTGCGTAGAACTAATTAGGTACACAACAATATGTGTTTACAGATCACCATCAGGTGATTTTTGCACAATTGGGTTATCCCAAAAAAAAATACCACTCATTTTTAATTTTTTTTTCGATAAAATAGACTAATTGAAGACACTAATTTCACGGTTTTTGCATTTAAATCAATATATTAATTTATTTTAATTTTTAAAGAAAATGTTTTTATGACGTCACTACAAGCTGGTTTGTTTGAGAAATGCTTTAAAACTATTGAATTCGTTTGAGAGTACGCGTTTCTGTCAGATCACGTAAAATGTCAATGTCAAATCATGTCAATATAGGTAAACTAAAGTATTAATGGTATTGTGAACGTTATATTCTTATACCTAAATCATACTTACATTAGAGCTTTAGCTCCACGTATTTCAGCTACGTTGTGATTGGAGCTGTCTCCCAAGTATGTCAATATCCTGACTAAGTATATCCACTTTGGGTAGATTAGTGGAATCAGCCCTTACAAAGTTTAATAAATGTACAGCGTTGGTCGTCATTATAAGCAAGAATATCGGTATCCAAGATCTGGCGATGGTCAATATGTGTAGCAGGATAGTCAGATTCCGTAGAACTTGAAGCAATGTTGTTAAAATGCAGAAAATCAGAAAACGAGTAGTTATATGTCGCACACCAAACAAACCGAAATTTTATTTTTAGTTTGTTGAGTTTGACAATTTCACCCACAGACTAGCCTACGGGCGGAGGTTCCAAAACGGACTTGTATTTTAATCATACCATTTTTTTAAAGATCTGACCTTGTCATGTTTATATACAGTTAAAAATTGTCTTAATTTTAATAAGCGTTAAAATAAAACAGAAATAAATAAGACAAAATTCGATATACATTATTTATTTATTACTGCATTCCGGACTCATATTATATGCAGTAATATGGTTGATCACAGATTAGACACAACTTACCAATGAAGATCGTGACGTCACTAAATTACAGGTCAAATAATGTCAAATGATAAATTAGAAATAACTATTTAATACTAATTTTGTAAAATAATCTGATAACAGGGAATGGTTCTACAACCCTTTTCCTCGAAATGGTTTTTGAATCACTATACATTACAAAATTATGGGATAACCCAATTGAATGTACTATGGAATATGTGTTAAAATAAGCATGTAAAACCCTAAAGCGTGTTATTGTTTGTGGAGAGTTTAATATTAACTCACTGGAATCGTCAAATAATACTGTAAAGCTATTAAGTTTATTTAAATCTTTTAACTTAAGTAATTTGTTGTTTGAACCAACAGGGAAAGGTGTTTCTAGTGCTTCCGGTTTAGACAATATTTTTTGTAATTGCGAATGTTTGGATAAGGAAATATTTAATTGCTTTAATTCTGATCACAGTGCTCAAAAAGCTTCTTTCTTAAATGATTATTGTCAAGAACATAAAGACCCATAAGCAATCGTTTCGAATTATTTAAAAATCAAATTTAGAATAATCTCTGTGCGTTATCCTTTTCACATAATAATTGTAATAGTATTTACAAAAACTGGTTTGGCTTAATTCTTCATCAGTTTAATAACAGTTTTAAGATGAAAACTATTTCTGGGTCAAAAACCCAAGTTTAGTGAATGGGTTACTGTAGGCATTCATACGAGTAGAAATAGGCTTTATGAACTTCATAGAGAGAACAGGAAGGCTGACTTCTTCGATTATGTTAAGGATTATTCAAGGATGTTCAAGTAAGTTTGCTTAATTGCTAAGTCAAACTTTTTAAGTTTTAAACTTAAGCTTCTGCCAATAAGGTAAAAAACTGTGTGGATTATAAATAGAGAAACGGGTAAAACTAAAACTCGTGATAATCTAGTCACCTTAAGAAAGGGTGTCAAACAAATCACGTCAACCAAAGACGTGGCCTTAACGTTCGAAGATTATTTTTATACCACGCGATTGAAACTTAAACTTTACTTTGTGCTAATATAGGTAAATGTAATATGATCTTTGATTTTAGCCATGTAGATTCAGTTTCTATTGTATTTTAATCGCTCAGTTTAAAAAAGACCGAGGATTTATGGGGAACATCAGTTAAAGTCATCTATCATGGGATATCATTGCACCTCACTGAGCTTTAATGTACAATAATTGCATTTTAGAGGGGGTCTTTCCAAATTTTATGAAATATAGTAAAGTCATACTTCTTTTTAACCGGCCAAGATCAATGATTTTACGAATTTTCGTCCCATTGCTATTCTACCTGTTTTAAGTAAAGTTTTTGAGAATTAAATGTTAAAAGATATATTAGGTCACTTCAATAGAAATAAACTGCTTAACAGTTATCAGTTTGGCTTCACCAGAGGACGATCCACAACTAATGCAGCATCTGTACTCATTAAATATATAAATAACATTTGGGACAAATCTTGTGATGCAATACGATTTTTCGTGATCTTTCCAAAGTTTTCAATTGCGTAGATCATGCGACTCTTATAATGAAATTAAAACATTATGGTCTGTCAAATAATTCTCTAAGTATTATGTCTTCATGTCTTAGTGATAAAACACAAGCAGTTGTTGTAAACCTAACACAGTCTATTGGAGCAGCAGTTAAATTAGGTGTTCCTCAGGGCTCTATATTAGCTCCTTTCTTATTTTTGGTTTATATTAATGACTTACCACCAACGGTAGATAAACTTTTGAGATATTGTGCTTTTTGCTGATCATTAATTTTCAAGGTAGACCGAAAATCCGCCGATTGCAGTAGGATAAACGCCACCCTAGGTAAAGTACTTAGTTGGTTTACTTGTAAAAATTTGCTACTCAATGCTAAAAAAAACTAAATGTGACGGGTTCACTTTGCCTAATGTCCAGTGATCGGAATAGGTAGTGCAATTTCGCGAGACTTCGGTGCGTAAGTTTAGTATGGATATAGCCTGTAACCCCGGGATTACATTTGTAAAGTGTTAAAGTTTGTGTTTAATTCAGAAATGTTATTAAAATATGATTTAAACGATTATTTTGCTTGCATAGAATATCGCATGGAGGAAATATGTAGACACTTGCAATGACAAAAAGTAAAAAAGTATTTACAATAACTTTTTTTTTGAATTTTCGCATGTTCCCATTTAATTTTAATTAAGGTCATGTCAAGAAAATATTCTGTGAAATAATACGAGTCCCGGAATCTGGGGTCTTATCCATATTAAGTATAATGTCTAAGGTCATTCACCCGAAATTGCACTACCTATTCCGATCACTGCAATGTCAGACCGGGAGAATCGAGCATAATTCAGAATGACGAGTGTTTAGAAATGGTAGATAAGACACTTTTCTTGGGGATAACTATAGACAAAAACTTGCAATGGAGTCCTCATATAGCAGTACTAGCAGGTAAATTAAGTTTGGCAGCTTAAGCTGTTAGGAAAATCAGGAAACTTACCAATATTGAGACAGGTCGCTTAGTTTGTAATAGTGTATTCTAGTTTGGGGAAAAGCGGCTAATATACAGATTATATTTTTGTTACAAAAAAAGAGCCATTCGTTCTATATATAACTTAAACTCTAATTAATATTTTAACTCTAGCGTCACAATTTATTTATGCTAATATTATTTATGTTATTAACAGGGCCCGTAATTTTCATGCCGCTGACGCAAAAATGACGTCACGCTACATAGAATATGATTTCAAATAGTTTTATTGAAATTATTAACCATTAGTCTTCAATCATTTAATCATGTACAAATAAGTTAAGTAGGTAATCTATTGACTCGTAGAAAAATAAATACCTACTTACTTGATACGTAAAACGTAAATTAAACTATTTGTTTTGTATTTTATGTCGATACATACATTTTATTAAATGGTATTTATTGTTACCACATTTCAACAAATAAGTACAGAACAGAATTACTCCTCTCTAACTTAAAGCACACAATCCTTCTTGCTTCAAATCCCGTACAGAGAAAATCTACGTCATCTTCGTTTTCATACGTCATGTGATATTCATAAAAATACTTTTGTTTTGTAATCATTGTTTTGTTTGTTCGCACATTTGGTTAATTATTCCAACTTCCCTGTTAAAAAGAAAATTTGAATCGATGGACACATTTTTTCTGATTTTAACAATTTACACAAACAATCAATATATAATAGTATTTAATTCTCAGAGGCATTTAATAAATAATGATTATGAAGAAATACTAATTGGAATCATACTCTATGTAGCGTGACGTCATTTTTGCGTCAGCGGCATGAAAATTACGGGCCCTGGTTATTAAGAACTGTCGTGTCTATGCGAGGGTTTTTGCTTTTCTGCTGTCAAGTTTGTCAATGTGACTTTTATTCAATAAATGAAATGTTTCACACATGTTTATTATAATTTCAATTAGATTAATACATATTTAATAATGGCGACGACGGAGAAGAACTAACGCGACTTACTCGCTTACGCACATCAATACGCGGTCAACTGACCAAACTGCACCAGCAACTAATGCAGATACAATCCCCCACCGAATATGAAGTAAGTCAACGACTTACAAGCCTGGAAAATTACGAAAGAAAATTCGATTCCATTCAAAGTGAAATAGAATCGCATTCGCCAGATATTGAGACGCAAATCGAACAACGTCATTCTACTGAAGAAAACATATTACAGTTAAAACTGAAGTTACATAGCTTAAGCCCGTTACCATCGGAAGCACCGTCGACTTACGTCACGGCGTCCCAGCATGCCCGTAGCTATGAAGGTACACCTGAAAATACGCCCGTGGCTATCCACATACCTAAAATAAATTTTCAACCACTACAGGACCGGGAGAGTTTTAACAATTTTGTTAAAAGATTAGAAACATACATGAAGCTAAGTAACTGTCACGATGCTCGTACCCAGACTCTGCTGTTGCTTAGTTCGCTACCTCCTGAAATACACCAAAAAGCTTATGATTTGTGCTTACCAAATGAGATCTAGTACACATTGGTCAGATTCCTTTTTCGTCAGAATAAATTATAGCCTGTTTTTTTTCGGACGAAAACGGACTTACTTTTTGGACAGAAAAAACTTTGGTTAATTTTTATAATTTATTTATTTGTTACATTATATTATTTAATATTAGGCAGTGTCGACGGAGCTCCGCTTGCGCGGAGCTCCTATTTCTGGATGGTTTGGCCCTCCGGGCCTGCTGCAAAACTAACATAACCTAAACCTACCTACGTATTCTATGGTCATCCGCGTATCAGGTAATATGTGTTTATTCTGACGATAGCGGAATCTGCTCGAAAGTCCGTTTTCGTCCGAAAAAAAAACAGGCTATAATTTATTCTGACGAAAAAGGAATCTGACGAATGTGTACTAGACCCCAAATGATCCTTGTGAAAAAGATTTCGACAGTCTCGTACAAACGTTAAAAGAATATATAGATCCAAAACCGAGCATTTAGGCTAGCCAACATAAATTTATCACGAGGATTCAAAGAGAAGACGAGTCAATTTTGACGTATACATCTAAACTGAAGCGTTTAGCTCAAGATTGCGGGTTTACCTGTAAAAACTGTAAGGCATCAATTTCTGATAATTTCCTGACATTACAGTTTATAAGAGGGTTACATGACAATTATACTCGTACGAAAATTCTGCAAGATACAAAGATGTTGGAATTTGTGGAATTTCTAAGCACCGCGACTGCAATCGAAGCAGCAAAATCTGACAGTCGCTACATGTCTCCAGCACACTGCTCTACACAACCGCAGGTGAAAACGATTCAATTGCATCGCAAACAGAACCAATATAGAGCTAGCAACAGACCATTAACGATTCAAGATTTAAAAGGAAAATGTTTTCGTTGTGGAAGTCAAGAACATCAAGCAAATGCTTGTAGAAGCATAAAGGACACCTGTAACAATTGCAAACGGGTGGGTCATTAAGCTCGAGTATGTCTACGACCGCCCCAACACCTGGGTCACCACCAGGTAGAGCCAGAGAACGAGTTCGAGCGCAACGAAGCCAACTCGGCAGACTCGGTCAACGACAGCACCCCGTGGGATGTGAACCTGATACGGTCCAACAATACCGACAAATTCATGATAAATGTGCGTATCAATGACAACATACAGATGGAAGTAGATACGGGTGCTGCGCTATCATCTATTTCCCACAAAGATTTTAGAAAATTAAATACAGGGTGTAAAATTTATAAAACAAACGTCACTATGAGAACATACACTGGAGAGATTTTTTCACCCCTCGGAGTGGCGTATGTCATATGTAAATACAATGGACAACAGTTTCGAGGAAAATTGTCCATCATCAGGCAAGATGTGGATGCTATCTTCGGTAGAGAGTGGATCCGATCAATCCATTTAGATTTGGCAAATATCAATCAAGTTAATACAAAGATACATCCAAGTCTCGATAACCTTCTGACTGAATTTGCTAAAGTCTTTGACGGTACCCTTGGATGCATACCAAACTCCAAAGGCCACTTTACTTTATATGACGATGCAGTGCCGATTTTTGTAAAACCAATACGGATTCCCTATGCACTTAAGGGAAAAGTAGATGAAGAAATTGAAAGATTATGTAACCAGGGAGTAATTACCAAGGTTGACAATTCGGAGTGGGGCACACCAGTTGTTCCAGTTGTAAAACCTAACGGCAGCTTGTGCGCGGATTACAAAGTCACTTTGAATAAACCAATTAAGGATGAACAGTACCCAATACCTATCATAGAAGATATTTTGGTAGAAATGAATGGCGGTGAGCTGTTTTGTACATTAGATATCAGCCAAGCATACTTACACATGTTGATGGACGATGAAAGCGCTATGATGCAGACACTCAGTACACACAAAGGAACATTTAGGGTAAACAGACTCATGTTCGGCGTTAAAATTGCACCAAATTTATGGCAGAAGTTTATGGATCGTTTACTTGAAGGAATCGACGGTGTTAAATGTTTCTTTGACGATATAATTATTCAAGGGTCCTCAGAACATCAGCTCATGACCAGATTACGCCTCGTTTTGCAAAAACTACAAGAACATAATCTAAAATTGAATAAAGAGAAGTGACAATGCATGCAAGAAAGTATCGAGTATCTGGGTCATGTTATTGATAAAAATGGCCTACATAAGAACGGAAACAAGGTTAAAGCAATTGTAAATACAAGATGTCCAGAAAATGTCAATGAATATATGAATAAGTGTCAACAACAAGTGAAAAATATAAATAGGTTTTTTTTTGGTCGTAAGTTGCCTATTGAATATCGTTAAAGAATAATGAGCGGTGAAAATAAATGTTTACTTTTATTACCGTTTCTTATCATTGTAGATAACTATTAATGTTTTTTATAATTGTTTGTCAAATTAACTTGTTTTATTGAGTGCATTTATTATTTGTTTATTTATTAAAGGAAGTTTACTTAACTTCAAAGAAGTAATAGGTGATGTGAACCACGACTTTAGAGTGAAATATTTTTTTTTCCGAAAATTCATAGTGATTCAAGACATGTGGTATACCGTTAGAGTGGTCATGAATATAAGAAGTTTTTGTGAATTTGGAAGATCCGAGAAGCTCCTTTTTTATTGTGCCGTAAAATTGAGCTTGACGACTTTTATTTTTTAATTTTCTCACTTTGCCGGCTCATTTCTTTTTTTTCTTTACTATGGGAATGCAAATAAGATGTTAATAGAATAAGCAAACATTAGAGATAAAAAAATAAAAATAAAAAGTAAGTTACTTCTCCGATGTCTTCTAACATCCCTTTCATTCTTTATGAGTTATTGGCCACGGATATTGGCCTTACCGGTAACGAGTATGTTAACTTTTTGGCACGTTTCATTGTTGACAGTGACAGTGGCAGCCCTGTTAACGATGTTGCCTTACCACACTGACTTGCTACCTCTAATTAAATATAAAATTAAAAAGTACTGGCTTGAGAATTGACTTGAAACATTAAGAGTGCGCCGAGGCAACGATACGTAATTACGAAAAAAATGCGTTCGTTTGATCGCCTGCTGCATTGTTTTTACTGAAGCTTTAGTTATGCAATTCATATGTAAGATATTTAAGGAATCACTCTATATATCATATACTTTAGAAACACGATTACTTGTACTTCCCTCGATAGAAAAAACATCCAAAGATACCTCTACATAACAAAATAAACACTTGGTACGGCGTAATTACTTCACGGAAGATCATCAGTTTTGGATTTACAACAAAACTACACGTCTTCTATATATTCTACACTTTAGATTTGAAAATGTGTTTTTATTTTACTAATATGAAGGAAATACCTAAATTCGCACGCGTTTCGTCCATTTTAGCCAGAGCCGTCACCTTTCCCCCCATGTCCGCATTAGTCAGGCTTCGGCCGTTGGAGGTGGAGGCTGTGTCGCAAGTTGGTTGGTTGCGTTTATCGCGATTTTTGTGATTATTCACTTTATTTTAAATGGGGAACAAACACAACCAAGAAAGGAAGAGAAGGGGTTGGCAAAAGCACAATGCTAAACGCTTGCGTGAAGAAATGAAGTTAGTTAAAATCGTAAACCTACTGATAGTGGAGTAGTTCTAAGAAACCTGATTTGACAGTTGTCAAAATGCCACGCTAAGGGACGAGAAAATAAATCGGTAGCAACATAGACTGATTTTCGAGATGTATCGATTTGTATTACTAAGACTTTGTAATCGTTTAGTTGTAGTCTTGATGTTTTGGGCCAAAACTGGTTTATTTACACAAGTAATTTTAAACAATACGCGAAGTTCTTTCAATTAGTAGGTAGGTATATAAAAAATACACTTCTATGGTGAATATTTACCAAGATATAAAAATAGTTTAGCTAAAAAAACACATTTACAGGCAAAACAAGCTTCTCAGAACGACCCGAGGTTTTTTTTACTATAATTAATTATATAATATTGTTACTTCTTGGGATGGTTTCAATATTTCTAGAGCAAGACATCTCCAGAAATCTGAATACAAAGAGAATACTCCGTAAGTATACTCAGTACCTAACAACTATATTTCAACAAATGAGTAAAATTGCAAAATTATTCATATTTTTTTATTTATAGGGTTAATGTTCCAGTTGTTGGCACTTCGCTACAAAGCGAAGAGTTAGGTACCTAATGAACCGGTGAGGTATGCGTAAAAATAGTAAGAGGTGTATAGGAAAACATTTTAATAAATTTAGTATGAATTTTCACATTATCTTTATATTTTTTCAATTTACAGAGTAAATGAATTGGTTGACATCGATTATAAAATTTACCACACAATGGAATTGTAAGTCCCAAATACGAATTATTTTTATAGAATGAGGATTACAAAATTTCATCCAAAAACTAATTCTGTTAATAAATAAATTATAGTTAAATCAAAACGTTCTGTTTTATTACAGGATGCCAATGGACCAAATTTCTTGTCTTTCAGTGGATGGAGAAATAGACAATGACATTGCTTACTCACACAGACAAAATAATGCCGTGAAGTAAAATCCGATATTGATTATTGTTGTTTCTTGTCCTAATATTTTTTTCTAAAGATACCTGCGTACATTATTCATTACATTATATACATACAAACATTAAGTAGGAACTTCTAAATATGTGATTGATACAGCAGCTTTAAGTTTTTAGTTTTTCAAAGCATCAATTTAATTTTATACTTTATAGTGATCAGAATCAGACATTGAAGTTTTTGCGGAAATAATCATGGATAAACATTCGTACAAACTAAGATCCTTTTTTTTAAAGACGGTTAAAATACCAAAACCTTCTTCTATGTGAAACAAAAACTTTTCTGAAAACCGCATTAAAAACGGTTCAGCCAAACGTGAGATAATCGCGGACAAACATACATACATACATACAGGTCAAACTGAGAACTTCCTTTTCTTTGAAGTCAGTTAAAAATAATATCTTGAAGAAAGGGTCCATGACTGGGATTTTTGCCCTACTCAGCCGTTCTTATTACTTTACATTAGGTATTGAGTTCACTTTATTTTGTGCTTAGAATATTGTCAATAAAGGTAATTAGGTTTTATTTCATTTCAATATACAGTCACATTAAATCACGGGGTTGTTGAGCCACCATAGAACTCTGTCCTAATGACAGCGTCAAATCACGCAAAAGAAATTATTTACGTCAAAATTTACCGTCAACTTTCTATGAAAGGGTTCTCCCGGTAACCTTCGGAGAGGGAAGATGGCCGATTGGAAGATGTACGGCTTTTACTTATGATTTATTCTCTTTAGCCGAACAATTTGCCCAATAAATATTATAAATAACTTAACACTAGCTAAATACACCTTAGATGTACAAACGACATTAATTAAAAATTATCTATCTATCTGTGAGTGGGTTCTAGAGTGGCTCAACAATCTCGTGATGTGACTGTACCTCATACAAGTAATTCAATCCTACCATACCTACCGACAGTAAACAACAAATTTAAAAAAAAATGTAGTCTGAAAAAAGTTTTTAACTTCTTATAGTCAATATTTTAATAAAAGTATTCGGAATCGATTATGTTTTTTTATTTTGTAAACATTGGTAGCAACCTCCGCGCCTAGTGGACCGGCGCACGGCTCGTCAGGCGCGGCGCGCGGCCGGCGCATGGCTCCAGCTCGCTCCTTGCTGGTGTGCTATACGCACACATACACAGAGTGCATAAAATACCTAAAGTTAATGAGCGCAAAAAGCTCGGTGCCCCCTTAACCAGAATAGGCTCGTGGTATAGAGATCAAGTATTAGGTAGAACCCCTTGGTTTTCTAAGTCGCATCAGTACAGAAGCAGGAAATTTTACAGCATAATATGTCGTCTAAGATTTGGACATTGTCGTTTCAATGCCCACCTGAATTTAATGCGTATTATTTCATCTTCTATATGTTTATATTGTATAATAACTGCGTTCAAACTCTAGATCACATCTTTTTTTAATGTGCATCATTTAACATTCAACGACTATCATTATCCGCTGATTTGTTAACAGTTTATGGTAGGACCTGAAAACATCCTGCGCTGTATCAAAACATTAAAAAAAAAAGTATATTATTCCATCTTCGACTTTATTCGTAATACTATTAATGACATTTGACCTTTTGTGAACTACGATCTGTGTTTTACGCTTTTACGGGATTTACGCTTTTCATCGGACTTTTCAAGACGAGTTTTTACATACTTGACTATTACTTTTGAAGACTTGGCTTCGGCCTCACAATCCAGGATTTTACTCTATATACTTATTACAACTCTAGAGTTAAGGATAATATTATCTTCAAAGATTTGGCTTCTGCCTTAATTGAAATGGGAGTACGAAATAACCACAAAGACTTGGCTCCGGCCTTAGTTCAAATTGGTAAAAGAAAAATGTACAAAGACTTGGCTTCGGCCTGACTTCAAATTGGATCATAAAATATGAAAACTATGACTAGGCTGTATGGATTTATGTCCGTTGCCTTTCCCTCTGGGATTAAACACAAAAAAGAAAAAAAAATGGGTTCTATCCTTTTTTAAATATTTTCCCCCCACTTTAAAAATCGACATAATTTTTTCAAGATCTCCTTTTTAAATCAACCTTTGGGTCGTCAGGATGAGCCCAGATTAAAGCGATTGACGAGAATCGAAAACAGTATAGTGAGAGTGTTGTTGCAGAAAGGGGTGACGTGGCATCCGCATCTGCCGCACGGGCCGCTGTTGGCCGTGGCGGCGGAGCACAGCGCTATCTTGTGGCCTTGGTCGGGCTGGCTGGCGCTCAGCTTCTCCGTGCTCGAGCCCGGCGCCGACTTCGATGGCGTGCTTGAGGTACGGATGCTAGCTGCACGCGAGGACGGGATCATATCATAATATACAGGGTGTTAGGCAGATCGTGTGCCAAAATAATACGTCGGGTAGGGTCACTTGCAACACACATTAGGCTAATTAACACTCATCCTGCCCACGTTTTTTTTTTTTTTTTTCAATATTTCCCAAAAGTTCACCGTTTTCTTTACATTTCTTTGTTTTTAAATGTAGCAGCAAAAAGGTATTTCTTTTTTTTTATCTCTAATGTTTGTTTACTCTACTAACATCTTATTTGCATTCCCAGAGTAAACAAAAAAAAAGATATGAGGCGACAAAGTGTGAAAAGTAGAAAATAAAAGTCATCAAGCTAAATTTTACGGCACAATTAGAAAAAAATAGGAGCTTCTCGGATCTTCTAAAAAAATGGTTTCACTGTAAAATGGTGGTTCACAGCACCTATTACTTCTTTGACGTTAAGTGAACTTCCTTTAATAAATAAACAAATAATAAAAGCACTCAATAAAACAAGTTAATTTGACAAACAATTATAAAAAACATTAATAGTTATCTACAATGATACGAAACGGTAATAAAAGTTAACATTTATTTTCACTGCTTATTATTATTTAACGATATTCAATACGCAAGTTGCGACCAAAAATATCCTATTTTTTTTCCCCGACTTCATTGCATAATAAATTACCTAATTGAACAGCTATTCATTAAAAAAGTTAGCTGCGTGGGAAAACATTTATTGTACAATAAGTTAACTAATCAAATAAATACGTTTTTACCAACTTCAATTTGTTTTAAAATGCATTCAGTCCATTTAACAGGCTGGATGTACTGAACGTGTAAAACCACTAATTTAGAGTGAACGCATTTCTTGCCAGAAAATTCTTAGTGATTCTAGACATGTGGTATACCGTTAGAGTGGTTGTATTGATTTCGGCTACTTAAAACTCTCGTTAATAATAATATAATAAGAAATATTTATTTATATCACTTATTTTACAATATATAACACTAGACTAAACATACCAAGTAACTAATAACTTGTGCGCCTGAGCTAGGATGTTCCCGTGTTTCAGGCGTAAAAGGACTTACAAAACTAAATGACATAAACAAATAAAATTAAAAAAATGACAAGTAAAGTACAGTACAGAGGTTTCTGAGTAGATAATCCTTACTAATATTATAAATGTGAAAGCGTGGATGTTTGTTACGCTTTCACGCAAAAACTACTTGACGAATCATCATGAAACTTTGTACAGACATTCTGGGAGGTACTAGAAGTAACAAAGGATACTTTTTATAAAACAAAAATATTATTTACAAAAATAAAAATAAAAATTGACAAGAACATAATTGCAGCGGGCGCTAATTAAATTATAAAACAAACAAATTGGTTAGTAATGCTGTTTGATTGACAAAAGGCAACGTAAACTTGTCTGATGATTTTTAAATCAGCGAAAAATGTAAATTATCTTACGCATTCTTGAACATAATATTGCAATGTGAGGCCTAAACGAGAGACTTTCATCTATTAATACTCCCAAATACTTAATTTTTCTAGTTATAGTTACACATCGCTAACTCGTGGCATTTAAGTAGCACTTGACACTTTCTGACACACTAGTAATGTGACAATGTTTACATGATTTTATTTTTATGAATTTCTGAGTCTAAGTGTCATATTCATTATATTTTTTGGATTTCAAGAATAATTTAGTGCAAAAAAATAATGTCGTTTATTTCAAGCTCCAGTAAATTTAAAACTTAATCTTCTAAAGGTGAGGTAGCAAATTATGTGCTTTTTGGACTTAAAGTGATTGTCCATATTACATGTTTTGAAAACTATATAAACACCGCAACGTTTGCATTTTACCTTGTCACCTTGTAGTAGGAATTTTGAATACTCTCTAATGATTTCCTCCTTTATTTGTTCAAATTCTATGTTTCGTGACACGTCTCGTAATAATTATTACTAGTAAATGAATGACATTGACACTGATGTTTTTAAAGCAATGATCAAACCGACTTCGTCATATATTAAGACCATGTGAAACCAACCGGTGAAATTACTAGCATAGAGGCATTCCATCTTAGTCCTCAGGGTTGGCAGCGCATTTGAGGTCTTAGGATTATAATCTTGAGAATTCAAATGTCTATGGGTCTCAGATTTCACTTACCATCAGGTGGCCTGAGTGCTCGTGTGCCTTCTCCTTAACATAAAAAAAATTAAAAAAATATGTAGGTAATATTAATTTATTGTTTTATCTTATCTAGAAAGACATTTAGAAACTTGTCTCATCACTAATCCATCAAGCACCTAAATGCCACGAGTTAGCGATGTGTAGTTATAGCTATGTTTTGACAGTTAGAATGATTATTTCTAGGTTCCTTACGACGCTGGGCAATCAGTTTCAGGGCCTCTATTCAACTGCGCTATAACGATATCGTATTTGACGTGTTTCCGTATTGTCAACGTTTCATAACTCTTATGTCATTTTCAATAATGGCGACTGTGTCATAAACGATTCTAAAACACGTCAAACACGATATCGTTATAACGCAGTTGAATAGAGGCCCTGGTCAGTTGGAGCCGAATTTGATTTACGCATAGAGATCCGAGGTGGTCCCATTGTCGCCAAATCTGAATCTGATGAGTGGATCAGTGAGGAATTGAGGGCACTCCTCATATATTGTAGGCAATATTAAATATTGTTGGTAGTAAAAAGTCTGGCATTTGCATTCAGAAAGTAGTGAACTGGAACTGATGATGAAGACCACAGACGGCTATCGGAACTCCTCAACGGTACCTATTTCCAGGGTGGCGATAAGATATCTCGATTAAGATAATTGAGCGATTACAACAAAGAAAATTTACTTGTTGAAATATGACTATCACTTTCCCGCGGCGTTGCTTGCGCACTGTCTATCCCTCACGGACGACGTGCATGAAGGTCGACCAAAATCGGCAGTCACGCAAGAAAACGTCGTTGCTGTGCGTCAGCTGATAAAGGAAGACCGACATGTGTCATATCGGGAGATTCAAGAGTGTTTGGGCATTGGAATGAGTCAGATACAAATCATTTTACAGGAACAATTAGGCGTGCGAAAGTTGTTTTCCCGTTGGATCCCTCACTTATTGTCTGAGGAGCAGAAAACGACTCGTGTCAATTGGTGCCTCAGAACTTTGAATAAATTCAACGGAGGAAGCTCAAATGCAGTTTTTAGCATTGTATTCGGTGACGAGTGTTGGATTTATGCATATGAGCCTGAAAATAAAAACCAATCTCGAGTATGGGTCTACGAAGATGAGCTCAAGCCGACAAAAGTTATTCGTTCTCGCAGCACGGCCAAAAAGATGGTGGCTACGTTTGTCTCCAAATCGGGTCACGTGGCTACTATTCCTCTTGAAGATCGTAGAACGGTCAATGCCGATTGGTACACCACTATTTGTTTGCCGAGTATCTTTGCTGAACTCCGAAAAAAAATCCCTAGCCGCCGCATTATCCTTCATCACGACAATGCCAGCCCTCACACCGCTCGGAAAACAACTGAGTTACCTGGACGGTGAAAAAGTCGAATTACTGGACCATCCTCCATACAGCCCCGACTTAAGCCCCAATGACTTTTTCACATTCCCCAAAATTAAGGATAAGTTGCATGGTCAGCGGTTTCAGACGCCGGAAGCAGCATTGGAGGCTTTGAAAATGGCCATTTTGTCGACCCCTACTTCAGACTTCAATAAGTGCTTTAATGACTGGTTTGATCGCATGGAAAAGTGCATAAAATATAAAGGAGAATACTTTGAAAAACAATAAAAATACTTTTATTCAATTTAACTGCATATTTTTTTCTATTCCCGTAACTTTCAGTTTGACCCTCGTAGTACCTAGTCAGGAAGACTTTTTACTCCAAGCACTGAAAGTTGATTTTGTATGGGAGGCATTTATTTGTCAAAAAGTCTAATTCGCCAAAAACCAGAGAACTATCTTAATCTGAATACAAAAGGATTTTTTTTACTATTGTGAATAGACTGATAGTCAAACCTCGAAGTCGCGGTGGCAATAACGTCAATTAACTAGGGACTTCCTTCCGATATAAAATTTATCGATAACTGAATGCTTATTTGGAAGTGACACTTCATATTAGCTGTAAAGTTTAGCTACAGAATAATTGAAAATTAACTAAAATGTGATGATTACCCGTCAATGTTACCTATATAGGAGTTTTTAGGACATTTTTAGGAATTTTAAAATTCAAATAAAAATCAACCTTTACAACTAAATTTTTATTTCATCAATTTTACATGCAAAGTAAACTAAAACCTAGAAGTACATTAACATCATTACATTATTTTCATTTAATCAATTATGAACCTTATATTAGTAATAAGTAACAAAGTATTTTATCTTGTGTTTAGTACTTCAAATATCATACAAATTGTTACGCATTGCTTCCAAATAGATGGGAGAACGAGATCTATTATTTATAATTTATAAGTTACGGTCTTACGGTGTATGGAAATTCGGCCTTATCACATAACATCAAAACACAACAACCATGAGTAATAAACAAACGTACCTATATTATGACCTTATCAACATATAAGACTACAATAAGTCAGATTTATTGGAAACGAAAACTTGACTTTCTCTGTCATATTTTAAACATAAGTATATTTATAATCGGTGAGTTTCCTTTGGACACATGATATGATACACGACAAATGAATACACAAACTGATTACTACACTGATGCAAGCTTTATATTATACGCCACTTTGCTTATAAATGTAGTACTTACCTTGAAATCGTGAGAATCGATTTTCTACCGATATCGTATCAGTAATCAGTTGGTGTAATACCATAGTCCTTTTAATGTCAATAGACTTGTGTCAAATGGAACTGTTAGAGGTCACAGTCTATATTAAGAAACCCTTTTTATAAGGATTTAAACATCACTACCTTGCAAACAGAGCACTTTAGTTATTTAGCTTTACACTTTAGCTACGAGGCTTATCTCACATTTAGTACACGATATCTTAGATCCACGTATGCGTAAATCCGGAGAGTTTTTAAGCCAAGAACGTAATAAATTTTCACGACACTGTTTTCTAGGTGGCATATTACGCGTAAAATTAATTCCATCGATTCTCTGACAAGATTTTCATATTATGTCAACGCCACGTCTATACCTACATCCATAAAGTATGAAAACCGTTATCTTCCTTAATCGACCTTTACGGACTTCAATCTTCATACTGTATAAATGATACAGTTTAATCGGTATTGCAAGTTGCATATTAATAACATACGTCATCTCATAGTCATAACATAACTATTGTCATAAGAAAGTCCAATTTATCGATAGAATAATATCGCGTGGAAGTCCCTAGCAAAATTTTATTCGTGCCACCGCGACTTCGAGGTTTGCTGATAGTGTAATAAGGTATAATTTGGCTAGTATAGTTAAAATAGTGATATATTTTTAACAGGAGAATTTGGTAAAGACTGTCAGAAGATATTGGTACTGTTGATTAATAATGGTCTAAGTCACAGACTTTCCAACATTGTATTATGTAGTTTCATAACCACTGACTATTACAAAATAGTGCTGCTTTAAACTTAGCATTCATTCAAAAAATACACCAGAGCATGCATGCCCCGATTTTAACGTGTACAGTCTTTATGTATTTGAGTATGTATTTCTCTATATGTGACTGGTCTGGTAAAAGGGACCACTTCAGCGGTATGGAGTTATTAATATCATCTTAAAGTACTTAAATAAAGTTAGCTATATACGTTAAAAGAGTCATGTTGATAGATGCAACCATTTTTAACTCCCGACGCAAAAAACGAGGGGTGTTATAAGTTTGACGTGTCTGTGTGTGTGTAAATGTGTATGTGTCTGTCTGTGGCATCGTAGCTCCCAAACGGATGATCCGATTTTTTATATTTTTTTTAAACATGCAGGTCGCAAATTGTTCGAGTGGGAAAAATAGGATTTAAAGTTTTTTTCGTGAAAAATACACTTCTACTTAGAATTTATGGAGTGATTCGCACGAAATTAATCTACTAAGATTAAATATCAAATACAGGTATTCACAGTCCCAATAACCTAGCTAGTTTAAAAGCTTTTCCAAAAAGATCTTAAAAATGTGAAATAAATCGAGTGTCTTAATTATTGATAATTTTAAGTAAATATGAAATAGGCGACTGCTCACAGATTAAGAGGGATTAAGAAAAATAAATCTTTTTTTTTTATTGTTACTATTAAAATCGATTAAAAGTGGAAAACTAAATCAATGTGACGTAATTTACTAGCATTTCACATTAAACCTAAGACGAAGTAGTCAAAAGACGATTTATGTACATTAAAAACAGTATTTTAGGCGCTCATCGGCTTCTCTTTTTTACCAAATTACTCATTATTTATTATTGATTTCTGTAGCCCATTTGACTTCAGTAGCCGCGCATTTGGGTGTTTTTAGTTTTTGGCTTTCTACTGAGAACGCGGATTGCGGATTCAGTGCTTTTTCCCCTCTGGTCGCATGGACCGATTGACTAGTCCGATCAATCGGAATACGAATATATTTTTTTCCTGTTGGCTCGATTGATCGGACTATAAGGACTTCTTAAATCCTGTCAGTCCTACTATCGGAGCAATGGGATTTTAAAAGTTTGTCTAGTTCGATCGATCGAACTACGAGAGCTTTGGCTATTCGATGCCATGTAATGGATCTTCCGTATTACTTGTTATAATGGTTTTGATGGGTCCGGGACATAATACATTTCGAGCCTCCGGGGAAACATTGACGAATTTTATAAAAAAAATATTGTTTTCGCTCAAGCGATAGCCGCATGGAGAAGATTAAAGCCGGACTAGAATCGTGAGTGAAAGCGCAAGTGGAATTTATTTATTTAAGGAAAACCAACAGCTAACACAAATGTTCTCACCAATATCAATAACTGTATTGATAGTTACTTTATGCGATGTTAAACAACTATTGCTACTGAGCAATAGTTGTTTTACATCGCATAAAGTCATCTTTGATGCACCGACTAAATAATAGGTATTAATAATAACTAAATACAATTAATTAAGATATATTACGGAGAAACGGCACAAAGGGTAAAGATTAATAATTTAAGAGCTGACAGAAGTTGAGAATAAGGAAGAGGGGCATGCTCACTTAAAGTAACTGTTTGTTAAAGTACATCTTATAGTTAAGGTATTGATGAACCATGTCAACCTTCCTTGACAGTTCGTTTACATTTCTACTCGCATGAATAAGAAAAGTGTTTTGCCGGTAGTTAGAACATACAAGGGGAACAGAGATAGGAGGATGTCTTTTTTTGCCTATTTGGAAGTGATAGATGAAAGGCTACTGAGCAGGTCAGGACAATCGTTACTGCCGTTACGTACATTTTAACAAATAAATAAATAAATCAAAGACTTAATAGTAACTTTTTTAATATCATTTTTTTGCGAACACTTTGAAATGGTTGTATGTGACCAGAGGTGTCACTATTTGAGGAGAACATTTTTAAAGAAGTCGGCTCAGTTGTTTCTGCACATTAATTATATTAGCAATTTCAGTACCTATAAAAACTGTAGTAATAGTATCTGAATTGTGGCAGGCTGAAACGGCGTACTCACAAACATCCCTGGTTGTGTTAGAATTTGAAAGACGAAACCCTCTCGTAAAATTGTTAAGTACCTCAAAGTGGTACCCTAAGTTCTAAACTTTGTAACCTTATATTATAACTACTGACATATTATATTTATAAGTGTTTTACTGTATCCAAGCTGTAGTTAAAGCTATGGATAAACGGTTTGTAACACAGTCTAACATCAATAGTTTTAGAGCATTTTTATAAAATGCTTATATTTTGGAAACTAGAATTTTCAAAGTGGTTCTTTTCACTAGACACAGTCACATATATGTACGTTTATCGTCAATCGTCATCTAGTACCATAGCCTTGAGCTTATTTGGGGATGTAACAACCCCCCGTCTGAATTAATATATAATTTAATTCTTTATAATACTTATCTTAATATTAATTTAAATATTTAATGAATAGAATATTCTAATTTGATATATTTATTTGGCCTTTGATCGTCCAGTGTCAGAATCCTACATTGCACCGCAGCACCCATGTCTTTTATATGGAGCATAGTCAGATTTGGAATTCTTCTAATTCTACAAGCCCTAATGATTCTCCTATATTTTTTAAAATATAATTATATAAACTACCGTTCCTTTATTAATCTCACTCCTAATAAGCCTACCCTGACCCTTTACTTTATCTAATGTCTTTAATAATATTTAATTACTAACTGTTACCCGAATACCTAACATGTAATATTATTCCCTACCTATGTGTTTAAGAGAAACAATATAATTATATTTGCCCTACCTAAACCCCTACCTTGAAATGAGGCCGGTTACAGCGAGAACCTATTTGAACTTAGGTTCACTACTTTTATGGTATGGTATAGTATAGTATGATACTATGGTAGTTATAAGAACTGAAATCTAAAATCAAATTAGTCCTTTCTTTGGATGGGGTCTGGCCTCTCTAAAACGACCTCTGACAGCGTTATGTGTATATTTTTACACTTTAGATTCTCTTGGGAATAGCGTGATGTTTCAACCCCTAAACACTAGCTGATGCCCTTAGACAGTGACGGCTGAGTACGTGACTCGGTAGTTTTCCTAGTTATACAGTGAGTAAATTTCATACGGGCATATATTTTTTCCAGGCGTGGTTAACGATCTTACAAATCAAGTGAGAAAAACATTTTGTTAGTAACTTTTATTATTAAGGCGCAGTTAATTTTTTTAAGTTTGTCTTAGGAGCAATGTAATGCGTGCCACTTCCTATTACAAAACGATATTACGTAGATGATTTAATTTAATTGGCGCAATGTGTGATACATTGCTTGCTGAATTAATTATTAAGAAAAAATAAAGTACACCTAATGTTACTGTTACACAAGTTTTTACGTTAATTAGTGTGTATATTAACTGTTGTTAAATTATATGCCCGTATTAAATTTACACGCTGTATTTAAATAACAATTTCTAATTTATTACAGTAAAGTTTTCCAGTCATTTAACTATTTAATTAATACAAGTAGGTACTTTAATATAGACGGGGAGACCTCTGTCAACGCTACGTGTATATTTTTACACTTTAGATTCCCTTGGGAATGGCGTGATGTTTCAACCGCAAAACACTAGCCGATGCCCTTAGACAGTGACGGCCAAGTACGTAACTCAGTATTATGACGGAGAAAACAACAGCCGTAGAAGAAGAAGACAGTCCAACCCATAAATATTACCTGAATTTTACTAAATGCAGAAAGTCTACAACTGGAAATATTTACTTCCTGTCAAACTTATATGAACACAAACGGTCAAATAAAACGTGATAATCTGAGAACTCCTCAGAATAAAATCTATGAAAATATAGTTAATTCCCCAAAGTTAATATTTATGACGATTATTAGATTTATTCTATCCAACTTCTATTTATATGCATTGGCAGAACAAGACCAAACGTTAACGAGTTTAAAGGCTAATTAATTTTTAGCGCATCCTAATGATACTATTCCTAAATAAAATCCTACTGATTAAATACCTAAATCCCTAATTCCCTAGACAATTGAATCTACCCTAACTCTACTTTTTAGGCCTATTCTAAGCTAAACCGGAGGCTTACCATCCTCAAATTTTGCTAACATCCCTAAGGTAAACTGTAAAGTTCAGCTGAGTCGGCTGAGAATAGCAACTTAAACACTCGTGTTGTGTGTACCTCCCCCCTCACAGACCGCAGTCCAAGACGTGAGAGTAAGGCGCCCTTTTGTGTATATAACATAAATATTTAAAGTTTTATGGGGAACCAATACTCAAAACCCTCAAAGCTTTCACTGGTGCAATTGCGTGCCCAACCTGTGGACCCAGCTACGACTCAAGGATGACAATGAATATGGTGGGCTCATATACAGATGTCTGTGTTGGTAAAAAGATCATCTGGGCTTGCCCGAGGCTCTTTTAAAATTTAATAGTTCCGAACCAGACCCGTTTGTCACCGTTATAAGTTAGATATAGTTCGTCTGACACACTGTTTGTCTAGTCATAGTTCTAGCGCGAATAATGCTAATCTAGCTTAATACAAATAGCAAAACAACCTCCCCACAAGAAATTGTCACATTAATCCCACACTAAATTTATTAATTTTGCAACGCGCTAGACACTAATGACAACCAAGAATTAGTTCCACCCGCAACTCCAAAGTTAGGCTCCCTCCTAATAAACTTCCTAATTTTTTTTACAATTAAATAAAACGAATAAACAAAATCTTCGCGACTATAACTCAAATGCAACGCAAAACTACCTATTTCCTCATAAAATAAACCGAGGATATACGATCCCTATTAATTTCGAAACTAAGAAACCGTATTTTAAAACAACTTGAACAATTAATTTTAACCATAGATGCTTTGATTTAGCCGTATTTTATTGTAGGTATTCCAACTAAACTAAAATAAAATGGACACAAATCGTTAAAACCGCAACTAAATGTATGAAACTCAACCTTTGAATAATATAATAATGAAGTTAATTATGTATCAAACATAACCCGAAAAGAATCCTATTTTAATAACCCGCACGCACAAAACCGTAAGTAAACATTATTATTTACAATATAAAATTTCACTATAAGCAAAATGAACGAGTTAAAAGTTAAACCATGTACGTAACGCACTTCTATTACCCGTTAAATACCGTGTCTACGCAGCCTTATACAGGATTATAAGCAATTAATCGATGCAACACGATATTAAGGGGGCACCGAGCTTTTTGCGCTCATTAACTTTAGGTATTTTATGCACTCTGTGTATGTGTGCGTATAGCACACCAGCAAGGAGCGAGCTGGGCCTGGAGCCATGCGCCGGCCGCGCGCCGCGCCTGACGAGCCGTGCGCCGATCCACTAGGCGCGGAGGTTGCTACCAATGTTTACAAAATAAAAAAACATAATCGATTCCGAATACTTTTATTAAAATATTCACTATAAGAAGTTAAAAACTTTTTTCAGCCTACATTTTTTTTAAATTTGTTGTTTACTGTCGGTAGGTAAGGTAGGATTGAATTACTTGTATGAGGTACAGTCACATCACGAGATTGTTGAGCCACTCTAGAACCCTCTCACAGATAGATAGATTATTTTTTAACTAATGTCGTTTGTACAACTAAGGTGTATTTAGCTAGTGTTAAGTTATTTATAATATTTACTGGGCCTCTATTCAGGTGCGTTAAAACGATATCGTGTTTGACACGTTTAAGAATCGTTTATGTCACAGTCGCCATTATTGTAAATGACATAAGAGTTATCAAAACGTTGACAATACGGAAACAGGTCAAAAACGATATCGTTATAACGCAGTTGAATAGAGGCCCTGGGCAATTGTTCGGCTAAAGAGAATTTATAAATCATAAGTAAAAGCCGTACATCTTCCAATCGGCCATCTTCCCTCTCCGAAGGTTACCGGGAGAACCCTTTCATAGAAAGTTGACGGTAAATTTTGACGTAAATAATTTCTTTTGCGTGACTTGACGCTGTCATTAGGACAGAGTTCTATGGTGGCTCAACAACCCCGTGATTTAATGTGACTGTATATTGAAATGAAATAAGACCTAATTACCTTTATCAACAATATTTTAAGCACAAAATAAAGTAAACTCAATACCTAATGTAAAGTAATAGAACGGCTAAGTAGGGCAAAAATCCCAGTCATCGACCCTTTCTTCAAGTTATTATTTTTAACTGACTTCAAAGAAAAGGAAGTTCTCAGTTTGACCTGTATGTATGTATGTATGTTTGTCCGCGATTATCTCACGTTTGGCTGAACCGATTTTAATGCGGTTTTCAGAAAAGTATTTGTTTCACATAGAAGGTTTTGGTATTTTAACCGTCTTTAAAAAAGGGTCTTAGTTTGACCCGTATGTACGAATGTTTATCCATGATTATTTCCGCAAAAACTTCAATGTCTGATTCTGATCACTATAAAGTATAAAATTCAATTGATGTTTTAAAAAACTAAAAACTTAAAGCCGCTGTATCAATCACATACATATTTAGAAGCTCCTACTTAATGTATGTATGTATATAATGTAATGAATAATGTACGCAGGTATCTTTAGAAAAAAAAAATTAGGACACAAGAAACAACAATAATCAATATCGGATTTTACTTCACGGCATTATTTTGTCTGTGTGAGTAAGCAATGTCATTGTCTATTTCTCGATCCACTGAAAGACAAGAAATTTGGTCCATTGGCATCCTGTAATAAAACAGAACGTTTTGATTTAACTATAATTTATTTATTAACAGAATTGGTTTTTGGATGAAATTTTGTAATCCTCATTCTATAAAAATAATTCGTATTTGGGACTTACAATTCCATTGTGTGGTAAATTTTATAATCGATGTCAACCAATTCATTTACTCTGTAAATTGAAAAAATATAAAGATAATGTGGAAATTCATACTAAATTTATTAAAATGTTTTCCTATACACCTCTTACTATTTTTACGCATACCTCACCGGTTCATTACGTAACTCTTCGTTTTGTAGCGAAGTGCCAACAACTGGCACATTAACCCTATAAATAAATAAAAAATTGAATAATTTTGCAATTTTACTCATTTGTTGAAATATTGTTGTTAGGTAATGAGTATACTTACGGAGTATTCTCTTTGTCTTCAGATTTCTGGAGATGTCTTGCTCTAGAAATATTGAAACCATCCCAAGAAGTAACAATATTATATAATTAATTATAGTAAAAAAAACCTCGGGTCGTTCTAAGAAGCCTGTTTTGCCTGTAAATGTGTTTTTTAGCTAAACTATTTTTATATCTTGGTAAATATTCACCATAGAAGTGTATTTTTTATATAACTACTAATTGAAAGAACTTCGCGTGTTGTTTAAAATTACTTGTTAATTTTGGCCCAAAACATCAAGACTACAACTAAACGATTACAAAGTCTTAATAATACAAATCGATACATCTCGAAAATCAGTCTATGTTGCTACCGATTTATTTTCTCCTCCCTTAGCGTGACAACTGTCAAATCAGGTTTCTTAGAACTACTCCACTATCAGTAGGTTTACGATTTTAACTAACTTCATTTCTTCACGCAAGCGTTTAGCATTGTGCTTTTGCCCACCCCTTCTCTTCCTTTTTTGGTTGTGTTTGTTCCCCATTTAAAATAAAGTGAATAATCACAAAAATCGCGATAAACGCAACCAACCAAAAAGCGACACAGCCTCCACCTCCGACGGCCGAAGCCTGACTAATGCGGACATGGGGGAAACGTGACGGCTCTGGCTAAAATGGACGAAACGCGTGCGAATTTAGGTATTTCCTTCATATTAGTAAAATAAAAACACATTTTCAAATCTAAAGTATAGAATATATAGAAGACGTGTAGTTTTGTTGTAAATCCAAAACTGATGATCTTCCGTGAAGTATTTACGCCGTACTAAGTGTTTATTTTGTTATGTAGAGGTATCTTTGGATGTTTTTTCTATCGAGGGAAGTACAAGTAATCGTGTTTCTAAAGTATATGATATATAGAGTGATTCCTTAAATATCTTACATATGAATTGCATAACTAAAGCTTCAGTAAAAACAAAGCAGCAGGCGATCAAACGAACGCATTTTTTTCGTAATTACGTATCGTTGCCTCGGCGCACTCTTAAATACAAACATGACTTTAGCACAACATAAAAAAATAAGCACGTAACCGAACCGTAAATACCTAGATAAATAACTATAAACTACGCGACGCTGACTCTAGCACGACAGAACCCTTCTCCGACGTCAGCTGTAAGAAAATAGACCCCGAATCTCACTAGGCATGAACACTATAAACAACGTTAAAGTTAAACCGTGAACGTAACGTGTTTCTATTATCTGTTAATTGCCGCGGTTATGTATCCTTACAATAAGCACTATAACGACCGACGTTATAAATTAAACCGTAAACGTAACGCACTTCTATTTCCGTTAAATACCGTGACTATGTATTCCTACACAAGATAATTATAAACTATGATCAAATGAATCAACGTAACACGATAATAAAATCAAACGTGAATTTAACACAACGTAAATAATAAGCACGTAAACGAACAGCAAAATACCTAAGTATCGATTTAAGCGAACGTGAGGAAGCCCTTTCTCTGACGACAGTTGTTGATCTTCTGGACCCCGATTTACGACTGACATCCCCTTTTATAACCTTCGTAATTGTGGAAAAATCCAGAAATTCCACAAGATTACCCTTTTTCATCCGTACCTGTTATTGCGCAACAATAATAGGAATTGCCTTATATGGTCATGCATTCGATATCAAAGGAAAGTCTCCAAAAAGCACGAATTTGCATTCGAAAGTGAACTATATATCTTATCTATTCTAGATCCCGGAAATGGATTGTTGACAGAAGAACTTCCGCCCACTTTCTTTTGTCCGCTTTATTAGTAATGACGTTGTTTTTGTTCTGCAAATTCCTCTGGTCGGTACCTTAGGTCGAGCCTCTCTTATTTATACTATTTTTTATGCAGTTTTTATCTTCTAAAGTGTGTTATTAGAGATTTCGAACTATACCTACTGAACGCAGAACATGAGTTTTCTTTCTCGAAATCACACCTAACTAACATTAAATGGTTTTAACATAATACCTAGATTATCCAGGAGCCCTAATTGTGTCCCCGAAGGCCTATCATCACCAGTGCAATCTATCGGTGCGTAGCGTACTAATGTGAACTACTCGACATGTTGATAGGTGTCGCTTTTCACTTACTAATGATTACTAATATAAACGCCATCTAACGCTTTCTGTGTCAACTATTAGCCTATGTTCAATACGTAGCTTACTTAAATCCTTCCCTCGCACGCAACAATGTATTGTAATTAGTTCTAGATATAACCGCTAGATTGCGCTGCAACCAAATCTCTATGATGTTACCCTTTGTGTATAAGATACAGATGCTCCCCCATCACGATAGCCTTTATAAAGCTGCTTTATTACTTATTACAAATAGAGTTTGTATACTAAACAACAGTGTTGCCTCACTGTGGTTAGTTACAGGGACTAGGTGAAATTCTGTGAGATTGTTCGCTGACATTTATTTGTCCCCTGATATTTACTTGTGGCCTGAAATATTAAATAGCGCATAATAAATACATTTATTAAAACTTTTATTTGTAAAGTCTATAAACCGATATCGATAATGCCGATATTTACCCAATAATCGTTTGATAATTGATAAAAGATAACGCACACATATATTTTAGAATAGTGTAAGCCCATGTTGCTAATAAATAATGTGCAAGTTTGCGTAATTTCAAGCTAGTGTCTTTTAGCTGTGTAGGTGTGTAGCAATGAGAGTGAATTTTGCATCTGTGTTCAGTTTGTGTATGTAGTGTGTTACCTCACCTCCTTCAAGAAACGACGGACTCTTTATGTTGAGAATTTTTTGTCAATAGGAGTATTCATGGTCTAAGAGAAAGCAAGACGAACATGAACATACATAACATCACGCCTTAATTCCCAGAGTGGGGTAGGCCGAGCTACAAAAATACCAACAACTGTAAAAAAACTTGTTTATAATTCCTTAACCACATTTTGCATATTTTGAACATGAACATTTCCGTTCAAAAACGACGTTGTACCTATGTTTATTCACTACTTACATCTGTACGAGGTCCTACGATTTTAGACGCCATCTGTTTTGGTGAGATCACGGGATGAGATAATCCAATAATATAATTACAACATAATAAAATTTATATTAATTAGAAAGGAAGATCATGGATGTATCGCATGGTGTCAACCATATCTATATCTTAATACAAATAACATGGCCAAATACTTAAGATTTTGATACATAAGTGTTTTGATTTTAGTATACGATACTAAAATCAAAACACTCGTACATCCATGATCTTCCATTCTAATGAATATATATTTTCTATCTTGTAATATAATTGTTGGGTTATCTCATCCCGTGATCTCAATTACAGCACTGACGTGCTGACTGCCCATATGTCACCGTTGTTGGTTGTGCGCAGGGCCACGTGAACGTGACGATCGAAAGCAACGACGAAACCAGCCAGAACGCTATGAAGAACGCTACGCTAATGCTACCGATAAGGTAATCGTATGTTTTTGACTGAATTGTATTTTTAACGGGGTTTCATTTTATTTTATAATAAGTTTTAATTAAACACATTTATGAATCGATAACTCTTACACTAATTGCCGCTCCCTGAATCTAGCTTTTATCATGTAAAGGTGCTTTTCCACCAACGAGGCAAGGCGAAACGAAAATTTTCATTTGTGTCAAAAATTCTTTTCCCTCCTCGCGCATCTTCGGTGGAGATGTTTTTTTAATACCAAAAGATAATGGGCAAACATTTATGAAAAAGGAAAGGATGACTATGTAGATGGCCAGAAAGACAACCAGGGCGCATATCTCAATTGGCTGTTCCTATTTTTATGACCTATTCAACGACACCACCTTGTTTGCTATTAACCCTTCGTTTGCCTAGTCCCGTATCCATTCCCTTACCGTCGTATGCAGGAAAGACTCGAACAAATTGTTCCCGTCGTATGCCTTGTCCCGTATCCGTCGTACAGCCTCGGTTGCCTAGTACCTATCCGTACCCAATCTAAACCCAAGGAACCCTTACAGTCGCGCTCTCTATTAACATAAAGTCTCGGCGGACAAAGGATACAGTCAAGGTTATAAATATGTATACACTTTAGTACCTTGTCTATTTAACGTCATGTTTCAACTGCCATATGAAATTGTCACAGCGATTAAAGTGACAAGGTACTAAAGTGTATACATATTTATGACCTTGACTGTACAAGCGTGCGCGCTCCTCTGGCGTGCGAAAGGTTAAGGGGTACCTAAATATCCATATTGTCCTTTAAATTCTCGTCTTGCCGGTGGAACAGCATCTTCTTATGATTCCATCCTGCATAAAACTGGTTTTGTAGACTTGATAGTCTTATTATAATAAGATAACCACGCTATTCAGTAATTTATCTAACATCTCTACACCTAGAAGTTGTAGTGAGTTGTAAAAGTTTAAGTGAAAAATGGGTCTTTCTACTCGCGTACTATAAACTGCTACTATTGATAGCGTTAACGGTATTAAAATACCACCTATAGCGTAACTGTAAGCTTAAAAACTGTTCTGCAATGAGCATTGCCATAGTAATTACTGTTCTTTATAAACATTATAGCATTGTATTTAATCATGGTGGTTAGGGTGATATCCGGATATCAGTCTTGGCGTTTAGTTAACACTTGCCATCCTGTTTTAATTTTTATTAAGTTGTTTAACCCCCTTACTTATGAACGTGGAATAAGCTTGGAATAGTTTATGCCATGCTTTGTCCTTATCTGTAATTGTGACATCTGCATCTGACAGAAAGTGACAAAGCATGGCATAAACTATTCCAAGCTTATTTCACGTTCATAAGTAAGGGGGTAAGTGTTTAAATCACATTTGAATTGTCATATATAAAAACAAAAATAATTTCGAAAATAACAACTTTAATAAATCAGTATAAAAGATAACTTAATTAATATTTATAGGCTTGTTATTGGTTACCATGGTTACGCTCAATATGGATAACAACAACATGGTTTTTCGTAGAAAAGGTAGCCATTGTTTATATTTGTTATTATCATCTTAAGCTTGTAGATAAACTTATGTATGCAATGGTACATGTGCCTCTTTTTCTCGTCTCTTACCTAACCAAACCTCAGCACTCGTGCCTTGACAAGCTTCATTATGTACAGTCGACGCCATAAAAATGTTTACACTTTAGTACCTTATCACTTTCATTCACTGAGACAATTTCATATACAATATATGTATGTCGGAGAAAGTACTGCTGTCATTTTCATTAGACATCGCAATGGGCGAGATTGGTTGATCGAGTAATGAGACAACGAAGTTAATTAAATGAACACTTGTATTCAGTTCACAATTATCAGAAGGTACATACAGGTTAGCGTGGACAGTTCCGAGGTAGGTCCAATACGTCCAGCCTCTAGTGCAGCCAGCAAGAGAATGCCTGGGTATTGGCTCCACCCGGCTCCGTCCAAGCGCACGTTGTCAGGTGAACAGGTCCAGTGTGACGTCACAACTGGATCGGCCAATCGTAAACAACCATGCGCTGCGCTGCGCAGTGACAAGGCACTAAAGTGTAAACATATTTATGACTTCGACTCTACCAGTTACGTAAATACCAGAACCATTTCACTTCTCAAGCTCTAAAATAACTCTTAATAGCCATGTATACGCGGACTAAAGTGATGCATTTAATACCTAGGGGCTAAAGTGACATTTTACTCCTTAGGGACGAGTAGTTTTTCTTTTTAATTTCCTTATAACTCTTGATAAGTGAGCCTTGAAAAACGATAAACGGCCAGAACATATTTCATGATGTCGCCCTTGTCATCGAAGTGCGTGGTGGAGCCGGTAGAGGGCAGACTGGGGCTGGGGTACAACCCCCTCCGCCTCAGTCTTTGTTTCGGAAATGTTGCCCATGGACTCTTTGCTATGTTCTAACCCCAAAAACTACCTTGTTTTTGTCCCTTTCTGCATTACAGACGGGTTGAGAATAAAACTCATAGCGCTATTAAGTTGTATTTTATTACGTGTCTATGTTAAAACTATTATAATTTTAGATTTATTTTGTCGCAATCGAATTTAACTTTTACCGACACTCGAACCAACTTTTTGCTTGGGTAGCTAATAAAAAAAACATAATAACACTCTGAACATTACCCACCCTCGCTTTGCTCGGGTGGATAAATATCTCGTGTCATGATGGCTTATTTTAGTCCCTTGATGAACAATCTACTATTGTATGTGAGTGTGTTTTACAGTCTCAATTCGGACGTGTTAAACGTCCAGGAAACTGGGTGGCATTTTTTACCAATATCGTAAGTTCAGCATTAATTAGGTAATTTCAAGATTTTACCTTTAGCATACGATATAAACACACCCACTTCGCGTGCCACCGATCATGCAGAAATTAACATAATCCATACATTTTTGGTCGTCCATTTTTTATTTTAATTGCGATGTATAGTTATTATCATAGGGACTTCTCGTTTATCGACTTCCGATATACATAATTTTATCGATACCATTATATAACACAACACAACATATCAATGAAGATTAAAAGTAAAGGTAAACAACAGGCGGTCTTATCGCCAAAGAGCGATCTCTTTTATATAACTTTTGAGTGGCTGAAAATGTTAAATAGAGATTTGCAATGAAGAGTTAATAGTTAACAATTCTACATTTTATCAGTTCAGTTCAGTGTTTTAACATTTATCAATTTCATGTTCTAAGTCAGTTTTAGTGCTAACAAGTGTTTCATCATTTGTTTATCTATCAAAGAAATAGATAGTCATAATTTTATCTTGTCTCGAAGAGATCGCTCATTCGTGATAAGACTGCATGTTGTTCACTTCTACTCGTAATCTATAAATTATTTTTTTAAAACGTCCCATATAATAATAATATATGTAGACTTTAATAATTTAAGTTGTGTTAATATTATTCATTTGTTTTATAACGCCATTGTTATATGAATCATATGATATTGTAATTATTGGTAGATCTAAGAGGTTGATACATTGTGTGCAAAACGCATGCGCACGTTTTTGTTTTCGAGTCCCTCCCCGCTCCCACATCACTCCGTACTTGAACGCCGCAAACCTGTTGAACATGCCTGCACGCAGGCGCCTGCATCTTGCCACTCGGCTGTTTGGTATTGTTCAAAGCGAGACTCCATCCTACCTCTTTACAAAACTTAAATGGTCGAGAAGTGCGCGCAGGTTTAAGGCAGTTGCTATCGTGCCTATGCACCGGACCGCGGCATTCAGAGGTAGTTTCAGGTTTACCGCGTCCAAGTGCTGGAATGGTCTCCCTCCTCCTATCCTAGGGTGTCTAGCACCTTTAAGCGCAAGCTTAAGGGCTATTTGTTGACGCTTCAGAAATCCTAACCCTCATCCAGCACTTACACACGATAATTTATCAACCTGTTGCTTTTAAAATTAGCCTTTTATTATTTTTTATTTTATCAAGGCTGTATATCAGTTTGTATGCGTTTTATTATTTTATTTGTTAATTTATTTTTACCGCTAAAATTATATAAGTACCATGTATTATAATTGTATATTTGTACAGCGTTCCGTGAGTCACCTCAGCATTTTGCTGAGCCTGAGTCCGTTTTACTGCCGTGACGACACACTTTCGGTTGCCTTAATCTTCTTTAATGTTTAATTTCTTTTTTATACGTATGTGTGTCTTATGGCTAGTGAAAAAATGTATTTCTTTATTTCTTTCAAATTTTTTGGTTTGTTTTATTATTTCGTTATTTTCTTACTAGGTAGGCACTTATTCACTTTATAACTATATCATGATCAGTGGGCGGCTGACGGATGCAAAATAGGAACGTAAACAGAACATGGATAAGACTTTTATTAAATTTCGAGAAATATTTATGAATACAAAATTATGCAGTTTTTATCTTTATCTACATTATTAGTAAATACATAATATCTCTAGCTATCCTCTATTGTACGTAGATTGTATACTAAGAAGATACTTGCCACTTATTATTTTATCACCTCTTGAGACTGATGAGCGTTTATGTCTATTACGTCTTAGACTTGTCCATTAAATTTGCTTAGTTTTCAATATTCATATTTAAGATGGCAAAGGAAACCACAATTCGTAAGTGGATAATAGATAAACGTGATCTAATTTACGATACCTACTTCTAAAGGATCGATCTTTTGTACAAAATGTCGAGTAAAATTATTTGCGAAACGAAAAAGCTTGATTGATAGACATGTTAAATCTAATACGCATCGCCGTCAAGAATTTTGCACGAAACAGAATCAAGAAGATTTTAATATTGATTTGATAAACTTTTTAGTTTTATGCAATATTCCGTGGAAACGTGTTAACAGTGCCGCTTTTCGACAGTTTTTCGCTAAATATGTATGCTGCCAGTGTACGCCATACATTTTGCCAGATGAGACTATTTTATATTTTATAGACTATTTTAGTCATATCCATATTACGTATAACATTCGACATTATTTTGACGTAATTTGCATCCGTCAGCCGCCCACTGATCATGATGTGGGCGTTTTCCAAAAAAAGTGTACATCGTTAAAGACAAAGTTAAGAAAATTTAACTTTTTCCATTTCGTCACGAAAATTAGCCATACATTTAGATACGTTAATTTTCGTGACGAAATGGAAAAGTTAAATTTTCTTACTTTTGTCTTTAACGATGTACACTTTTTTTGGAAAACGCCCATGTACGTGTATTTTCGCCACAGATCATAGAAACAAGGGAGATATGTCATGAGCGCAAATTCGACCGTGACCCCGTGTCGCCACTTTTAAAAATGTGTGCGGTTTAGGTACACTTACGCTCTGCACTACTACAAAAACAACTTTCTCATAATTGGTTACAGTTTACGAAATAAAAATGACATAATATAATTTTGATATTAGCACAAAATTCAGCTTTGTTTACGAGAAATGCTGAAAGGTCGTTTTTTTTCCATCGTAATGAATGAATTATATCTGCAATTCACTTGAACCGAATTCCGATTTTAGGAAGTACCTATTTATGTACGGCATTCAGAATATTACTTACTTACAGTATAAAATCTATATTATTATGTATACTCGCTCGTTAAAACGGAAATATAATTTCTTTTAGCGTAAAAAAATTACAAAGTTATTTCCTTGTGTTTTATGCGTTTTATTCTATCTATTGATCGCTGTAGAACGAACCAGACATTTATCGATAGTCGATAAAAATCACATTCGCATCATTACGGTCGTAAATCCAAACAAACATTAACAGTCATTTTAAAATAGAAATAATGCTTATTTATAAGCTTTCGAAATAAATACTTTCTGTAACAATGATAACAATTCAAAAATAATAATTAATAGACAAAATACCAGTAACTAAGTGAAAAAACAAACGAAACTTACTGAGCTACTTAAAGAACAACTACAAAAAGAACACCCCTTCTAACAGGTCCGCCCGCGGCATGGTCCCTATGACTCTGGCTGCATTACTTCTCTGGATAGCTAGCCCAATCCTTTGCGAGAGGTAAGCACCAGCTCTGGGATCTTCGGTGGTGTCTATGAGCCGGGATGACAGGGCCTTTATGAAGCTTTTCAGATTACCTGACCAGGGTCCCATGGTCTCCACTGCAAGCGCCACAAATTCGTTATCATTTAATAAAGATGAATGTTTTAGGATTTGGGCCTGGTCAGCTGCTGCACCGGCCTGGTTACGGGTAGACTGGATTTGGGAAACGGCGAATGTGTTAACACAGGTCGCGTCCCACACCAAGTTTCCACGGCACCAATGTAGCTCCGTCTGGTCGCTTGCCGTCATCCCTAAGCATGCCTGTGGGTTCCAGGATAGCTGTACAGAGGCGGTGGCAAGCGTTCGACGGATCAGGTTATTAATTGTGCCGCGTTGGTACAAACGGCCGGTGCTTCTAAAACAAGAAAGGCCATGTCGACCCAGCTCACTCACCTAATTGCCGCAGGCGCAAGTATGAGGTTCACAGATCTTAGCCGCAAGCTTATTCTTATTACTATGCGCAAGCTGCTTGGGTCTAAGACTGTGCCTATATTGCGGGATGGAAGCGCGTGAAGCCAGTGACCAGATTCTCTTACTGAGACAGCGAGTAGACGTGCGTGATCTGAATCGTCTGGACTATTTGCTACAAGAGATGCATGAATTGAAGTAAGACGTGGTGTATCCCATGCTCTTTGAATATTCCTCTTGACTGGCATATCCACTCCGGGGCACGATTCACACCAAGCATCCCTGGCCTCCACCAGGTTCGCAACTAGTATCTGTGGGAGATTTAATATAATACTCACGAGAGGCAACGGACCATAAGCGGAGGGCAGAAAAGCCGGTAGTGCGACACTAGAAGAGCATCGAATACCAAGAACACCGTCACGAATTGGGAGAACCGCTTGAGCCCATGCCCTTAAACTAAAATTAATATTTAATAATTTAATCAAATCAAATCAATTCAAAATATTTTATTGTATGATTGTAGGTAACAAGTATAGTAAATTATACAGATGACAAGGTTTTGCGCGTGCGTCGCTACAATCTACCATAATTATGGTGTACAATAATTGTTACAATTAAAAGTGCAATTGTTATAAACTCGTTTTATACGCAAATACTTAAAATAAAAACCTCCTTAAACTATAAAGTAAAGCATGGTTCATTTAGAATTGGTACATATTACCAAGGTTATAAAATTTAAAATAACTAATGAAATAAAACATTTACCGCCTGTTTCACAATCGACAAGTAAAGCTTATTTGACAGATAAACTTAGCCCTTTCTCTTTCTGACACTTGAAAATAGACAAGGAGAGAGACATCTTTATGTGACAGATAAATTTACTTATCGATTGTGAAACAGGCCCTTAGTGTTATAAATTGTAAAATATGTATTATTATTTTACATTTTACACTAAAAATATTTAGTTGTCAAAACCATGTATGTAATTCCGAACTTTTTTCCTAATAGATCCCATCATCTTCTGAACAGTGCTTTTATCTACTTTTTTGGCTTGAAGATTCCATGGAGATCGCAACGAATTTACATCTTTGACCATTTTGCCACTCTTTTTGAGTTTACCTTTCATAATTGCCCAATAGTTCTCAATTGGTCGAAACTGTGGACAATTTGGAGGATTCATGTCACGAGGCACGTAATCGACCTGATTGGTTTCATACCACTGTAGTACTTTTTTTGAGTAATGGCAGCTTGCTAAATCTGGCCAAAACTTCACAGGAAGACGGTGGTTTCGAATGAAAGGCAAAACTCGTTTCTGCAGGCACTCTTTCATGTAAACATCTGACGTCATTGTAGAAGACGTAACGAAAATTTTGGTCTTTAAGCCACAACTACAGATCCCTTGCCATATCTTGTACTTTGTTGCGAATTTCTCCAATTTAACAAACTTATACTTTTCTTGAACATGCATGCAGCATCAGCCAAGTAATACTTTGAACCGGGCTTAAAATCGAGTTTAACGTACGTTTCGTCGTCCATCAAGAAGCACCCTTTGAATTCTGTTAAAACTTTTGTCATACAAAAAGCGAGCTCGCTGTTTAACTTGAAGGTTCTGCTTCATGGTGCGATTTGGCTTCTTAATAGCTTTATAGCTCTTATAACCAGCACGCGGCGAATCCGTCTCACAGTACTGCGACTTTTTTTTAATTTACGGGACAGATCGTAATCGGACAGCCCTGGATTTTATTCAACAGCTCTCGACACTTTATTTTTAAGTTCTCTATCCCTGGTACCCGATTTACGATTGATCTGTGTCTTTCTGCGGCAAGACAGGGTCTCCTTGTATCGTTTTATAATTCTACAAACAGTACTTTGGTGTAAATTTAGTGCCTTAGCTAACTTCGTCCCAGACCATGATGGATTTTCCAAGTATTTGTTCACAATTACTTTCCTTTTTAGGGTTCCGTAGCCAAATGGCAAAAAACGGAACCCTTATAGATTCGTCATGTCTGTCTGTCTGTCCGTCCGTATGTCACAGTCACTTTTTTCCGAAACTATAAGAACTACACTGTTGAAACTTGGTAAGTAGATGTATTCTGTGAACCGCATTAAGATTTTCACACAAAAATAGAAAAAAACATAAATTTTGGGGGTTCCCCATACTTAGAACTGAAACTCAAAAATTTTTTATTCATCAAACCCATTCGTGTGGGGTATCTATGGATAGGTGTTCAAAAATGATATTGAGGTTACTAACATCATTTTTTTCTAAACTGAACAGTTTGCGCGAGAGACACTTCCAAAGTGTTGAAATGTGTGTCCCTCTCCCCCCCCTGTAACTTCTAAAGTAAGAGAATGAGATGTACATTACCATGCAAACTTCCACCGAAAATTGGTTTGAACGAGATCTAGTAAGTAGTTTTTTTTTAATACGTCATAAATCGTAAATAGTCCATACGCCACCCATAAGACCCGTGTCCATGACATGTTTCATTAAATATTCGAGCGGTTCTGGGTTCTTTGCACTTTTCTCTTCAAAAAATAATAAGGTGAAAAAGCTGAAAAAAAAAACACTATTATTAGAACATTGATAAAAGCTACAACGAACTTTTATATTATGTTACTTGCTGCTACGGAACCCTTCATGGGCGAGTCCGACTCGCACTTGGCCGCTTTTTTCAAGTTCCATTGTCGATAACTATTAAACGCATTGATCAAGGTCTATAACTTTTGCACCATTTAAACATCAAAAGGTTGTCAACAAACCGTGATTGTCACTTTTGAAATAATAATTCAAGAAACATTTTTTTTTAATTAATTTATACGTGCCAATTCTAAATGAACCTATTAATCTTTGTTGTTATTATTATTAATATCTATCGTTATTATATTATACTTATTTATGTCTTAATGGTAGGCATGTTTACTTACATTTAAATACTGACATTAAATTATAATGCTTAGGTATCTAATTATTTACAGATATCCGCTGTTCTCAAAAAACTCATTTAAATTATAAAATTGTTTTCCTAATAGCCATTTATGTAAACAATTCTTAAATTTATACAATTCGTGTGTTTTAAAACTGTCTGGTATATAGTTGAATATTTGGATAGACATATAGTAGAAACTTTTTGAATAAAGGGTGGTGCGGTGATTGGAGTTGTAAACTAATTTATGCTTGTTACGGAGGTTAATATTATGTTATGACTAGATATATCAAACAATGATAGATGTTTTTTAACGAACATTGCCACTTCTTTAACATACAGACATGGAAGAGGAAGGATTTTGTAATGCCTAAAAAGTGGCTTACATGAGTCTTTTTGGGATATGCCACCGAGAGCTTTAGATAGAGTTGATTGAAGAGTATTGACGATAGCAGACATGATGTCTGGAAATTTCCAAATTGGGCAACTGCGTAGCAAGTACATGAATTTTTGAGTAAAGAGACAGAACCGAATAATAAAAAGTGCCATGTGGGGGCTTATATCGTACAAAAGATTGGAAGTATTTTTAAACAGATTTAATTTACAATGGGAATGATGGCTTCATCAAAAATGGGCGAACCTAAAAGTGTTGATGATGAATTGGAATGGACCGAAATGTTGGGTGAAGCTGCATTAAAATGTGTGAAAATATTATTTTTTTTGTAATGAAATATGGTCAGGTATATAAATTTCGCACTTTGTAAAGTTTAATGTGATATTGGAAAATCTGCTGATGATCGTTTGTAAGTCATGTAGTACAGTTAAGGCATTCCCAGCAAGGGAACCGTCATCAAGGTGCCACAGATTGAATTAGAAATTTAGATCTGAAATAATTGGATGAATGACTAAGCTGAAAATAACGGGCCCCAGCGGATCTTCCTGTTGGCAACCCATGCATGAAGATATAATTTTGTCACCAAAAAGTAATTCGGACGATTTACCGAATTAAAAGCATTTTTGACATAAATTTTTAAAAATACTTCTTAGTCCGGACGGTTCAGAAAAGAGTGCGCAGCGTGGACAGCTGCTTCACAACCACCCTTGACGCCGAAACCCAGGTGCCGGGGTTTGAAAATGTTTGACAGTCTGCTACGAAATTTTCTACAGCAAAGTTTCGACGCAAAACGCCTAAAGGTGCAGCCGACGGCAATAGGGCGGATAACCACCATCTTTTTTGGCCATGAGCCACAAGATTGGCGCCGTAGAGGAGTGGGACAATCTCGACATTCACGCGACCTGACAATATAAGATTAATTAGAGTAGTTATATTCCCTAGCAAAGCCTTTCCCGGATCCTCTAAAGACAGGGTGGTTAAATCTTTAAGATGTTGTGGTGAAAGTCCATCTATGCCGCCGGCAGAACCATTAGGGAATGACATGATAGTCTGCTGAACGGCATCTTCACTTAAGGTTATCGCATTGTCATCTGACGCTGGGGGGTCAGGCAGCAGGGAGCCGGCGGGGGAATAGGGTGTTTGTCTCTGAGAGCAGCAAAGGTCTCGGCGGAGTGCGTAGCCAAGTCATCACTTGAAAATAGGAACCGGGCAGCGCCACTCACATTTCCTTCTGAAAGTGCATTTTCTATTTGTTTTACTTTTGAAAATTGATAATTGGTTTTATTAAAGTTACAATTTTAACGCATTTGGAAATCGAAAGATCTGTGGGATGATAAAATGTTGTTTTTAATTTGATTTGTGAGAGAATCTTTTTTGGTTTTGTCAGCATGAAGAATTGAATAAGAAAAAGTGAGCAGACGCTCCCAGGCTTGAGGGGAGTTTTCCGTGACAACCTTGGCGACGCACTCGGAGAGGCAGCTGGCGACAGAAGTGCGAGCTCCACGGGGAATTCTTTTTATAATTGGGACATTGTTGTAGGTGACTGATGTAGGTGTCGGCGCAGGCTGTGAGGCACTCGGTAGCGCGGGGTCGACATCCATACGCGTGCCATGTTTGCGCGCTGTGTGAATCGCGAGCCCCCGCTGTCCTTTGTATTTTTTGTTATCATTACATAAATTACACCCCAATAAAACCACTTCCGAAAAACAGGGCTGAGATGGCATCAAAAACAAAACTTACTATTAACACTATGAAAAACTTACACACTAAACACAAATAAACTGATGTAAAAAAGCACTGTTGACAATGTCAAAGTCGGCACGCCGGGCGCATGCACGCAGCCCGCGCAGGCCCACGGCCGCGGCGAAGCATAGACGTGGCTGAGACCCGCAGCAAGAAGGCGCGCCGTCCGCCCCGACAATGCTTTGATTACAGATTATGGGCTTGTTGGTATTCACAAAAATAATTATGAATAATCCCTCCAATCCAATATTCATATAATAAAATATATTGACTATTCTGTTGACAGTACAATTTGAAAGTAATAATGCTTAAAAAATAATTTACCGGTGGTATGTTATGCCGCTTGATTTTAAATTAACGTTTGTACTTCGAATTTTGCAGTCTTTTACGCTAACAACAGTCATTTTAACATTTAAATGGGAGTTCATGTATTGACAGCGATCGGTCGGCGACTGTGACAGCGTTTGACGTGTTTTAAACCGATACGTCCATTTTGACCATATCGAGGCGTCACGAACCTCGCCCCTATAACATATCTCCCTTGTTTCTATGATCTGAGATTTCCGCTATGACGTTGAAAAGGTGGTTATCGATAACAGTTTTTTCGATATTATAATTATGTCAAGCACTAAACACATGTTTTTCCTGCTAGAAAAATATCTAGGTATAACCATTAAAGATGTCGCTTTACTTGACACAAAGCCATCAGGCATCCATATTCGCAGGATATCATATTGGCAAAACAAGATATTCGCAAAACATTATACTAGTAAAACATGATATTCGCAAAACATGATATACGCCAAACATGATATTCGCAAAACATGATATTTGCAAATAGTGGAATTAGGTTATAGAATCGAAGTTAGGTTTAGGTTATGTTAGTTTTACTGCAGGCCCAGAGGGCCAAACCACCCAGAAATAGGAGCTACTTCGACACTGTCTAATTGATGTCATGTTAATAATAATGTTTTGAGAATATATCATGTTTTGCGAATATAATGTTTTCCGAATATCGTATTTTGCGAATATCATCTTTCGGGAATATGATGTTTTGCGAATATCGTGTTTTGTGAATATGATATTAACATACTAATTGAAACGTCGTTGTCTCACAGACCCGGTGTTGAACGAAAAGTGGATAACCCAGTTGGTCAACATTTGTCTGAGGACGTGTGTTTTCCGCAGGGCGCGTGTGATCCCGGTGCCGGTGCGTTCACGGCGGCTGCTCTGGGATCAGTTCCACAGCCTGCGCTACCCGGGCGGGTACTTTCCGCGCGACGACCTACGCGCCAAACACGACCCGCTGGATTGGCACGCTGACCACGTGCACACAAACTTTCGCGACATGTACCGGCGCCTGCGCGAGCACGGCTTCTACCTCGAGGTTATGGGTGAGCTGAGAGATGAAATTAAGAAGCCCATTTATTATCCAGTAAACTAGCCCGCCTTGCCGACTACTGCGCTGTGAATGTTGTCGACTATAGGTACTGATGACTCGTTTTCTTTGACATTTGTTGCGGCTACAATCAAAAACTTCAAAAAGTTTTTTTTGTGAACGCTTGTCCAAGCCAGCGCAGTGACGACATTTTTTTCTGTTTTATGTTATCTTAATATAACTCGCATTGCAAGTCAATAAATCTTGTATATAATTCACAATTGACAGAACTTGCCATTTAGATATCAAAATTAAAAAAAAAAATTGTTAATATTGTGTTATAATATAATTGTCGACACTGAAGTGAGACAAAACGAAAAGTGTGATGTTTTAGTAGGGTACAAGGTAGTACACAAGCGATTAAAAGATAACCTGACAACAGCGCTACTATCTACGTAAAAGTGTTACATTACACGACACGCTGGCCTAGTTGGGAGTGACCCTGCCTTCGAAGCCAGGGGTCCTGGGTTCAAATCCCGGTAAGGGCAGATATTTGTGTGATAAGCACGAGTATTTGTTCCTGAGTCTTGGATGTTTTCTATATATTTAAGTATATATTTCTCTACATAAGTATGTTTATCGTTGTCTAGTACCCATAGTACAAGCCTAGAGCTTAGTTTGGGACTAGGTCAATTTGTGTGACATTGTCCTGTGATATTATTATTATTATTATTATTAGTATAACTAATATTTAAGATCTATGTTTAACCTCAGCCTGCCTTTCATTGACTCGCATAGGTAGGTACTTTAGCGAGGCTTTCATCTGAATGAAAACTTGAAAGAATCATATTCGAGCGACGTTGGAGATGATACATATGACAACGAATTCGCATATGACAAGCAACAGTGTTCGCATTGTTGTGTTCCGGTGTGGGGATAAGAAAACTGGTGAAATTACTAGCATAGAGGCATTCCATCTTAGTCCTCAGGGTTGGCAACGCATTTGAGGGCTTAGGATTATAGTCTTGAGAATTCAAATGTCTATGGGTCTCAGATTCCACTTACCATGTGGTGCCCTAAGTGCTCGTGTGCCTTCTCCTTAAATTAAAAAAAAAAACTAAAAAAAACTTGCAACGTCGCTGCACACGAGCGCAGCGGACATTTACTATTATGCTAAGTTTCACGGTTATTGAAATGTTATAATTTTTTAATTTTTGAAAAGTTACAAATTTATCTGTGATTTTCATATCGTCACGACTACAGAGATTATTTTAATCAGTCTAGCAGTATTAGGTAATTTTTTGAATTTATTTGAAGAACCAAGGTATTGCGAAGGCAAAACACTTAAAAATATTTCAATACACGCAATACAATTAAAATATCTACAGATCTTATTCATATTACTAAATCTCAAACATTAGTACTGCAGAATTCGTTTAAATTACAGCGAAATGCACTACGCAATATACTTTACGAGCGTTAGTCTTAAATAGTTTGTATGAAAGTCTATAATGACGTTTTACCTTTAAAAAATGTATTTCTCAATTATGTCTTATTTATAAGTACACATCGCTAACTCGTGGGATGTAGGTAGCACTTGACAGATTAGTGATGTGACAAGTTTTCTAAATGTCTTTTCAGATAAGGTAAAACAATAAATTAATATTACCTTCATGGTCTTAATATATCGCATCTTCATAACAATAGTGATCTAAATAATTCAGAAATTTTATTTTTAGAATTAGGTCTCTATTGTAATAAATTTATGACTTGAATATTGAAAGCTAAAATTTTGAAATGGGTTACTCTTGTTCTGAAGCTGCGAATGATGAAGTAGGTTTGATCACTGGCTTAAAATAATTTATATTGTGATTCATTTACTCGTAATAATTATTACAAAACGTGTCGTAAAACATAGAGTTTATCAAATTAATGGAGTAAATCTTTAGAGAGCATTCAGAACTCCTACTACAAGGTGACAAGGTAAAATGCACCCGTTTGCAATGTACAGGGTAATTTTTTAATAGGTGCATAAATTTTAATATTTGCTTCGCTATTGTTAATCAATAACACATGTTGTGTTATTTTTACTCTAGCTTAAAAAATATTAGAGATAATTGCCGATTCAATGATTCCACTAACTTAACGATATTCATGGACCCTCTAATGCAGGGGTGCGAGGAGAGGGGAGTGTTGTTAAGTAAGTTAATAAATGAAATTTCAAATTTAGAATATCAGTAAAAGAAGGGCTTGTTGTCTGATAAGCAAAGAGCGGAATTCTTCATAGCAAAAATCAAACTGTCTGACCTAACTGTTTTATCGACTTATCGATAAATATTTGTCACTTAACGAAACAAAGTTAAAGTAATGAAATCAGGCTTTTGGATATACATACAAACAAATTAACGGTGTCCCTAATTAGCTGACCGCCACTGTATTTTAGTATAATAGTAAAGAATAAAACAGAAAATAAAAATTAAAAACAAATATTGCTAAGAGTAGGTAACTAATCTTCATTCAAAATAACAAAGTCGAAATCTAAATCTGTACTAAATATGTTTTCTTTATCTTCCCTGTAGTAAAAGAAAATAGTCATTATTTTTTCAACATTGTCACCTTTCAAATTACAGATTTTTTCATTGCAGATCCATTTATAAGATGAAAACGAGCGTTCTACCTCAGTTGAAGTAACAGGAGCATATTTGTAGTACTCGATAACGGTGTTTTGGCTGTAATCACCTTTTTCTATAAAATCAGCATATTTGCGTATCATGTCGACACGCTAGCCTAGTTGGGAGTGACCCTGCCTTCGAAGCTAGGGGTCCTGGGTTCAAATCCCGGTAAGGGCAAATATTTGTGTGATGAGCACGAGTATTTGTTCCTGAGTCTTGGATGTTTTCTATGTATTTAAGTATATATTTCTCTATATAAGTAAGTTTATCGTTGTCTAGTACCCATAGCACAAGCCTATTTAGGGCTTAATTTGGGACTAGGTCAATTTGTGTGACATTGTCCCGTGATATTATTATTATTATTATTATGTCGTAGTCCGGAATTCTATCTAGTACTTTTTCAAGTTTTATTTGCACTGTCTGAGATCCACACCAATTTAGAATACTTCTCACCTGGTCAAGTATTAGAAGAGAGTCTAAAAAAAGACGTGTGGCACTCGGGGACTGCCGCGGTAAAGCTATTGCATAGCATTTTGTATCAACTTATGCAATTATAATTTTATTTATTTATTTAATTCATGCAGTATTTCTTTTTCTTTGATATTAATTCAAGTTACACTTTTTGAGCGTGGTGACCGATAAGGAAACAAATTTTTCTATTATTAAATAAATAAAATAAATACCTATACACCTATATACTTTCTCATAAACAGCTGCTTATGTATTCGTCCGATTTCGGAGCAGCTCGTCTCGATTCGTGCGAGTTTCGTAGAGTCGTACAATACGTCTAATCGCACACAACGCCGTGTCGAAGACTGCCGAACTGAAACGACGTTAGACGATGCACGGCCTTCAAGCCACACCTCCTTGCCCGTCGGAGTGGGGAGCGTGAGGTTTTTTCGTTACGGAATTTCTGGATTCGGTCCCCGCGCTCAAGGCCCGCGATAGAAGCTATGCAATAGCTTAATAAGGATAAACAGGATGTTTGTAATTTGATTATTGCGTCACGTAAAATGCCATAACTTTCTTTTATGTACAACAGATCAATTTCTCAAATTATTGTGCTTATGTACTCTTTTAGCTTCTCTTAATGCAGTCGACTCTTTTGAAATTACTTCTGTAATACATTCCAAATATTCTGCATAATATATAGCTGCATTAAACCATGTGCCCCACCTAGTTATAATAGGTTTTGGAGGCAATGGTACGGATGGATTTACGTTGTATATTAAGGCATCAACACTTTTATATTGAGATCGTATGTGCTCGCAGACTCTATGTAATCCATGTGCCAGACATGTAACATGTAGTAGATTTGGAAATGTAGCTTTTAAGATTTTACCAGCCTTTAGCATGTACGGCACTATCAGTGCTCAAAACAAGGACATTTCTAACATACTTCCGATTAAGTAAGATTTGCAACAAGAATTTTTCTTTAGTTCTCTTACAATCAAACACTATAGTGACACTTTTGCCCATCCTATTTAATGTTTCGTCGACTGTTATCCATATATATTTTCCTATCAGGTTCTTGCGTATGTCTTGAACTGTTTGTTGGTAAACTATATCTAAGTATACTTTTCTCAGCAATGATTCACCCGGAAGTTATTTTGATGTACAGGAACAACAAATATATTTTTGTTTTTTTTTTTTTAAACTGTGGAATGTTAATCTTTTTTCATGGAATATTGCACGAAACTAAAAATATTATTAAATCTATATACATAGAATGTGTCTGAACTCGTACTTTTCGAGCATTGTGACGAATGAGTTTTACTCACTAAATGACTTTCAACACAATGTTTCTTTAGCTGATGTAAATGAACGTCACATTTAGAGCAATATATTGTGGAAGAATCTTCTTTGAAACTAAGAGAAGAATCTTTCTGTATCCATTTTTTTTATTGTTTTTCATTTAGGATTAACCATTTTAGTAGCACGGCACGGAAATCACTCATGAAACTCAAGTGAGATGACATATGTGACGCTGACATGATTTACTTTAATATGGAGATGCAAGTTGCTTATCAAAGAGGTCAAATGTTACAGAATAATCTTTTAAGTTGATTATGGATACCTAATGCGATATTATTCCGTAACATCGATAAGTCGATAAAACAGTTAGGTCAATCCCTCTGACAGTTTGATTTTTGCTATGAAGAATTCCGCGCTTTGCTGATAAGCTGTACATGAAATTTCAAATTTCGAATATCAATACAGTGTATCGCATACCTACAGCTTGACAACCCATGTCCATCATTTCTAGTGTGACTTTGTGTCCACACGAGAAGGTAAAAGAGAGATAATTTGCAACAAGTTTTTTTTTTGAGCTCGTTTTTTTGTCGTAATTCGCACGTTGATTTTGAGAGTGACACTAAACTAAAAACAAAGCCATTTAAATAGTGTCATTATTGCGATTAAAAATAATTTACTTTTGAATGACATAATTTTTTGCATAGTGTCACTCTCAAAGTTAACGTGTGATATTAACGATACAAAATCATATGTTAAAATTTGTTGACTGATAAAAAAATTACACTGTATAGTTTACAAGACATTTAATATGAACAAGCACTTGAAGTCTTGAAGTCTAAAAAGCACAACACAGAATTATTTGCTACCTCACCTTTAGAAGATTTAGTTTTAAAGTACCCCGCAGCAAACATAGGGAAAAAGTGGTTTCAGTCAAATCTCACGAAATTTCAGTATGACGTTGATTTAAATCTCCTGATTATTTTTTTATAAGGGCACAACTCTCTCAGATATATACTTTCAGATATAATCAAGTATATTTTTTCTATTTAAGCGACGTGTTTTCTAAACTCGAAATATTGGAATGATACACACTGACGTTCTGACTTCATGCAGTCACCAACTGTCAGTTATGTCCGCCTGTTTAAACCCGTGTATTATTATTATTTATTATTCAATCATTTATTATCGCAAAAAGATACAAAACATTTGCTTTACACAATCGCTCCACAAAACTATGTTTGTGTTATGACTGTGGAGTCAAGTCTTAGTCTCAGTAAAATATTAAACCACAGGTAAATAAATTGATAAATTGATACATTGATTATTTCTGAAAGTATACTTCTGAGAGAGTTGTACCCTTATAAAAAAATATTCAGGAGATTTGAATCAACATCATACTAAAATTTCGTGAGATTTGACTGAAACCACTTTTTCCCTATGTTTGCTGCGGGGTACTTTACCATTTAGATTCAGAAACTCATTAAAATAAAAACATGCTTACATTGTCACATCACTAGTGTGTTAGAAACTGTCAAGTGCTACCTAAATGCCACGAGTTAGCAATGTGTACGTATAAGCAATCGTATGGGAGAAACAGAAACGTTTTTAATTATGTGACTACCTATGCAAACATTGCAATAGTTCTTGAAATGATCTTGTGGTATGTGCTTGCATTTGCTCATAATTATGCACTCTTATGCCAATCTAACCATATATTTAAGAGCTTTTGCACTGTTCGTTTCATTTATACGATTAGTTTCTCAGGATCTATCCATCCATCCGATCAGCCTGTACCGCCCCACTGTGGGGTCCTGGGCTAACCGCATCCATTGTCTCCCCGCCGTTTTATCGTCCACCCATCGGCCTGGTGGTCTACCCACGGATCTTTTTTAATTTCTTGGCCAAAATTCAGTAACCAACTTCGTCCATCTACCATCATTCGGCGTTATTCAGGATAGAATAGGCCATTTATTTTTCTTTTTCATTTCCCATAAAAATTTAGGATTTAGATTAGTTCTAACATTATAGTGTTTTCTGGCAGGTAACCCGCTAACCTGTGTGGACACATCGCTATACGGCGCACTGCTCCTGGTGGACCCGGAGGACGAGTACTTCCCCGAGGAGCTGGCGGCGGTGCGAACGGCTGTGGATGCTGGTCTGTCGCTCGTGGTGTTTGCCGACTGGTATAACGCGTCGCTGCTGCGCCACGTTAAGTTCTACGACGAAAACACGCGCCAGTGGTGAGTTCCGAAACACCACTAAATCCTACTATACGGACATACTATTATAAATGTGAAAGTTTGGATGGATGGATGTTTGTTACTCAATCACGCCAGAAAGGCTAATAAATGCAATAATGTCTTGGTTTTAAATCGTCTTTCTTTCCCAACGGCTAGATGTGGTTGAAATCTGGCACGCAGAAAGAGATTCTGGAATAAAAATGTTTTAAAATTATCAAAGAATTTAATCTACATTAAAGTACCTAATAAACATCCATGCTAAATTTATATCGATTCGATGAGTACTTGAAATAAATCCTTCGACATTACATGAAAAAGTGAAAAATACCCTCCGATAGCACACGCAAATTATTTAATTTTATTTTATTATTTTCTATATCTTAGGTCAAAACTTAATTAGGTTGTATTGGTTCAAGCTGATAAATTGATAAAGATAATTCTAATACAACGTGTTACAAAATAATCCGTAAAAAAGAACTTAAGAAAATAGTGTCAACCCTAGTATAATACCTAAGATACTTAAGTGACGTCATTTAATAAGGGTTGACACTACTTTTGTAATTTCTTTTTTAAGGATTATTTTGTAACACGTTGTATATTTCATCCATCATGTTCCACTGTTCCATTTACCAAAATGTTAATTAATACGAAAAACTACCGGTTTTTAACCAAATATTTTTTAACAACTATGCCTAGTCACGATATCTAATATATAAAGTTCTCGTGTCACGGTGTACGTTATTGAACTTATTGAACTCCTCTGAAACGGCTCGACCGATTCTTATGAAATTTGGTGTGCATATCGGGTAGGTCTGAGAATCGGCCAACATATATTTTTCATACCCCAAAGTGACATGGAAAAAAAATGCATCGGGCGAAGCCGCTGGCGGGTCGCTAGTCTAATATATAAAATTCTCGTGTCACGGTGTACGTTATTGAACTCCTCCGAAACGGCTGGACCGATTTTAATAAAATTTTGTGTGTATATCGGGTAGGTCTGAGAATCGGCCAACATCTATTTTTCATACCGCTAAGTAACGTAAAAAAAAATTGCAGTGAGTGAAGCCGCTGGCGGGTCGCTAGTTACTTATATAAGTCAATTGTCGACGATGTTCTTTCGTAAACTAACTCTCCGTAACAGATCAAAAGTTGTTCTATAATACTTGCAGTAAAAATAATATTTATTATCGTGAATGCCTAGTTAGTAAAAAATATTCAGTTATAAAAGTTATTAATGAACAAATTGTTTTTTTTTTTTTTTTTTTTATGTCAAGGTGAAGGCACACGAGCACTCAGGCCACCTGATGGTAAGTGGAACCTGAGACCCATAGATTTTTGAATTCTCAAGTCTATAATCCTAAGATCTCAAATGCGTTGCCAACCCTGAGGACTAAGATGGAATGCCTCTATGCTAGTAATTTCACCGGTTGTCTTATCCCCACACCGGAACACAACAATGCGAACACTGTTGCTTGGCGGGTGGTTAATGGATAAGATGGTGGTAGCGATCCGGACGGACCCCGCACAGGGTCCTACCACCACTAACTTTGTATTGACTAACACCGTTCCATTTACTCCCCAAACTACCCTATTGTGTCGTCATTGCCACCAAAATCCGGGGTCTAGTTATAAGTTAATGTTTGCGAACCAATTAAATGTCAAATAATACATACATACATACATAACATCACGCCTTCATTCCCAGAGTGGGGTAGGCAGAGCTACAGAAATACCAACAACTCTAAAAAGACTTGTTGATGTTTCTATAACCACATTAAAAATAATATTTAATTTATATTTAAATATCAACAAAAAATACCCAAACCTTACACTTTTTCATACAATTTCAAAACTACTCATTCTATCGATATACATTTAGCATTAACGTTTAGGCAAATTAATGTAGATTAACTTCACTAATACACTGGTTAACATCATGGCCTGAATGTGCAAAATGTAGTTGCAGAATTATAAACTACTATTTTTAGAGTTGTTGGTTTTTGTAGGTCTGCCTACCCCACTTTGGGAATGAAGGCGTGATTATGATGTATGAATATGTATTAACTTCATCTTTAATAATTTGCTCCTATATCTGTAACAGTTTTTCTGAAAAAATAAAAAAATAAAGCGGCCAAGTGCGAGTCGGACTCGCCCATGAAGGGTTCCGTAGCAGCAAGTAACATAATATAAAAGTTCGTTGTAGCTTTGATCAATGTTTTTATGACGTATTAAAAAAAAAACTACTTACTAGATCTCGTTCAAACCAATTTTCGGTGGAAGTTTGCATGGTAATGTACATCATATATTATTTTTACATTTATCATTCCCTTATTTTAGAAGTTACGGGGGGGGGACACACATTTTTCCACTTTGGAAGCGTCTCTCGCGCAAACTATTCAGTTTAGAAAAAAATTATAATAGAAACCTCAATATCATTTTTGAATACCTATCCATAGATACCCCACACGTATGAGTTTGATGAAAAAAAAATTTTTGAGTTTCAGTTCTAAGTATGGGGAACCCCAAAAATTTATTGTTTTTTTTCTATTTTTGTATGAAAATCTTAATGCGGTTCACCGAATACATCTACTTACCAAGTTTCCACAGTATAGCTCTTATAGTTACGGAATAAAGTGGCTGTGACATACGGACGGACAGACGGACAGACATGACGAATCTATAAGGGTTCCGTTTTTTGCCATTTGGCTACGGAACCCTAAAAACATGGAATGGAAAAGAAAAATTCGGCGGGGTGGGGTCGAATTAGGAAGAAAACATTGTTTACCAAAAAGTAATATTATTTGCGTCCAGACTCATAAAAGTCATATCATAACGGAAGCCTTTTTCAAGTTTTTACACAAGGTGTCTCTGACCATGGGGCTTTAAATGTAGGGATCCATTCTACTCCTCAAATGGAACTCATTTTATTCTACGACTTTAAAATTTTAATTTTTCTTACAAAATAAATTAATTCACTGATTTTACTAGTAAAGTTTGAAAGTTTGATCACGTATAACATACTGTAAATTAAGTTATATTCTAAGTCGTAGAACAAAAGATGTTGCATTTGAGGAGTACAATCGATACCTACATTTAAAGCCCCATGGTCAGACACCTTGTACCTATACACTATATGGTAGAGACTAATAGTAGCACTCAGAGTCAGTGAATTGCGTAATCGTAACGACTCGTTCCTCGGTAACAAATTTCCATACCTACTTTGGAAAAGGAACGAGTTACTTGTCTCTAAAATATCTCTAACTACGTGGGTAAGCTCATACTATATAAATATAGTAATGTGGTTTCTTTCACACGCTACCAAAGCTTGGAGTAAATTTGCCACTCGTATGTAAAGTAAAGTATTCACGTCAGCTACTCCATCACCTATTTCGTCAGTGACCTGAACAGTTCGACATGTTGTTCTCAGGTGGATACCTGAAACAGGCGGCGCTAACGTGCCTGCTCTCAACGATTTACTGGGCATGTATCAGGTAAGCGCGGTAGGCGCTTTATAAGCTTTAAATCATTCCAGTTCCAGCCAACGACGCATCGAACTACCGATCGCCTTTGTAATTCAATTGATGACGTACCCTGTATAAATGCTGTAATTCTCTTCGCTTCTCTGTTTGAAGCTTGAATCGTTTAAAGAGCCAGAAAATGCCGCCCCATCGATCAAGTTATAGTTTGCGACACGACCCTGCCGTTGTGGATTAAAAAACACTGTATTATTCAATGGTTGCGTCAACATGTCTAGTGGGATAGAACTTGGAAACACTATAATTTGAGTTGATGTGTCCATGTGTTGCTAACTACATAATTATGCATGTTATATGCGAATTATGCTTTAGAGTGCAGAGGGGTGAATATTCGGGCGTTTCAACCGCCTTCATTGTTTTCTTCAAGATATCGACGAAAATGAAGACGACCAGCAACTTTTTGTGTAAAAAATAGCAAAACAAGGGGGTAGTTTCCATCACATTTAAAATAACAAGAAACTCGGGAATAATATGCGAAGACAAAAATAACGGCGGTTAAAACGCCGAAGGATCAATCATCTAGAGGCATGTGTTGGTTTGTCGCAGGTGGCGCTAGGGGACCGTGTGTTCGAGGGCTCGTTCAAGCTGGGCGGGCACCCCATGTACTACGCGAGCGGCACGCACATCCACAGCTTTCCTGAGCACGGTGTGCTGGTGACGGCGCGCCTCTCCGACCAGGGCCGCCAGGTCAGCCCAGTCACAGCTCTCGGACCATTCAACTATGTCATATAAATAATACTCGTAGTATAAGTTGTGTTTCAATCTTTACAACTAATCAACACACTTCGACTTCAAGAAAATACTTTAGCTTATAGTAGGAGAGCCGACTGCAAAATTTCGTATCGACTTGATACCGCAATAAAATGTACAATGGTTTCCCATAAAGGTGATGCTAAGTCCGAATTTGATAGTCTGTCACGGCAGAACTTGCCGAAAGTAACAAAAAAAAGTAAAGCCAGTTCCAGTGAGAAAAGGGGACGTTACTTTACCCACCTGACCCTGAAATAATAGTTATGGCTTCAGTTAGCAATTGTCTGGTAGATACAGAAAAGTGAAATCTGTCGGTATTTTTTGCCGGAAGTGCTTGGCAGACTCGAAGGTGACCATCGGGACCCCTAGATATACCCATCTGATACCAGCATGAAACCAATTCCAGTCGGTAGGTTTCTCTCATTTCAGTAATATATAACTCTGCCAAGGCTTTATCTGCCGAAACACCTTGACAGACGAGATTATTTATAGTCCAGTCAATAAAGGAAGTGTAGGATGCTAAGGGAGTGCATACTAAAATTCCCCACTTCTAGGAGGTAACCCGGAGAATTATAATGAAGTCTTACAGAGTTGTTGCTAAAATACACGAGTTGGGCTTCGAGCTGGTTCCGTATGCTCCTTACTCACCGGACCTAGCTCCGTGTGATTACTACCTTTTCTCGAATTTCAAAAGATGACTTAAAGGACAAACTTTTTCGACAAATGACGACTGCATCGCAGGTGTAAACGGCTATTTTGCAGACCTCGACAAATCGTATTTTTGGAGAGGATAAAACAAGAAAACTCGCTGGAATATGTGTTCGGGCCTTCAACGAGACTATGTTGAAACTTAAATGTAAATTGTATAAAAAAAACGTTTATACTTTTTAAAAGGACTTATAAAAACAGCTCTTGTAGCTTATCGATGAGTGTATTTTTTATGCACCAGATTTAAAGACATGACTTTTGTTTTAAATATTGTGACGGTAATAATTTTCTTAATATTTGGGAATATACATTGAGATATTATCAAATTTATTCATGATGGCGGCCATGACTTGCTGTAAAAGTCTTCATTGGAGTTATTCCGTAATGTGTAGTCCAACTGCTTTTTTAGCCTGATTTGATGGGCTACGTCACTGACTTTTGTTCTATTTCGTACACCCTGTAAGATGGGTTCCAGACTAGATACTTAACGCTATCGCATAATGATTTTTGATAACTATTTACTAGATTAAACTGTTTGGCATTAAACCTAGCTAGAAGAACCATCAAGAACGAACAACTTTATTAAAAAAAAAAATGCTTCCAAATGGATCCATCCTTTTGGGAGCTACGATGCCACAGACAGACACACAGTTACACAATGTTAAGTCTTCTGCCATTGCTCGCATCGTGTCAAAAACCTTGCTGTCATCATGGGCCGCACTCATTCTTGGATACCTCAGGTAAAGAAGATTAGTAGGAATCTTTGCTACAGTATCTCTGGGAAGTCTCCGTAACTTTGTACCGCATGCTACTAAAATTGCGCTTTGTCAGTCACTACTCCTTCCTATCTTGGACTGTATTGAAGTCTGATACCCTGATTTTTCTGAGAAGCAGCTTAATAAAGTTAACGTGAACGCAGTACTCGACTCAAGGTTTTCGTAGAATTAAATCTGGTCCATTTTCGTAGAAACTCAAACACAAGTTTCTTTTTCGCGCTGCAGACGAGCTGAAGTGCTAAAAGGTGGGGAAATGCAGCTAGAACATCAAAAGAGTGTATTCAACCTTCTGATGTACTTACTCTACGTGCTGTGCCGGGAATAACTACAAATACCACTTATTAGTATCTCCCAGCAATAACGAAATGGAAATTTGAGGGATCCCTTGTGGTGATCGTGGTGGACATTGTGTGTGCGTGCGTACGTATGTACCGTTGTGTCACAGTATTACAATGTAATTCCCGTTTTGTTGTTTGCAGATAATGTCGGGGGAGAAGGCGGGCGCAGGCGGCGAGGCGGCGCCCGCTGTGGACGTTCCTGTGCTGGGTCTGATGCAGACCGCTGGTGAGACCCGCGACTACTCCAACGACACGCTCGACAAACTGCCTAAGGTTCGTCACTCGCCGTTTTCTTTTTACACGTCTTTCCGGCGTACTCAGAGACATTTTAGAGACATTTAACTTGTGTATGCAATTTTCACTAATAGTCTAAGAGCCCGTGAACAGCAGACTGTATGTATTTTACCAAAGGTGGTATTCTGGTCAGAGACCCTCCTATCGATGCCCAACATGAATTGGGGAATCACTAAGCCCAACGGAGGTAGCTATGACGTCACTCAGGTAAGACAGGTACGTAAATTATACTAAATTCAAAAGTATTTTACCAAAGCTGCCATTTGGTCACAATAACGAATATAATAAATACAGCGAGATAAATTAATGGCAGACGATTTTTTTGGTTATAAACTCGTGGCAGACGCTTTTAAAAAATTTGAAAAAAAATATTTTTCAAAAGTATTTTAACAAATCTGATTTTTATATATGTTATTTGAGATGGTATTACTAGTTCATTTTCGAAACGGCAGACGTTTACTCCGGTTATAATACTGTGGCAGACGACAATATATACTGACAGTATGAACATATCGACGGTTCTGTGACTCAACCTCGTATATAGAATAATGTCCAGTATAAACTGACACAAACTTAGTATGCACTCGCGTACTTAGTGAGTGTCAGTTTATACTGGACAATATTCTATATACGAGGTTGAGTCACAGAACCGTCGATATGTACCTACTGTAATTATTTCTATTTCCATAATTGCTGCATGCAAGTCGATAAATTATGAAAAATATAAGAGAAAAAATATATTTTCAACTTTATAATAATGAATGGGGAAGATGGATTATTTATAAATTAACAATAATAACAATATTCCGTTAATTGATCTTAATTAAAATATGTTTCAAGGTTTTATTGATACACTTATTTAATGATGGTTTTTACGGTTATAATTCATCAGTGTCATCGTCGGAATCATTTCCATACTGATAATGTTCATCATCTCGGTCATTTTGTTCATCATCTTCGTTGTCGTCTGTAAAAAAAAAAAAAAATCCAGTGAGCAATTTAAGTGCAAAATCGTATATAGTATAATAGAATTACCAGAAACATCTTTGATGAAATTACTAACTAAACGTGGTAACTGATCTCCCTCAAACCACTTGAACACGTATGATGTATCTTGTTGTTCCCAACCATATTCTAGTGGGTTTAACATCATAGGATTTTTCAGTGTTGCATTTTTCCAGATGCTAGCAATATAATGAGCCCTTAAAAACTGTTGGTAAAGTTCAGCTTTACATGGAGGTATTGAACTAGCGTCAAAGTTTACAACTTTTTTATTGAAATTTTTATTTAAGTCTGGAGCTTTGTAACTATTGACAAATAGTTGAAAACGACTATCATCAACGTCTTTGCATTTCTTGGTGTTATACACGTGACAAATAAATTCTTGAAGAGTATCAAACAATAATTCTAATAATTCCGGTGTTAATTCAGCGTTTCCCAATGTATCAAAAGCTTTTTGAAATTCAATATTTTTCTTTAACAAGGTGAACGGTCGTTTCTTGCCTTTATTAAAAAAGGCAGGGTTAAAATCACATCCCGTGAATGCGTGGAAACCAATCAAGCTTTTTGTCAATAGTTCACCGTTTTCCTTATAAATTTTCGTAATATCAATGAATCTTTCATGGTTCCCGGTCCCAGTGAGCATCCAAATACGAGACAACAGATTTTTTAAGTAAACCATGTTGCCAAGCATTATTATTAAAATATCTGTGTCCGAACCTCTAATAACAATACTGGACGTGTCTGGAATACTGCATACGTGGTAAATTATTTTAGTATCAGCTTCTTCGTGTGATGGACAGCAGAGATCATCAACAATACTCGATTCAACAATTCCATTATTCGCTTTGTAAAAATAACAGTCGCGAAAGTTTAGATGTATCAACTTAGTGCCAAGGAACGGAATTACTTCACTGGTAGCCCAATGTTCAATAAAAAAATCTATTAAAGCTTCTTTAAATATGATGTTTTTTAACTCCTTTGAGAAATCTGTTGGTCTGACTTGTTCGGGTCCTGCAATTATATATTGCATTTGAATACTCTCAGATCGTAAAGATCGTTCATTGTCTTTGATGGATGGAGACCAATATTGATCGAAGATGACATCAATTCTTTGTCCGGGATATTTTGTTACAATTTGTAAATTTTTTTTGGAGATACTACCAAACGTTTTTGGCACTTCTTTCATGGAGTGTAATATGAAAAAACCATCAACAACGTAAACATCAGAAATACGGGGTGAATCGTGCTCAATATCTGCTTCCAAAGCTTTGGCAAGTACTGATTTATCAGTTTTATAGATTGTACCATCTAAATGACACAAAGCTAATGGCACAGGTGTTATAGGGTGAGACAAAATTTTCATGACGTCAAGTTCATGATTCATAGAGATTCCCAACATGCAGCCAAATAGATCTCGCTGTATTTTAATTTCTTGAGTTTTTCCGCCCACTTTTACGGATTTCCGCTTTTCTATTTGGCTGGTAAAATTATAGAGTGGCGTCTTTTTAATCGTTTTATCAAATCGATTGACAGTCGAGGAACACTCTGACAAAAATAATTCACGTTTCTCGCAGCCAATTTTTTCGACGTTCAATAGAAACTTCTCTACTTGAACTGTTGCAGCTTTACCAGAGGCCATATTAAATAATAGATCTTTTGGCAACTCAAGACTAAAGGGATTCATGTATTGATCGAAAGTTTTTATAAATTTGTCAAGTTGCTGAGAGCTTTTTACTACTATAGCTCTCATACACAACTAATTCTCGAGTGTGTTTGCGCACTGTCAGTATATATTGTCGTCTGCCGCAGTATTATAACCGGAGTAAACGTCTGCCGTTTCGAAAATGAACTAGTAATACCATCTCAAATAACATATATAAAAATCAGATTTGATAAAATACTTTTGAAAAATATTTTTTTTCAAATTTTCAAAAGCGTCTGCCACGAGTTTAAAACCAAAAAAATCGTCTGCCATTAATTTATCTCGCTGTATTTATTATATTCGTTATTGTGACCAAATGGCAGCTTTGGTAAAATACTTTTGAATTTAGTATAATTTACGTACCTGTCTTACCTGAGTGACGTCATAGCTACCTCCGTTGGGCTTAGTGATTCCCCAATTCATGTTGGTCATCTATAGGAGGGTCTCTGACCAGAATATCACCTTTGGTAAAATACATACAGTCTGCTGTTCACGGGCTCTTAGACTATAAGGCCAATAGGCTAAGTAAAGTTTTTGGAAGAGATGTAATTTTTTTTTAATTTCGATAGTCGTCATCCTAAAGATCAAGGAACTGCGGCTCTTTTATTTTTATTTCCTCTAATATTTTAGAAATATCTTTTTAGTTATGGAGTTGATATTTGTAAATTTTAATGGCCGACAAATTTGTTGCCTTCGTTCTTAATGAAAAAGAAAAAAAATCTGTCACTTCTATATCTGTCATTGTCAAATCAAATCAATATTATTATTATTATTTTTTATAAGATATTTCGCAGGGTCGGTATCAGAACGACCAGATATTGAAAACGACCTGATCAGCAGAAAGGCTAGGTCGCAAAACGACCACTTCTGCAGAAGGTCCACATCTCAGAATGACATGGTAGCAAAACGACTACATTGAAAAACGACCACCTCACAGAAGGTCCACATCTCAGAATGACTTGGTAGCAAAACGACTACATTGAAAAATGACCACCTCGCAGAAGGTCCAAGTCTCAGAACGGCTTGGTAGCAAAACGACTACATTTAAAAATGACCACCTCGCAGAAGGTCCACATCTCAGAACGGCTTGATAAGAGCAAAATTTTAGTACACTTAGCGACGTAAAAATATAAAAATATTACAATAGTTAGTAAGTAAGAAGATATATATATAAATAAAGCTGTAGGTTGATCAACTAAGACTGTATAAGTAATCGTATTTTTTACTTAGTATAATATGAATAGATACTGGCACTCGAAACTATCGTGACGTTTATTTGATGACTTCTCTGATTTCTAGTGTGAATTCTTGAATGTCATATTTATTGTGCAATTGGTGAATTCTATCTGCATTTTCAAAAATAAGTAATATGGAAGCAGTTTTATTCATTAAAAATAACAAAAAAAGACAAGCAGTTTTGTATCAAGGATACAAATACAATCATCTGTCCGAAAATAAGAATGGTACATCCTTCTGGAGATGTAACAAGCGGAGCGAATGCAGTGCGTCGATTACAATAAACGAAAATAAAACTGCTGTGCTACGAGAGACTCCCCATATATGTGAGTCGAATCAAGACCAGATTATTAGGGATATGTTGGTTGCTGAAGCAAAAGAAAATGTATGCAAAAACATGAACTCCATTAAAAGTAATTATGAAAAAGCTGTTATAAAGTTAAATGATACTGTTTCTGAACCTATTTCGTCACCAAATTTCCAATCTGTTAAGGATACCTTACATAGAACCCGACGCATGTTTTTAAATGTAAAGACCACAGAATATATGAAATCGATTGATGTTGAAATCCCTCAGATCATAGCGGATGAGTTTTTAGCAGCCGAATACGAGCTCGGTGATGAGAGTAAACTGATTTTGTTATGTTGTGATAAAAACCGAAATATTTTGAGATGTTACGCTGAACAGAAAAAGTACTTCTTTGGTGACGTCACCTTTAAACGAGTACCGTCACCATTTTATCAGTTATTTACGGTACATGTCGATGCTGACAGTTCTGAGCAGTCCACAAAGATTACACCTATTTTGTATGCACTTTTGCCCAACAAACGTGAAAGCACTTACCACGCTTTATTTATGTTAATACGTGAACTGCTTGGAGCGAATATCCAGTAAGTAAGTAAGTAAGTAAGCTTTATTTGCATTAAATGTGGTTTACAATTTGGTCTTTCATAATAAATAAAATATCAGATCGCACACTTCGCCGTACTACAGTACGCCATCGTGAGGCAATACAAGGCTCAAAGGTGGCCAAAAAGGTTGAAAACTGAGGCGTCTTGCGGGCGATACACTAGGGGGCCTTCACTGATCAAAACATGCGACGTTTCTTCAAAAAAAAAAAATCTTCATGTGACTATCAACATGTCAGCTCCGAATTCATAATCACCGAGAACAAGCGAGCGGAGAACGTCAGGAAAAATTCGAAAGTTTTTGAACTTAAAAATTTAAAAACATACATGACAAGCGACCAAAGAATAACATCACGTACCGGAACAAGGAGGCAACAATACGACGGTGCAAAAAAGGTCCCACTTTGCAGCGGTAATGCTGCAGAACTCAGTATTACTGGCCGCTACTCTTCCTTTTATGATTCCCCAACAAAGTTCAATGGGATTGAGATCGGGATGGTACGGTGGCAGACGTAATACCGAGTGCCCATGTTCTTCCAGCATTTTATCCAGAACGTATTTCTTATTTCGTGGCTTATGAAGCTGAATAATATCATATAAAACGAGCTTCGTGTTCTTTTCTTTATATTCTGCTTATTGAGCCATGCCAACATTTCTGCTTTGATCGAGTTTTTCGTTGGACACTGTTCATACTGTAGGTACATTATGATAGGAAGCATTGTCTACAGCTAAAACCGAATTTGGTTCTAGATTTGGCAAAGGTTTCTTCGTGACCCATTTTCTGTAATTGGCAGAGTTCATAGACCCATGATAATCGCCATTTTTTTTATTTGACTTGAACGTGATTAGTGCGTTCGATAAAAAACATTTTTAGTACATGCATGCACAATAATACAACGTTGACCTTTAGATATGGGCACTTTACATACTTTATTTGTTTTATCAGTCCAAGCCCGTGCAGTTGAATTCGAGCTATCCATGTAAGATTCCCCCTGCTTATTATATTCCTCTAACTTGTTTAGATATAGCGTCCGTTTTAATCTAATGTCATGATTTTCAATATGACTGTCGGTTTGATTGCGATTTATTCCAGCGAAAACCCAACTTACGTACAATTCTCCTTAATGAATGTTCCGATCCTGCGAAGGTCATGTCACGTTTTAAAACATCGTGAACTTTTTTACTGTGGGCAATGTTTTGTGTACTAAATGGAAGTCTTATAATAATATGCGTCTTCATATGACATCGTAATCGAATTTATCTAAATTGGTTGATAATCTTGGGCGCTTCAGTCCCGGTGACGTGAACGTGGTTGGTTGAGGTAGTGATGGAGTAGATTGTTCAGCTGATGATGGGCTGTTTGCTCTTGCAGTTTCCTTAAACACTCCAGTTACGATTCGTTGAATGCTTGACTTTGATACACCAGTTACTTCTGCCGTAACATTATATAATTCTGTCATTGATAAATGTTGCCCGTTATTTTTTAAATTATACCCAAAATGATAGAATACTCTGAATATAATTTCCCGACTTTGACCGTTTAATGTTTTCCCACGACCCATCGTTTCGCTAGAAAAGAACTTGTTTCCGTAGTTATTTAAATGACCACCCGTTTTCTTACTCGTGGAAAATGCAGTTGTCTATATATATACGACAACGATAAAACAAGTGCCACAATCATCTGCATCAGCAATAGATAAAATTGTCTGAAGAGGCTTGATAACGAAATGACGAAGTAATGAAAATGTATGTAAAAGAAACAAAATACATAAATAATTTATTAAAGTAAAAAATAATTTACGATTAATATATGCATCCGTCCTTATTCAGATAAATATTCGTTTAAATAAAACTATTTAATTTGGACAATGTTGCGTATATTATCAGTTATTACGAAGGTATGTCAAATTATATAATTATAATGATCTGTTTTAATTCAATCGGAGATATTTTTCTAAAAAAATAATTGATACTAAATAAATTGAAAATCTTTCAATTAATCTTGCAGTTTGCTATATATTTGCATTCAGTAGGTACGAAAAAAGAACACTAATTTCAAAACCTCGCTGTCATTAGGTCATTACATGGGGTTACTCTTAAAATTCCCTTTTCGCCAAATGACAATATAGCTCAAACGTCTGGATTGTGTAATGTCTTTGTTGCTATGTAGACATGAACGCTAGATGTATCTTTAGCAAAACGTCTGGATCTTAGAATGTTACAATTAAAAATACACTAGTAGCGAAACGTCTTTATCTTAGAAATGTCTTTATTCATTAATAGACATAAAAGCTGAATGGCCCGGTAGCGAAACGTTTGTATCTCAAAATGTCTTAATTACTAAATAGACATGAACGCCCGTTCGCAAAACGTCTGGATCTTTAAATGGCAAGTGTTGATATGACACTTGATAATTTCCAACTCCTTTCCACACAATCAATTATTATCTATTATTTAAATCCTGGCACTCGTATTGTGGTCATGACAGTCAACTAATTTTGCTTTCGACGAATTAAATATACTAAATAATATATGGACTATTTTAATTTCCAGACGTTTTGCTAATAACCCCTTCTATGTTCATGTCAATCAACTAATTTTACTTTCGGTTAATTAGGTATTCTAATCATACGGACTATTTATATTTCCAAATGTTTGGCTACTTGTTCATTTCAATTCTGTGACGTCCTGCTAAATTGACACTTTGCTTACTAAGTATTCTACTTTCATGTCATTCAGCTGAATTGACTCTTTGCTGACTGTGTATTTTACTCTTATGTCATCTAGCTGAGATGGTCTTTTTGCGAAAAAGGAATTTTGAGAGTAACCCATTACATGCAATGTTGAATGTGTGCGTGGCCTTAACTCTCGTTGCGATACCTATACTAAAGTGAGCAATTTAAAATTAATATGTAACAGAACTTCTTTTTTTTAAAGTTGAGAATAATAACGGTCAAATTCGCACATGTTTCTGAGACATATTTATGTGCAGCCGTTTCCAAACGGGTGCAAAATAACGGTCACTTATTCTTATCTCAAACAAAACGAAGTATAATCGTTATCAACAAACTCTTAGTTTGGCCGTTTTAATAACATTAAATAACTTTGACCTGCGACGTTGCGTCGTCCGCGAATTGTCCCGGAACCTATAGATTTTTTCTTTGACTATTCGTATTGGTATTAGTGGTTCATATAAATTATATCAGTGGAGTTTCCTTCTAAATGTGTTCGTGGACAGTAGTTGTTTTTTTTTAACTACGACGGATTCAGTTCTTTTTAGGGTTCCGTAGCCAAATGGCAAAAAACGGAACCCTTATAGATTCGTCATGTCTGTCCGTCTGTCCGTCCGTATGTCACAGCCACTTTATTCCGTAACTATAAGAGCTATACTGTGGAAACTTGGTAAGTAGATGTATTCGGTGAACCGCATTAAGATTTTCATACAAAAATAGAAAAAAAACAATAAATTTTTGGGGTTCCCCATACTTAGAACTGAAACTCAAAAATTTTTTTTTCATCAAACTCATACGTGTGGGGTATCTATGGATAGGTATTCAAAAATGATATTGAGGTTTCTATTATAATTTTTTTCTAAACTGAATAGTTTGCGCGAGAGACGCTTCCAAAGTGGAAAAATGTGTGTCGTCCCCCCCGTAACTTCTAAAATAAGGGAATGATAAATGTAAAAATAATATATGATGTACATTACCATGCAAACTTCCACCGAAAATTGGTTTGAACGAGATCTAGTAAGTAGTTTTTTTTTAATACGTCATAAAAACATTGATCAAAGCTACAACGAACTTTTATATTATGTTACTTGCTGCTACGGAACCCTTCATGGGCGAGTCCGACTCGCACTTGGCCGCTTTTTTAAATACGAATTTGTTAGCTTTCCATTTATTTAAATAAAAACATGAATTCTAAACAAGTTCGTATTTGACGGTTGGTCGGTAGGGGAGAGCGGGGCTGAAAGTGCCGGGGGAAAGTTGTTCCGATGATAATAGAAATGCAAGTAAAAAACGGAGCAATTTGTATGATGTTTGACGCGAAACGTTATGAAATTATGGCGTTGCAGGAGCCGTTTAAGTTGCTTCCATTATGGTATATTAGTGCTCATGGAAAAAAATACTAAATCAAAGGAACAACGAACCCCACAAAATAATACCTTTTTACCTTTGATTTTTTGTCAACTGAGTTGATAGTGCACACAAAATAAACACATATTTTGACGAACAACAAAGTACTCCTTTAGCGTGTGAGAACTGAGATTTATTTGTTTAAGGAAAAGTTTGTATTTCGTTCCGATCGATCTCATAAAAAATGTTTTTATTTGAAAACTGTTTAACGATGCACAAAGCAATATCACTATTCAGAAACTCCAATAACCATTATTTAAATGTGTGTGTAAGCCACACAAAATATACACTATTTCATAGCTCAATTTTGTGTTTTATGAAAATCGGCACTTTCAGCCCCGCTCTCCCCTACCTAAATATTTATCTGGCGCACTGTATAACTAAACTATTTAGTTGGTCTATGATCGGGCGTCATCGGACGATGTCCATTAAAGTGGTGTATGCATTCTTTCGTTTACCCATCTTATGAGTACCTAGCTGTAGTTTGATCGGTCTTATAGTGGATTTATCGTAGTCGAGCCGTTAGAGATAGGATGTGAGTGCGGCGTGTGTTAACAGGCGGGGCGTTTGGTGGTTTACGGCGACTCGTCGTGCCTGGAGGGCGGCGCGGCGCGCGCGTGCCATTGGCTGCTGCTGGCGGCGCTGCAGTACGCGCTGGCCGGCCACCTGCCCGCCGCGCTGCGCGCGGCAGCCGCCCCGCGCCGCGCGCGCGACACGCACCTCATCCCCTCTGGTCAGTTCCTTACCAGCACACACTAGTTAACAACTTAAAGTGTACACATCATAATTAATTCATGTTACAAACGAAATAATTTGTATTATAATGCAGTAAAATTAATAAAAAAAGGGTTTGTATGATGTCAGTTGTAACGTTTGAATGTATTGCGTGCAGATCTGCCGCAGCGCGCAGAGGGCGGACGGCTGCACGCGTACTCGCGCGTGCTGGCGGCGGACGAGAGCGGGCCGCGGCCGGTGCCACCGTGTGCGCGGCACGCCGCGTTGCCACCACGCGCCGTACACGCGCCACCCGCTGCGCGGACGTTGGCGCCGCGCCACCCGCCCACCGACCCGCGCGCCATAGGTAACCAACCTCACATATTGCTACATTTCAATATTGATTTTATTTGTATTACAAAGCATTTGTGGAACGTGGACATAACAGTGAATGAACACAGTAACTTTTCTAAAACATGCTCGGAAATAACCGTTTTCCGGTTGAAACACGAAGACGGAAACTGCCTCATTTTACTCCTAGGAATATAAAAAAAACATATGTGTTCAGTACTTTAACGTCCATGTAACTTTGGCACATTAGCACAAACAATTATATCTTAATTATTTCCGAATCTACTCAAATATCAGGGTTACTTGCGGACACAATAAACTAAACGTTTCCTAGCAAGGAATACCAAAACGCAGCACGTTGTATGCGACAGTGCTGCCCTCGACAGTCTAAAAAAGGAACTGATTTAACTCGTACACGCAAGCAACGGCTGCTGTATAAAATATATGATTCTCGGCTCAAAACCTAGATATCGCGACTCGAATCCTAGCAGCAAACAGGTCAACCAAAATCTATCGTAATACGCCTACGGAGACCAGCAGACGGGGGCCCCCAGGAGATACTACGTTCCTGGAACTTGGTGAGTGTCTGTGATTTTTCCCCTGCTTATTTGAATTGTCGAAGGATTTACCCAACATAAAATTTCGAACCGGATACCATATTACAGATGGTTATTTTGTTTACAAAATTGTTTGTGCTAGTGCTAAACTTAGTTTAAATCCGATTATCGTCGGATGACGTATGCGCTTAGCGCGGGATCTACCGCCGGCCATCGAACTAAACATCGAGTTTCCCACTACATAGCGTATTATTTTACGATAATACCGGTGTGGATAGCACGATCTCAACGAGATCTTTCTAATTATATATAGTTTCAAGTGGTTTTGAGCAATATTTACGGAATTACATTTCTTTTATTTTTTTTTCGCCGAATCGGTACGGTAGCCAGTGCTCGCGCGCGCCCGGCCCACGGCAGCGTTATTGATTAAGGAAGATCGAACGCTATTATTTCGCACATAATTGTTAACATAAAGTATACACATTGGATAACATTGCTTAGTATACCTTACGGGCTTGGTACGTCTAGGTTTGAGGTACAGTGCCTACAACGTAGGACTGTGACGTACCTACTTCGTGCGGCCATTTTGTGTCCGTTATATCTAAGGCAAGAGCCCTACATTATCGGTACATTATTAAATATTGTATACAAACCCCGTGTGGTTGCCGGGTTAGAATAGTGCCACTCCAAGTCTTCCCGTGGATGTCGTAAGAGGCGACTAAGGCAATAAGGGCAGAGCTTCAACTCGAGTCAGAACTTTATATTCTAGGTACTAGGTAACAATGGAACTTGAACAATTACAGTTTGAACGTGACTTAGCCTTAAATAGCCTACAACGCATTGTAGATTGCACGGACAATATATTAGAATTTCGAGTTCGTGTAAAAGAATTAAATTCTATTAAAAAAACCTTTTTTCAAGTTCAAGGTAAAATTGAAAAGCAATCAGTAAAATTAGGAGATTTTAATAAGGAACAACACTTAGCAACCCGCAACCAGTTTGATTCATACTATGAAGTTCAGATAACGTTAGATAGTATCAAGGAAACACGTAAACAAAGCATTACAAGTGTGGCGGACGCCTACGGTCATGATGCACTTGCGCACAAGTCACACATTAAATTACCCAAGTTGTCATTACATACGTTTACGGGTGGACTAACCGAATGGACTTCCTTCTTTGACTTGTATAAATCGTTAGTACACAACAACGTCTCACTAACCAATGTAGAACGATTTCGATACTTATTATTGTCGTTAAAGGACGAACCGTTTCATCTTATTAAATCTATTCCAGTTACCGAATCTAATTATGATAATGCCTTGCAGGTGTTAATCAATCGTTATGAGAACAAAAGAATCATTTCGACAAAACATTTCGATAATATTTACGATGTCGAACCCATGAGTGACAAGGCCATTGAACCTAGCTTACGTAACTTGCTCAATACTTATAATGAAAATATTACGGCCTTAGAGTCATTAGGATTTCCAGTGTCTAACTGGAGTTTTGTGTTATTAAATATAGTGTTACGTAAAATTACACCTAACATACGAAAACGTTTCGAATTATCATTAAATTCGCCTAGCGAAGTGCCTTCGGTAAACGAATTAATCGAATTCCTTAACAAGGAGTTATCAGCGACGGAGGTGATGATGTCCGCGCGCTCAGCTGGAGCACCGGCGCCCGCGGCCGGCCCGGCCGGGATGCCTTCTCGTAACGCGTATGCTGCGCGACGCGCGCTATCTCTTTCTCGCTCACGTTCAGATGCGCAATACAATATGCCGCGATCTCATGATTCTGCTTTTACGCGTTCCACGCGAACTATGAGTGTGAATGCTGCGACTGCGACTGCAGTCGACTATTTAAAAAAAATCATCAAATGCGCGTTTTGTAAAGATAATTCACATCCGTTATATAAATGCGATATGTTTCAAAGGTTAAGTTTAAGTGAACGAAAATATTTCATTACTGGAAACAAAATTTGTAATAATTGTTTATTCAGCGGTCACGACACTAAAGATTGTAAATCGCGCCACAGTTGCCGCGTGTGCCATCAGCGTCATCACTCTTCATTACATGAAGATTTACGCGTACATAACGTCGCAGTGACGCCGGAATGTACCACATCCCCCGAATTACATTCGGTAGCGGAACCTTCAGCGCCCACTTCATTACATGGAGTTACTGGGTTGTCTAATAGTAAAAATTGTACAGTTCTTCTTACGACTGCGCTCGTTAACATCCGCCCCGTGGATAGAATCTCTCAGCCGCGCTCAGTGCGCGCTCTCGTCGATCAGGGCTCGCAAGCCACGCTCATCACGGAATCGTGCGTTCAGCGACTCGGTCTGCCGCGCTTTGCCGCGCAGACCAGTACTACCGTTACGGGCATAGGTGACAGTAGCGAACAACCGCGTGGTTACGTGCTTTGCGAGGTAACACCTCATAACAAGCCGGAACCTAAACTTCTTATTGAAGCGCTTGTTTTACCAAAAATAACTAGCTACATTCCAAATGTACCGACTTCATTCGAACAAATTTCACACCTTCAAGGTTTAACGTTAGCGGACCCAGAGTTACATTCGACGCGCCCTGTCGAACTCCTGCTGGGGTCAGACTATAGCGATAGCATACTGCTCCACGATAACATCAAGGGACCGCAGGGTACCCCTGTAGCCATCAATAGTATTTTCGGTTATTTACTTAACGGTAGAATTTCTTACGAAAGAATGAGACAGGTTAGCGTCAATCTTAGCACGTGTCAGTTAGACGTCCAATTACAAAGGTTCTGGGAACTTGAGTCACCACCAGAAAATACGCACCTATCTAAGGAAGACATTCTGTGCGAGTCTATCTTTGTTAATACTCACAAACGTGACCCAACTGGCAAATATACAGTTTCACTCCCGTTCAAGGAGAACGCCCCCCCTCTTGGGGAGTCCCGTGCCATCGCCCTCTCGCGTTTATCCAAACTGGAATTCCGACTGTCACGTGACCCAGCCTTACGGGCAGACTACAACAAGTGCCTTCAAGAGTATCTTGACCTTGGGCACATGGAACTCGTCACTGGAGCCGCGCACGGCGACACGCCTCCTTACTACATTCCGCACCACTGCGTGGTAAAGAAATCATCTGCCACCACCAAGCTGAGGGTGGTATACGATGCATCATGTAAAACGACATCGGGTCGTTCGCTCAACGAAAATCTTTTAACAGGACAAACATTGCATCAAGACATAGTCGAAGTTCTTTTGAAGTACAGACTTCACAAAGTTGTCTTTACGGCCGACATCAAAATGATGTACAGGTATATCAATGTCACAAACGAACATCGTGACTTCCAACGCATCCTCTGGCGATTTTCTACTCATGACCCTGTGCAGGAATTTCGCCTGTGCACGGTGACCTTTGGGGTGGCCTCTGCGCCTTTCCTCGCATTACGTACGCTTCGTCAATTAGCAATCGACGAGGCGTCTTCCTTTCCACTTGCTTCGCAGGTGCTTCTTAATGAAGTCTTCGTTGATGACATAGTCACCGGTGCTGATACCGTAGCAGACGCCGTAGCTCTTCAACGTCAGCTCACGTCTATTTGTAAGGCGGGAAGCTTTGAACTCCGTAAATGGACGAGTAATAGTTCAGTATTTCTATCTCAATTAAATAAAGACGACGTGAGCAAAGACGACGCACTTATTCTCTCAGCGCTCGATACCGACACTACTGTCAAGGTCTTAGGACTTAAGTGGAATCCCAGATCAGACACGTTTACCTATCAAACCGACGTCCCTACCCGAAAATGTACAAAACGAATTATGCTTGCAGAGATAGCAAAAATTTATGATCCTCTGGGTTTTATTAGTCCCATCACTTTATTCGCCAAGCATTTAATCCAACTTCTGTGGGTATCAGGTACCGGTTGGGATGAATCTCCTCCTCAGGGTATCTGTGAACTTTGGTACCAATTTATTGACGAGCTTCCATTGCTTCAAACCATAATTCTACCACGTTACGTGCTTCCTAGCAAATATCAAATACAGTTACACGGGTTCTCGGACGCCTCCGAAAAGGCATATGCAGCTTGCGTCTACATTCGCGTTGTTGACTCGGACGGTACCATTAGTACCCATCTTCTTCTCGGTAAAACAAAGGTTGCACCCTTAAAGCGCCTCACGATTCCACGTCTTGAACTCTGTGGCGCTCTACTTTTGTCAAAACTTTTAAAAAAGATTCTCTCTACTTATAGTCAAATCTCGTTTGACCACGTTTTCGCTTGGTGTGACTCATCAATTACGCTCGCCTGGTTGCGCTCGTCCCCGCACAAGTGGCGGACTTATATATCCAACCGCATAGCGGAGACCACGAACAACGTGCCTGCCGCCCAATGGCACCACGTTCAATCTGCAGATAACCCTGCAGACCCTGCATCTAGAGGGGTTCTACCCTCTCGACTAGACCACTCTCTATGGTTTCGTGGTCCCCCGTGGCTCACAAGGCCACAACAAGAGTGGCCAGTTTCTAACGTCAATTGTCATACAAATGAAGAACGTCGCAAACACATTTTAATAGGTAGTTACGGGCAACCCAGCTTAGAATTCCTTGAGCGATTTTCCTCACTTCCAAGGATGCTGCGCATCGTCGCCTTACTCTTTCGTTTTTACCACAAATGTCGTAAATCCCAAAACTTTCAAACGAACTATGTAACGGTTCCAGAGACCAAACAGGCTCTGAATCGTATAATTTCACTTGTTCAAGCTGAACATTTCTCCCAAGACATAGCCCGTCTCAAGGATGACGACAGGTGTACCAACCGTCTTCAAAAACTTAAGCCCTTCTTAGACGAAGAAACCGGACATATCAGGGTCGGCGGTAGAATCAATCATGCCAACGTACCTGTCTGCGCGTTTCGACACAGGTTTATAAGGTCTTACAGCCTTACAGGCCTGGCTTGAAGATGTGGATGACAGGAGTAAAATGACTTCAAATTTTGTATAACAAATAACTCGTATAATAAAGTTTCTAGTTACATTTGATAAAGGTTAAGATAAGTAAAAAAAAATGTGCTCTTAAGTTCTCACGAACACGTAGCGAAGTAGTGAAGTCTCCAGTCATCCTCCCTTTTGATTGGTTCTCGGTGTGGTTCAATGGCTGGCTCGTCATTGGTTGTCGATGACGTGATAGATGCAGCTGATTGGTCGCGTATGACGTGATAGTTTTGTCGCCGCGGTGTTTCCCAGGTAGCAAGCCACCCAAGGTTAGCTGCAACTGGCTTGTATGTGTGCGCAAAGCCGCAACATAAACTCCCCGCCTTGAATGCAGGAGCTTTCAACAAAAAAATAAGAGGCCTATTCGTCATTTACAGGCAGTGGACAGATTTTGGAGAACGCTCGTCGCATCGTGCCGCTGGCGGTCCGTATGTCCGCCACTCGCGAGATGCCATCCCGGCCTGGAAATGTCCCGACAATTCTCCCAATACTCCATTTTAAGGGCGATATGTTGTCTTCCTTGATGAGAACGAGGGTGTCTTGTTTTAAGTTGTCTCTGTTACGCGTCCTGGTCTGTAGCTCAGATACATATTCTTTAGACCAGCGTGTCCAGAAATGCTGGCGTATCTGTTCTATCCTCTGATAGCGTGACAGGCGTTGTACGGGAACCTCGTTCAGGTCAGCGAACACAGGAGCAGTTAGTGACCGGCCAACCAGGAAGTGAGCTGGGGTAAGAGGGGAGAAATCCTGCGGATCTGAGGACATAGGACTCAAAGGACGGGAGTTCAGGATGGCCTCAACTTGCGTCAATACCGTGCTGAACTCCTCGTAAGTTAAGTGCGCGTTACCTATTACACGACGCAAGTGGTGCTTGCAACTCCTTACACCAGCCTCCCATAAACCTCCAAAATGACTCGCGTATGGAGGACCCATTGTAAATTTGATATTTTGAGAAAGCGCGTATTCTTTAATATCATTAGAACACGACTTTAAGAACCTTGCAAACTCATGTTTTAATCCTATGAAATTTCGGCCATTATCCGAAAATATTTCCAAAGGTTTCCCACGTCGTGAGATAAACCTCTTTAGTGCTAACAAATACGCATCTGATGAGAGATCGCTGACTAGCTCTAAATGAACAGCACGCGTGGTGAAACAAATAAATAAGCAAATATATGCCTTACAAGTAACAGCTCCCCTTCCTTTGCGATTAAGAATGAGCACTGGCCCCGCGTAATCAACACCAGAATGTATAAATGGAAACCCGGGTTCCAGGCGCTGTTTAGGTAAATTGCCCATGATAGGCGCTAACGTTTTACCTCGCAGCCGGGCACAGGTGACGCACCCGTGGACTGTGTTACGCGCGAGGTTTCTACCGCTCACGGGCCACCAGACATCTCGCAGCGAGAACAGCAGCTGCTGCGGTCCCACGTGCATCAGCCGCTTGTGCTCGTAGCGGAACAATAATACTGTAAAGTGATGCCTACAAGACAATAAAATCGGGTGCCTTTTATCGAAATCGAATGTGGGCGAGTTTGCTAGTCGCCCTCCGACTCTGATAATTTGAAAATTGTCTATAAATAAATTCAGTTTCGATAGGTGACTCTTGACCTGTTCCTTTTGAGACAATACGTTATAAACATTAAGAAACGATTGTTGTTGCGAGATGCGCGCCAGCATGGCAACCGATTCCCTCAGTTCTCCCGGCGACAGCGCGCCGGCACGACGTGTAGCTTTATTGCGCGCGTTGTGAATGAAACGAAGTACGTACGCTGCAGCGCGCTGCATGCGGTTGAACTGAGAGAACCTGGAAAATGAGAAAAACGATTCTATAATTTCAGTATACATTAGGATATTTGTCGGACTAGATCTTCGCTCTGGTAATTGCGACTCATCTGGTAGTGAGTCTAAGTTGAAGTCACGACAATCAAACTCGGCGTTATGTAGGTATTGAGGCCCCTCCCACCACAGACTAGAATTGCTCAGCGCGTCTAGATGTAGCCCGCGGGAGACCAAGTCAGCCGGGTTATCTTTCCCGCTGACATGAAACCATACGTTTTCTTTCGTTATGTCGTGAATTTCGGCGACCCTGTTTTGAACAAAAGGCTTCAACAAATTTGGTGGCATGCGCAGCCAACCCAGGACTATGGTTGAATCAGTCCAAAAGATTACCCGGTCAAATTTAGAACGGAGCGAGTCCTTTATTTTGAGGTATAACCTTGCACCTACTAGCGCTCCGCACAATTCCAGCCTCGGGATACTTACAGGTGATATCGGCGCGACCTTGCCCTTAGAACAAAGGAGCCGGACTGTAACAGCTGATTCGCTATCAACGGTTCGTACATATGCGCAAGACCCAAAGGCAATTTGCGACGCATCACTGAAAATATGTAACTCTGTACATATAGGCTGGTTACAAAAAACATGTCGTGGAACTCGAACACTAGGTAGAATCGATAGGTTGTTTATAAAGCGGTGCCAGGCTTGCGTGACGTCATCCGGAACCGCTTCGTCCCAGTCTAATTTTAATAACCACAGTTTCTGTAATAAAGTTTTAGCTATAGTTATTGTTGGGCTCAAAAGACCTAACGGGTCAAAAATCTGGGATGCAATGGATAAAATAGTGCGTTTTGACACCGGCTTTGAATTATTATCGGGTCGTGAATAGTAATGCAATTCGTCGCTTTGGTTGTACCAGCCAAGCCCTAACGTTTTACTATGCGTGTATTCACCCAGTGACAATTCCCTAGAGATGCTGCCTTCGGGTTCCCGAGTAATGTAGTCAAAATTATAAACCCACTTTCGTAGCGGAAAACACCCGGAATCTAAAACTCTTGCAGTTTCCTTGCATAAGCGTTTTAATTCGCCGATCGTTGACGATCCACAAATTAAATCATCGACGTAGAAATCTTGATTTATAGTTCTGGCCACTTCGGGATCGGTACATTCTTGTGCTAACTGCTTTAAGCAACGGCAACTTAAGAAGGGCGCTGAGGCGGTTCCGTAGGTCACCGTGTTCAGCCGATACACACTGAGCGGGTCGGTAGGGCTGTCGCGCCACAAAATCAACTGCAAATTGCGTTGGCCCTCATCGATAAGTACTTGTCGATAGTGTTTTTCAATATCAGCGCAAGCCACGAACTTATTTTCGCGAAATCGTAGTAAGATTGCAATAAGGTCCCCTTGAATAGGGGGACCTACGCGTTGCAAGTCGTTGAGCGACTTTCCTGTCGTTGAAGCTGCGCTGGCATCAAACACAACCCTTAATTTAGTGGTAGTAGCGTGCTCCCGGAGCACCCCATGGTGCGGCAAAAAATAGTTTGGGGTTCCGTATGAAGAAACTCGCGACATGTGACCTAAATTTTCGTACTCTTTGATAAAACTACTGTATAAGTTTTTATAAGTAGGGTCGCGGTCGAGGCGTCTTTCAAGAGCACTGAAACGATTTTTGGCTTGAAAGAATGTGTCACCTAATGATTCAGATGACTCCTTTAGAGGAATTTGTACGCTAAACCTTCCATCAGCAACGCGCTTTGTTGTTCTGATGAAATGTTCTTCGCACGCGAGTTCCTCGTCGGTGTGTAGTTCGGATAATTTACCTCCTATGGGAGCCTGTTCTAATTCCCAAAACCTACGTAACTGACTATCCAATGATTGCGTATCATAAGTTTGCGTCAAATGACATCTAATGGGTTTGGGTTGTATGCGTTGCGTATTCGAATAAATAGGACCCGAAATAATCCACCCTAATCTGGTATTTTGTAGGTAAGGGCCGTTCGCTAGGCGCATCTTACCATCAATGAGTAAATCCCAGAATATGTCGGCACCTATAAGGATGTCGATAGACTGACACTCGAAAAAACTAGGATCAGCCAAACAAATATTGTCTGGAATGCGGAACTGATTGCGCTGCATCGCAAGCGTAGGCAGCGTAGATGTTAGTTGTGATAACACTAAACACTGTATGCGAATGTTAAACGTGTCAACGACAGAGTTAATTTCTATTTCACATTTTTGCGTACACGTAGAAATAGAATTACCAATGCCTCGTATTTCTTGTGTGGACTGTATAATTGTAGGTTTTAATTTATCACATAAATTCTTGGTGATTAAACAGCATTCACTTCCACTGTCGAGAATTGCGCGTGCCTTATAATAATTACCAATACTATCGGGAATCTCGACTAGTGCAGTTGATAACAAAACCGGTTGCATGGGAGACAGCTGAGCGGTCACGTCAATGTGTGCATTATTTACTTGCTTACTATGCGAGTGTGCGGTACTATTCATGTTTGAGGATGCAGAGAAGACACGCGGCAGCACCTGGTCTTTGTCTAGAGCGAGCCGTGGTACAGCGCGCTCGTTGACTTCATCACTCTCCCGTGCCTCTTCGTGAATTAACGAATTATGTTTTTTGTTGCATTTCCTACATGGACCGTATTTGCAGTCAATAGATGTATGGCCTGCACGTAAACAATTTTCGCACAACCGCTTTTCTTGCACAATATTTATTTTATCCTGCAAGTTTAAATCTAAAAACACCTGGCACGAATACAAAGGATGTTTACCGTTACACATTAAGCATAGTTTTTTATAAGTTGTTTGCTTCATGTGTGACTTATTTGTGGATTTATCAGTGACAATATTGCAGTGAAGTTTAGGGACGTTGTTGTTTGCGTTAGTGTGATGATATTGCTTTTTAGATTCATGCGTGGTGTAAGTACTAGCCTTGCTGTGTGTTACTATTAATGTTTCAAGCATGTCGGCGCGGTCCCGAATGAAATTAAGTAAGTCATCAACTTTTAGCGTAGAAGTAAGATCACTAGTTCGCGACAGTAAAGTGCCTTTGAATTGTTCCCATTCGCGTTCAGTTGTGGAATCTAATTTTGACACGACCAAGTAAATAATTAATGTGTCCCAGCTCTCGGTAGGTTCCCCGAGAAGTTTTAGTGCACGTAAATTCTTAAGGATAATGTCTATAAGTTTTCTTAAAAGCGATGGGGACTCTTTAGACAGCACTTGAATAGAAAATAATGCTTTAACGTGATTATGTATTAACAATCTACTATTATTATACCGGTTTAGTAGCAGCTCCCAAGCAATTGTGTAATTATTTGAAGATAATTCAAGAGAATCTATTACAAGTTGCGCGTTACCCTTTAATGATGATTTTAAATAATGAAACTTTTGAATGCTAGTTATTTCTTGGGAGCTGTGAACTAATGATGTAAACGTGTCGCGGAATTCCAGCCAGTGCTCATAAGAACCATCAAAGGTTGGTAAGGAAATAGTCGGAAGTTTGACCAATTGCGATAAATTGGTCGTAGGAGAGTTCTTATAGTTGTGATTATCTCTCACCATGGTCTGAGTTTGAGCGAGGATACCATAATATTCATTTTCAAACATTTCCCTATTCTCGATTTGCTTTTCTAACTCACTGTCGGAAACTAAATTCTCTATATTACTATGCAGGTCATTAAACTCAGCGAAAATAATTTGGGCTCCTTGCATACGTAATTTTATTTCAGTGCGTTGAGGTTCCGTTAGCTCTAAACCTTCGAATGAGTTCACAAATTTCTTAAAGTTTGTTAATCTGCTTTTAACTGATCCGCGTCTACGAATTAATAACCTAAGAGACTCTTGGCTTGTTGCCTTTCCACTGCCGTCCTCGGCAGTGTGGAATCTAGCCGCGTCATCATTGCTCATTTTTTGAAGGTTATGGGAGTGTATAGATGTACTTACAGTTGCAATCACCACCACTGGTCAGGCACAGCTCTGCCGACGTGCAGACGGATGAAAGCTGCCGACACGTATTTATTGCAGCGGCATGTGAAAGCGCAAGCAGAAGCACTGGAATGTATAACAGCACGGTATCACGCAAGCGTTAAAGAAATTGCTAGGAAATAAGCTGGCTCGTCTCACCAAAAAGCTCAAGTGTAACTTTTCTGATTCACGTCGCTGCCGATGCGTTCTCACAATCTTCGTGGTACCCAGGGACTGGTTTCTTATATCGGGGTCGAAGGTCCAATTTATGTCTGCGCGTTTCGACACAGGTTTATAAGGTCTTACAGCCTTACAGGCCTGGCTTGAAGATGTGGATGACAGGAGTAAAATGACTTCAAATTTTGTATAACAAATAACTCGTATAATAAAGTTTCTAGTTACATTTGATAAAGGTTAAGATAAGTAAAAAAAAATGTGCTCTTAAGTTCTCACGAACACGTAGCGAAGTAGTGAAGTCTCCAGTCATCCTCCCTTTTGATTGGTTCTCGGTGTGGTTCAATGGCTGGCTCGTCATTGGTTGTCGATGACGTGATAGATGCAGCTGATTGGTCGCGTATGACGTGATAGTTTTGTCGCCGCGGTGTTTCCCAGGTAGCAAGCCACCCAAGGTTAGCTGCAACTGGCTTGTATGTGTGCGCAAAGCCGCAACATACCGTTCGATGCCAAACATCAAATTGTATTACCAAAGAAGCATCATTTTACTAACTTACTGATAGATTTTTATCACGTGACAAACCTGCACGTTGGTCCTCAAACTTTACAGTTTGCACTTGCCCAAACTTATTGGATTCTGTCTGCCCGCGATGCAGTCCGAATGCGCACTCGTCGTTGTGTGCGTTGCTTTCGCGCACGACCCATCGCGCCGCAGCCATCTATGGCTCAACTGCCGGCAGCTAGAGTCCGTTCAATGCGTCCATTCCTGCACGTAGGGATAGATTTTGCGGGACATTTTCACTTAAAATCCAGTAGTTTTAAAAAGGCAAAGGTATTCAAATCGTATGTCTGTGTATTTGTGTGCATGTCAACGAAGGCAGTCCATTTGGAATTAGTTCCAGAACTGTCCACCGAGTCGTTCTTAAACGCGCTACGTAGGTTCATATCCCGACGAGGTTTGTGTACTGACATCTATTCAGACAACGGCCGTAATTTCGTCGGATGTGACCGCTATCTATCCGAATTACACACATTTTTACAAAACGATAGCAATCATACAATGTTAAATAAACAACTGACTGACCTCGCCATTACATGGCATTTCAACCCTCCGTATGCATCTCATTTTGGGGGCATTTTTGAGGCAGCGGTCAAAAGCATGAAAACGCATCTCTATAGAGTCATAGGTAAACTTACGTTAACTCACGACGAATTTAATACACTTCTGTGCCAAATAGAAGCTGTTCTGAACTCCAGACCGCTCTGTACTCTAAGTAATGATCCTGCGGATCCACTCCCACTTACACCAGGTCATTTTCTCATCGGGGAACCATTAACCTCGTTGCCCGAATTTGACCTCTCGAACGACAACCCACACCGCCTGGTGAGATGGCAGATCGTTCAACAAGCGGTTCAACATTTTTGGAAACGTTGGAGTGTTGAATATCTCCATCAGCTACAGCAGCGAGGAAAATGGTTCCACGACAAGTCTCACCCACTCCTCCGCGACGGTTCTGTGGTCGTGTTGGTTGACAACGCGCTGCCACCCCTGCAGTGGCGCCTGGCGCGCGTGCAGCAACTTCACCCCGGCGCCGACGGTGTCAGTCGCGTGGTTACTGTACGCATCGGTAACACTCTTACTAAGCGACCTGTAGTCAAGGTCTGCCCATTACCTATTGAGTAGGTACCTTACTGGAACTAAATATAAGCATGTCTAGTCTTAAGTTACATACTTCTTTAATTATTTCCTAATAAAATAAGCACTATTTTATGGTCGGCGGCATGTTCAGTACTTTAACGTCCATGTAACTTTGGCACATTAGCACAAACAATTATATCTTAATTATTTCCGAATCTACTCAAATATCAGGGTTACTTGCGGACACAATAAACTAAACGTTTCCTAGCAAGGAATACCAAAACGCAGCACGTTGTATGCGACAGTGCTGCCCTCGACAGTCTAAAAAAGGAACTGATTTAACTCGTACACGCAAGCAACGGCTGCTGTATAAAATATATGATTCTCGGCTCAAAACCTAGATATCGCGACTCGAATCCTAGCAGCAAACAGGTCAACCAAAATCTATCGTAATACGCCTACGGAGACCAGCAGACGGGGGCCCCCAGGAGATACTACGTTCCTGGAACTTGGTGAGTGTCTGTGATTTTTCCCCTGCTTATTTGAATTGTCGAAGGATTTACCCAACAATATGAAAACACTTTTCGTCCATGCCCATATTTTATTTAAAAATGATCTCTATTGCCTGTAAAATCAAATTAACCATGAAAAAAAATCCCATACACCCAATTTAATAAAAGGTGGCGGCAGTGCGGTGCGGCTGCGGGCGGCGAGTCATTGTAAATTCTCAATACTGTCTTCTGTCTTGTAGTTTTCAAAAGGAGATTCTCTCTCGATTCGTCGATATTTTTATTACAAATACTTCTTATTATGCATTTGTATCATTTCCTCGCATTTATTAAGAAAAATATCCTTCAAGCGTCAGGCAATCCCTTAGTTAGCGCGCCTAGGCAATAATGTACTATTGTTCAACTGAACGGTCTATAAGATAAGATTCGGTCCGCTACGTTAAAGGCTTAATGAAAACAAAAATCACGATCGCGTTCTGTGTGTAACGAAAGTTAGTCGTACAAACTATAATTGGGTAACTCTCGTTACACAAAGGAATCAATTAAGTTTTGTTTTAATTAAAACCCTTAACTGTATACAGTCTGCCTTATGAGTAGCTGCACACTATTATACTTGGTCGTTTTAACGCACTTGACACATGAATATACGAGCCCCAATGCAAAAGAGTTCGGCTACTATTTAAAATTGAAAGTAACTTTTTTTCAAAGTCAAATCTAGTTAGTAATTTTAATAGCATGGAAGCAAGAAATAAAAAAAGTATTGTAAAATTAATCAAGTTTATTTCCTACATAATACAAATTAAAATTATTTCTGTATTTAAATAAAAAAAAATACAATTTTTCTATCAACGACAACGCATAATAGTTCGGCTATCGATCTTGAGTATGCAAAATAGTTCGCCTACCACTTAGTTGTCTCGCTTTTACTCTTAAGAACAGCCTTGATTCTCAATGGCATCGTCTCTACCAACTCTTCACACTCTTTTGGGGTTATAGACTCCCAGACAGCGACTATTTTCTCTTTTAAATCACTTTTTGACCTCTATGGAAACTTGCGTAATTTTTTTTTTATTTTCCACCACAATGTTTCAATGGGTGACAAATCTGGACTTTTCGACGGCCACTCCATAGTGGGGATTCCTTTAGATTCGAGCCAAGTCTTCGTGGTTTTCGCAGTATGGCAAGAAGCCCCGTCTTGTTGAAAAGTGTAGACATTTTCATATTTCAAGCTTGGAATAGATGGAATTAAACTTGTTTTTTAAATGTCCTGGTATTTCACTGCATTAACCGTCCCTTCTACAAAATGCAGGCGGCCTACCCCTTGTGCCGACATGCAACCCCATATCATCACAGACTCAGGAAACTTCACTTTTCTCTTAATGCAGTCTTTGATGAATGCTTCGCCTTTCTTTCGAATGATTTTTTTCCGTTCGTCGCCGACAGTTACTTCGAATTTTGATTCATCACTCCATATTATTTGACGCCATTGCTCAGTAGTCCAGTTTGAGTGCTCGCGAGCGAATTTCAGCCTCTTCTTTTTCTGTAACTCCGTTAGTAAAGGTTTTTCCTTGGCCGTGTAAAAACCATATCCCATTCTTTTGAGAACCCTTTTGCAGGTATCCACTGAAACGTCTTTCTGGATCATATCACGCCATTTTACGGTAAGTTCCCCCGCACGAGCACGGCGGTTTTGTTTGATAATTTTCTTTAAAACACGGTTTTCAGCGGCACTCGTCATACGCGATCGACCCGACTTCTTCAAACACGAAATTGTGCCGTGTTTCTTGCGATGCTCAATGATTGACTGGACAGTAGATCTTGGCAGTAATAAATCTCTGGCGATTTGGTTGGTAGATTTTCCACTCTCACTACTGGAAATTATAATTTTCCTGACTTCTTCTGTGACTGGTTTTCCGCGGCCCATGTTGCTCTAATTAATAACTTATAATAATGAAAAATACTTGGGGTATGTACTTATATATACCCTTTGACATGTTAAATGACAATGGGTTCCTAATTTATTTAAATCTTGTTTATTTTTTTGAGTAATAAAATTAAAGAGGCTTAACGTTAGGCATGTACGAACTATTTTGCATCAATTAAGAACCTGCCGAACTGTTTTGCGAAACCATAATATGAATTAATGTATATAGGTTTTTTTTTTCTTATAATGGATTTATTGTGCAATAGTGTAAAAGCAACGTTGTATTTATGGAGTATAATATTGTATAAATCGTTTGCTGCTAATGCCTTTCTAGAAATAAAACGAGTTGATATAAGATTCATATACTTAACAATCTATGACTTGACGAACTCTTTTGCATTGGGGCTCGTAGTTGTAAGAGTAGATGAGGTTATTTTAATTTTATAAGTTACTAGTGAGTTACTCGCCCTCGGTACGATTC